>JAVLUX010000049.1:3121077-3488577 GCA_032164185.1 Moxostoma hubbsi
GACCCATTGGGCTTCCAAACCCTGGCCAGCAAGAAATTGATGAAGCAGAATAAAAATAATAATAATAAAATAAATAAAATATAAATAAAACACTTGTTATATGCTGAAAGCTGGCTGATTATGACAATCATGGTGTAAAACTAATAATTATATTAAGCATGTTAATTGTTTTAGTTACATATTAAAGCTAGTCTATAAATAGGTCTGGTGAAAAGTGATTTAATTAAAATATATTCAGACTTACAACTATTCAGGAGTTACAAATATATATTTGAAATTATTTATTCAGATTTGCAATTATTTTTTCAGATTTATATTTATATACTGTATTCAGATTTACAAAAATATATTCAAACTTACAACTATATATTCAGGATTTACAAGTATATATATTCAGATATATATTCAGATTATCAACTATATATTCGGACTTAAAACTATACTACAATTCAGGATTTACAAGGATATATTTAGACTAATATTTATATATTCCAATATATATATATTCAGAATTAATACTATATTTTCTGATTTACAAGTATATATTTGTCACATATTTTTTTGTGTACCCCTTTGTGTGAGCGCATAGGTCCAGTTGATTGTTACCACCGTGAGCTCTCTAGTGATGTCATTGTCCTATCAACCAGTCAGGATGGGTTTTGTCTGACGAGCGCCATGACATCATCATCCCCTGTCTGTCTTGTGTTTCGTGTACATGCTTTGTATGGGCACACACGTCCGGTGGTGGTTTACTGCAGTGCACGATTTGCCGCCGTTCGTCCTCTGGTTATATCATGGCCCTGTCAACTTGCCAGGCTGAGTTTTTGTCAGATGAGTGCTGTGGCATCATTGTTCCCTGGCTGTTTTTGCTAAACCGTGTTTACGTATTGCCCTTATGTGTTTCAGGTGTCGCTGGAATGCTGAATCAGCATTTCCATGGTAACTCTGATTGTTTCTATGGGAATGCTGATCATTACAACTTTTAACTTGCCTTTTGTTTATTTCCCCGCTTACTTAAATGCCCTTGTGTATCATGTCTGAGGTTGTATGTTATATGGATTTAAGTCTCATTGGGATTACAGTGGAGGTGATTTTAACGACCATGGTTTTAAGGTATACTTCACAACAACTGTTGAACTTAATGCAAAACGTCTCGGTTACGTATGTAACCTCCGTTCCCTGATGGAGGGAACGAGACGTCGCGTCGAAGAAGTGACACTAGGGGTCTCTCTTGAGCGCCGAAAGATACCTCTGATCTATGAAAAAAGGCCAATGAGAGTTGGCGAACAGTATTTGCATACTCCGCCTCCGGATACGGATATAAAGGCGAGAGAAATACGCTCGTTCATTCAGGATTTTTCTGAGGAGCCGGGAGTGTACCGGGCACCTCAGCGGCTCGGCTCAGCGACGTGGCCGGGAATACATGACGTCTCGTTCCCTCCATCAGGGAATGGAGGTTACATACGTAACCGAGACATTCCCTGTCTGTCGCTCACTTCGACGTCGTGTCGAAGAAGCGACACTAGGGGTCCACTTCAAAACTCGCCATGCGCTGAGCCGTGTACGTGTACTGCTGACACAGAAGCGGGCAGGTATTTGCACGTGCACAAGCGACCAACTGTGTTCAGGCTGCACGTACTCTTCCCCAATGCCCCAAAAAAGTGTCAGCATCCTTTTGGTTACCCTAGGGGGGAACAAGGTGATGCTCCCAACTAGGGAACGGGCCAAGCCTGGCTGGGCCTCTTTTCTCTCTATGTTTTCTCGGCATAGAGCAAGAGCAGCCGGGGCCCTTACCGCATCGAGGGAAGGGGGTCTTATTCCTGAATTCCTATTCTTTTAGGGGGAAAAGACCCTGCGGAGGCCACACCCGCCCAGCAGGGGAGGTAAAGGTGGCAAAATACATCACATGGCCACTTTGGGCATGTGGGAGGAAATGGCGCGGTGGTAGATCCAACCTCGAGGAGGGGGAAGTTGCTACAACACGGCGACCGGAGGGCAACGAAGGACTGCCTAAGGGAGACGCGGGTCAGCTCGCAAGGTGGCCGTACCGCGGAAATACACACAGGAGGAGTCCCGTAGGAGGCCTGATCTGTGGAGCACCTATTCCAGTAGGGGTAGCCGGAGGTACCTCCGCTGAACTGCTGCGGGCCCGAAGGGCTAGGGAGGAATCAACCAGGGACCTAGGTCCTCTGGGACAAAAGCGCACTGTTTTGCCTTGGCAGAGGGAAACGGCGCTGGAACAAGCGGTTCACCCGGTCAGATCGTCGACGTGTACCGAGTTCTACGGGCTCGGACCTGAGAGAACACGGGACGAGACTGACTCAACCCTGAGATTGTAGAATCTTGTAAAGGTGTTAGGTGCTGCCCAGCCCGCAGCTCTGCAAATGTCTGCTAGGGAGGTGCCCCTCGCCAGTGCCCATGAGGATGCCACACTCCTAGTGGAGTGGGCCCGAACCCGTAAGGGGGGTGGCACGGCCTGGGTGTGGTAGGCCAATTGAATGGCCTCCACCACCCAGTGAGACAACCTCTGTTTGGAGACAGCATTCCCTTTCTGCTGTCCTCCAAAGCAGACAAAGAGCTGCTCAGAGCGCCTAAAGCTCTGGGTGCGTTCCAGGTAGGCACGCAAGGCATGTACCGGACACAATAGTGAGAGGGCTGGGTCTGCCTCCTCCCGGGGCAGCACTTGTAGGTTCACTACCTGATCTCTAAAGGGCGTGGTAGGAACCTTGGGCACATAGCCCGGTCGAGGTCTTAGGATCACATGAGTGTCTGCCAGACTGAACTCCAGGCAAGTGTCGTTAGTAGAGAACGCTTGCAGGTCCCCGACCCTCTTGATGGAGGTGAGCGCGATCAGCAGGGCCGTCTTTAGAGAGAGGGCCCTGAGTCCAGCTGATTCTAGTGGCTCGAAAGGGGATCTCTGAAGACCGGCGAGGACCACCGAGAGATCCCAGGAGGGGAACAGGTTTGGCCGGGAGGGGTTTAACCTCCGGGCGCCTCTTAGGAACCTGACGATTAAGTCGTGCTTGCCCAGAGACTTGCCGTCTACTGGGTCGTGGTGAGCTGCGATAGCGGCAACATACACTTTCAAGGTGGACGGGGACAGCCTCCCCTCCAACCTCTCCTGTAGGAACAGGAGCACCGACCTAACTGCGCGCCTCTGTGGGTCTTCTGCCCGGGAAGAACACCAATTGACAAACAGACGCCACTTCAGGGCGTAGAGTTGCCTGGTAGAAGGGGCTCTGGCTTGGTTGATCGTGGCTACGACCGTGGGTGGTAGACCAGCTAGATCTTCCGCGTCCCATCCAGGGACCAGACGTGGAGGTTCCAGAGGTCTGGGTGCGGATGCCAGAGCGTGCCCCGTCCCTGAGAAAGAAGGTCCTTCCTCAGGGGAATTCGCCAGGGAGGGGCTGTTGCGAGGAGCACGAGGTCCAAGAACCAGGCCCGGGTGGGCCAGTAAGGAGCCACGAGAGTGACTTGCTCCTCGTCCTCCCTGACCTTGCACAGCACCTGTGCAAGAAGGTTCACTGGGGCAAATGCGTACTTGCGCAGCCCCACCGGCCAGCTGTGTGCCAGTGCATCTGCCCCTAGGGGAGCCTCTGAGCGGGCGTACCAGAGCGGGCAGTGGGAGGTCTCTCGGGAGGCAAACAGGTCTACCTGGGCCTTGCCGAACCGTTCCCAAATCAGCTGAACCGAGTGGGGGTGAAGCCTCCACTCTCCTCCAGGCAAGCGTTGTCGTGACAGCGCGTCCGCCATCACATTGAGGTTGCCGGGGATGTGAGTGGCACGCAGCGACCTGAGTCGGTGCTGGCTCCAAAGAAGGAGACGACGGGCGAGTTGCGACATGTGACGGGAGCGTACGCCGCCTTGGCGATTTATGTACGCGACCGCAGTGGTGCTGTCCGACCTGACCAGGACATGTTTGTCGCGAATTAACGGGAGAAACTGCCGCAGGGCTAGAAGGACGGTCAACAACTTGAGGCAGTTGATGTGCCAATGCAGCTGGGCCCTTTTCCAACGGCCTGAGGCTGCGTGCCCGTTGCAAACGGCGCCCCAACCCAATCTGGAGGCGTCGGTCGTGACCAGGACGCGTCTGGACACCTGCTGTAGTGGTACTCCAGCCCGTAAGAAACAGAGGTCTGTCCAGGGGTTGAATGTTTGTTGGCAGGCGGGGGTGATTGTTACCCGGTGCGTGCCGTGGCGCCATGCTCGTCTCGGGACTCAGGTCTGGAGCCAGTGTTGGAGCGGTCTCATATGCATCAACCCCAGCGGCGCGACCGCCGCGGAGGACGCCATATGCCCCAGGAGCCTCTGGAAAAGTTTTAAGGGGACCGCTGTGCCTGGCCTGAAGGCGGCGAGGCAGTTCAACACTGACTGGGCACGCTCGTTGGTGAGACGTGCGGACATTAAGACCGAGTCTAACTCCATCCCGAGAAAAGAGATGCTCTGAACTGGAGCGAGCTTGCTCTTTTCCCAGTTGACCTGAAGCCCCAGACGGCTGAGGTGCCTGAGCGCCTGGTCTCTGTGGGCGCATAGTAACTCTCTCGAGTGGGCCAGAATGAGCCAGTCGTCGAGGTAGTTGAGTATGCGGATGCCGGCTTCTCGGAGCGGAGCAAGAGCTGCCTCTGCGACTTTCGTGAAGACGCGAGGGGACAGAGACAGGCCGAAGGGGAGGACTTTGTACTGGTACGCCTGGCCCTCGAACGCGAACCGCAGGTAGGGGCGGTGTCGGGGCAGGATGGAGACGTGGAAGTACGCGTCCTTCAGGTCTATTGCTGCGAATCTAGATGCCGGACGCAGGTTAAAATGTGTTTCTGCGTGAGCATCTTGAACGGGAGTTTGTGCAACGCTCGGTTGAGAACTCGAAGGTCCAAGATTGGTCGTAAGCCGCCGCTTTTCTTGGGTACGATGAAGTAGGGGCTGTAGAAACCCTTCTTCATCTCAGTTGGAGGGACAGGCTCTATCGCGTCTTTGGCCAGAAGAGTCGCGATTTCCGCACGCAGGGAGTGGGCGTGTTCGCCGTGTACTGCGGAAAAGCGGACGCCCATGAAGGGGGCGGGGGCCTGGCAAACTGAATTGCGTAACCGAGTCGGATGGTGCGGGCCAGCCAGCGAGACGGGTTGGGAAGTGAAAGCCACGCGTCCAACCTCTGCGCTAGGGGCACCAAAGGGACGGTTAATTTGGACGTACCCGGCGGGGCTTCGCAGCGGGGCGGAGCAGGTAGGGCAGCGTTGGGCGGCGACAGGGCGACCCGCGGCTGAGGTGCTGAGAAAGACTCAAAGCACTTACCTTGCTGCGCACACCCGGCTGGGGGCGGGTTAGCGACTGAGGAGGAGGTCCTGGGTAGGCGTCCTCTAGACTCATCGGAACCGGCCGGCCGGGGGACAGTCGTGGGGCTGAAGACGGGTGGTCCGTGTCCAGGAAGCCAGGACTGTTGAGATCTAAGGGCAAAGTGCCGTGAGAACGGCATTTGCGGGCCAGGTGACCAAGAGACATAGGAAATAGCTCTTTTATTGAGAATGTGGGTACCGCAACCCTGTCTAAGGGGGAGCGGCAAATTAAATTGTTTGAAAACAAAAGATTCTCCTCCCGGCCCTCCACCGGGGGACGGAGTGGTCTTACCACCTCCGGAGCTAACGTCTGTGTCGCTGGGTCGTCCGTCTCAGGACCGCCTAGGAGCCTTCCGGGTCCTCGGGGGAGTCCGGGAGACGGGGGGCGTCTGCTTCCTGCGGTGTGCTCGACGCAGGGGCCGAGAGCTGGGCCTGGGTTGAGGCGGAGCAGGTTTCTTAGCCGCAGGGGGATGCCCTCGGCGAGCAGACGGGGAAGTGGCCTTGGCGGCAGGTTTGCGGTGAGGCAGGATGTGAGAAATAGCCTCCGTCTGTCTTCTCACCGCGGAGAACTGCTGGGCAAAGTCCTCGACGGTGTCGCCGAAGAGGCCAAGCTGGGAGACAGGGGCGTCGAGGAAGCGGACTTTGTCGGCCTCACGCATCTCGACCAGGTTGAGCCAAAGATGACGTTCCTGGACCACAAGGGTGGCCATCGCCTGCCCGAGTGCCTGCGCGGTGACCTTCGTAGCTCTGAGGGCGAGGTTGGTCGCTGAGCGCAGTTCCTGCAGCACATCGGGGTCAAGGCTATCCTCGTGCAGATCTCTGAGCGCCTTGGCCTGGTGGACTTGCAGGATGGCCATGGCGTGCAAGGCGGAGGCGGCCTGTCCCGTGGCGCTGTAGGCTTTGTTGTTCAAGGAGGATGAAGTCCTACAGGCCTTGGAAGGGGGTACAGGGCGTCCGCGCCAGGTGGTAGGGTTACCGGGACAAAGATGGAGCGCAACTGCCCTATCCACCTGGGGAATCGCCGTGTACCCATGGGCCTCTCCGCCATCGAGGGTAGCGAGAGCGGACGAGCAGGGCTTTTGACGAATGGAGAGCGGCGCTCTCCATGAAGACATCAGCTCGTCATGCACCTCCGGGAAAAACGGGACTGGGGGGGGGGTGTGGCTGTGAGCGGCGCCCAGACCCCAGGAACCAGTCATCCAACCGTGACGGGTGTGGGGAGGGTGGAGGTTTCCAGTCCAACCCCACCCCGACGGCGGCCCGGGCAAGCATGTCGGACATCTGCGCGTCCGCCTCAGCCTGGGCCTGCTGGCCCGAAGGCGGCAGTCCAGGGGAGGAGTCAGCGTCAGATGCCGCGCTCTCCGACGGAGCGGCGAGCTCATCGGCTTCAGGCTCCAGAAGATAGGCAGACTGGCCCGGAGGCGAGTCGCCGTTACCTCGAGGCTGGACGGAGGTAAACGAGCGTGTCGGGGGGCGGGTGGTCCGCGGGGACGTGCCCGGCGGAAGCGCACCTGCTGCCCTCCCCAAATCACCTCCAGCGCCAACCGCATCGTCCTCAATCCCGTGGGAAGAAGGAGCGATACGGGGGGCGGCTGGAGTGGCGTGCTTTCTATTGAAAGCGAGCCGCGACCGCAACGTTACCATGGTCATGTTCTCGCAATGAGAACATGAACCATCCACAAACGCTGCCTCGGTGTGATCGGCGCCCAGACACACGAGACAGCGCCTGTGGCCGTCAGAAGCGGAGAGCACTCTACCGCATCCAGGAACTACACAGGGGTTGAATGGCATCTTTATAAAGACGCGCCCTGAAAAGGGCGTTCAACACCACTGTGTATTGCTCTTTTAGAGAAATAAACTCTTTATGAAGAAATATAACTCTTTGGAAAGGGAACTCTTTCAACTCTGCGCTGTCGAAGCGCCCAGGGGCAAACTGCACGCCGGCAGAGATGAGAAAACAGCCGCTGAAGTGCGCCGTAAATCCAACAGCAGCAGAGCGTGAGAGGATCAGAAGCAAGATCAGTTGTGTGTAGCACAGCAGACAGCATTCGCACGTCCATCGGCTCCGAAGAAAATTACTGAATGAACGAGCGTATTTCTCTCGCCTTTATATCCGTATCCGGAGGCGGAGTATGCAAATACTGTTCGCCAACTCTCATTGGCCTTTTTTCATAGATCAGAGGTATCTTTTGGCGCTCAAGAGAGACCCCTAGTGTCGCTTCTTCGACACGACGTCGAAGTGAGCGACAGACGGGGAACTGTTGTCTTGCAAATGACACTTATTATCTTTGCCGAAACATTGGCCTGTTGCGTCTGGCATGGTATATTCACAGAGGCTCACTACGGGCTATGTTCCCTCATCTTTGACATTCGTCACTATTCCAACATTCTGGAGAAAGACTAAAAAACTATTCTGCTGGTGTTACCCTTAATAACATGTCATCGATTGTCAGTGTGGAGCTCAAATCAGCATCATTGGTGACATCGACCTTGATTATCGTTGCATTGTTTAATGTACATTCTGTAAACAACAAGGCTCTCATTGTACCTGATATTATTATGGACAACAACCTGGACATATTGTTTTTAACTGAAACTTGGCACAGACAAAATGATGGTCTTTGTTTTGCTCAGATTACGCCTCCAAGTTTTGGGCTGTTTGATTTTCCTCGACAGAGATGGGGGCATCATTGTTCTATACAACCTGAAATATAACATAAGCTCAGTATCTATATCACAGCCTACCACATTTGAATGACTTGTGTTGAGTATTTCTGCCCTACAAATTACAGTCATTGCTACAGTTTACAGACCTCCTTAGCCAAATGATGCTTTTTTGTCTGAGCTTGCTGATTTACTGTCAATGTTGTGTCTCAAGTTTAAGAGAATTATTGTCTTGGGGGACTTTAATATAAACATTGATCAAGAAAATTCTGTCATGGCTAAAGAACTCTTGTCCTTATTGGACTGTCTTCACACAAGATGTAAATGGCCCTACATACTGTAAAGGTCACACATCAGTGTGTGCAAATTAATCGTTTGTATATAAGCCTGCTACTGTGGATATTGGCCTCTCTGAGCATTTAACTGTTGGAATTTTTTCAACATTGGAATTGACGCTTCTATGTTCATCCATGTCCAAAATTGTTACGTTTCAGAAATGGAAATCAATCAACCTACCTGAATTTACAAATGATGTTGTTTCATCTTTAAGTACTTTATACCCCATCCCACTGGAAGAACAAATACTATGGTTAAATAATGCTCTTACTACTCATTAGGATTCCTTTGCCCCCCCTAAAGTCACGTAAAATCTTGCATACTTGTTCTGCTCCCTGGTACAATGACAATCTGCGCTCAATGAAACAGATTGTCATAGAATGAAGATAAAATGGTGTAAATCTGGCTTGAATAGTTATTATCTGGCATGGAAAAATTCACAGAGTGACTAAAAAGAAGAAATTGAAACCGCTCGATCCTCTTGTTTCGCACATAACATTGTGGACAATCAACGAAATCCATCTTTTTCAAACCATAAATAGACTCTTCAAAGTCAATTATGCCAACATCTTGACTGCTTCTCATCAGTTATGTACCACCTTTCTTATTTTTTTCTTATTTCCTGCCTTACCTACATCCCACCATTATTTGACCAGTTTTTCAGGTACATTTTAATATATTTACCAGTTTGATCACGCTGCACTTGCTACAGTAGTATCAGGTATGAAAACTACCACTTGCATACTTGATCCTTTTCCAACAAATCTATTCATGTCTTGATTTGATTACTTGATACACTGTGCACAGGTGTTGTTCCAGTTGCATGAAAAATTGCACAATTTAAAAAAAGTTGCAAAAAAGCAAAATGTTGCCTTGGATAATCTAAATAACTTCTGTCCTTTCTTAAATCTTCAATTTTTGGCAAATATTTTAGAGTGTGTCATTGCCTCTCAGTTGTACAATCATCTCACTGTCAGTAATCTCTTTGATCCACTTCAGTCTGGTTTTTGGAAATTCCACAGTACAGAAACTGCTCTGTTGAAGGTCACCAATGACTTATTAATGGAATCTGATGCAGGATCTCCTTCGATCCTTATTCTCCTTGACCTTAGTGCCACATTTGGCACTATTGACCATAATCTTTTACTCACCTGCCTTGAAACTGTCTTTGGTGTTTCTGGGACAGTTTTGAATTGGTTCAAGTCTTACTTTTTTGAGAGTAGACAGTTTGTTATTTTGGGTGAGCACAGGACTGAGACTGGTCTAATTCACACTGGTGTCCCTTAGGGCACTATTCTGGGTCCCCTACTTTTCAGCCTCTATTTATCCCCGTTAGGCCAGTTCCTAACATCTCTTGGTCTTACCTATAATTTTTACATGGATGATACACACATTTATATACATTTCGTACATGGTCAAAACAAAGTTAAAACATTCCCCTCCAAATGTATTTCTGAGATAAAAATCTGGATGGCTAATCATTTTCTGTTTAAACAGTGACAAGACCGAGGTGATGTTGCTTGGCACCCATCATCAGCTTCGTAATGCTAGTCCAACACCATTGGTTATTGACGAATGTGTACTGGAGTTTCAGGGAAAACTGAAGAATCTTGGTGTGATCTTTGATTCTTCTTTGACATTTGAACCTCATGCACAAAATACAGTCAGGACATGTCTTTTATCTAGAAACATTGCAAAGTTGTGTCCAATGCTATCCTTTTCTGTAGCTGAAAAGTTGATCAATACATTTGTATTTTCACGCATCAATTAATATAATGCACTCCTTGCTGGCGTTTCGAAGTCTACCTTAAATAAACTGCCATATGTTCAAAACTCGGTAGCTTGGATTTTAACTCATACTAAAACAGGTGAATATATTACCCCACTCTTGGAGTCCTTGCACTGGTTCCCTGTTAAGTAGCAGGTCGACTTTAATGTTCTCATGCTTACATATAAAGCAAATGGTCTGGCTCGCAATTATCTTTCAGTGGTTACCTTCTAGTGCGCCTTCGTCTTTATCATTGCCCAGTCCCTTTGGAGGAGGATTCTTTGTTGGGAGAAAATTGCCTGGAATTTGCTTTTGTTTTTGAATAGGAACTTATTGAATCCTATTGAACTGTTACCTCTGCTCTTCGGTCCTGTCTCTCTCACCTTATGACAATATTCTGATTTATATTTATATATTTGGAAATACAAGTATATATTCAGGATTTACAACTATATATTCAGATTTATATAATTATTTCCTGTTTTGCACCCCATAATATACTTTTTCCATATAAATACTTTATATATACTGATCTGGAAAATATTAAGAGACCACTGAATAATTATGAGTTTATCTGGATTTTCTATTTATATGTGTGTGTTTGAGTAAAGTGCAATTTTTTGTTTTATTCTATAAAGTACTGACAACATTTCTCCAAAATTAAAAACAAAATTTTTGTCATTTAGAGCATTTATTGGCAGAAATTGACAACTTGTCAAAATAACAAAAAACATGCAGTGTTTTCAGACCTTGAATAATGCAAAACAAGTTCATATTAATTTTTAAACAACACGATACTAATGTTTTAATGTAGAAAGGGTTCAGAAATCAATGTTTGGTATAAGTACTTCACAAAGATGAATTTGCCTGATTCCAGCCTTGCTGAAGCACCCTCAGAACATCACTGATTCTCCACCTGGTCATCTAATGGTTAGACAGAGACCTGGAGAGACCTTCAAGCCGCAATGTCTTGCACCTACTGTGAAATTTGGTGGAGGATCAGTGATGATCTGGGGGTGCTTCAACAATGCTGGAATCGGGCAGATTCGTCTTTGTGAAGGACGCATGAATCAAGCCACCTACAACTTTATACTGGAAGAAAACTTGCTTCCTTCTGCTTTGACAATGTTCCCCAACTCTGTGGATTGGTTTATCCAGCAGAACAATGTTCCATGCCACACTGCCATGTCAATCAAGGTGTGGATGGAGGACCACCGGATCAAGACCCTGTCATGACCAGTACAGTCTCCAGTCCTGAACACCATTGAAAACCTCTGGAATGTGATCAAGAGGAAGATGGATGGTCTCAAGTCATCAAACAAAGCCGAGCTGCTTGAATTTTTGCGCCAGAAGTGACATAAAGTCACCCAACAGCAATGTGAATGACTGGTATAGCGCATACCAAGACGCATGATTGAAAATAAGGGTTATTCCACCAAATATTGATTTCTGAACTCTTCCTAAGTTAAAACATTAGTATTGTGTTCTTTAAAAATGAATATGAACTTGTTTTCTTTGCATTATTCAAGGTCTGAAAATGTGCCATCTTTTTTGTTATTTAGACCAGTTCATATTCTGCAAATAATATATATAATAATATAAAAATGTTAAATATTTTTATTTGGAATTTGGGAGAAATGTTGCCAATACTTTATAGAATAAAACAAATGTTTTTATTTTACTCAAACATATACCTATAAATAGTAAATCCAGAGAAACTGATAATTAAGCAGTAGTCTCTTAATTTTTTCCAGAGTTATATATATATATATATATATATATATATATATATATATATCAAATTTATTTATCAGATATGGCATGTAGTGTGGTTCTGCAGAGCGGTACATATGCAGACGTGATCGAGCATTTTCACACTGCATTCAACAGCCCAAAGATGCAAGATTCAGGGACTCCGGAGGCTAAATATAGACCACCACTACTGCGTGTGTGTGTGTGTGTGTATGTGTGTGTGTGTCCACACAGCTGGATGTTATATTTATGGCAGGATGGCGGCATCATGAAGCATAATTTCTTGTTATATTTTACTAACATTGCTGCTGAATAGTAACAGATTACATGTAATGTGGATTATGTAATCAGATTACAAAAATCAATTACTTATAATTGGATTATTAAAAAATAAATTTGAAAATATTTTTAATTATATTACAGTTACTTTTTATAGATTACTTGATTACATATTAACAAGGCAAAGGCAGTACATTGTTAATAATGTATTGATAATTTTCATATCAATATCATCATATTCTTACCTCAACAGCACTGGCATTGCTGTTAGACTTAATGTTTATTTCATTCATGTAATGTTTAATGTACATTTATACATTTCATAAGGAACTAATTTGTGAAGCTATTTTTGTTAGTAATAAAGAATGTAATACATTTTCTTCCTCTTTGTACTATTAGCTAAAATGTTTATTCTACTCAAATGTATGTGACATAAAATAAAATAGAATTAGGTTGAAAGTAATCCAAAAGTAATCTGATTAGATTACTCCAATAATTATGTTACTTAATGCATTTTTTCATGTAATTTGTAATAAGTACCTAATTACAATTCAAAAGTAATCTGCCCAGCACTGTTTGGTAAAATATTGAAGTATATTTGTCATATGCATTACTCAAACTAAAAAGATAAATCTCACCCAAAAGGTTACACATAGAACACAAATGGAACAGTTTCCTGAGAGAAACCTATACATGGAACCACAATCTAATTTAATGCAATTCTCTTCTGGAAATATTGCAAATGCTTGCTTGTGCCATTAATTATGCTGCACTCTGCGCAGCAATTTACAGAAATCAACTCATTCATTCTCATTCATGTCCTGAACAGTTGCACATAAGAGCACAATGAGTAGCTAAATGTAAGCCAAGAATAATATGAAGATATTGCCCCACTGTTCAATGATTTATTATTATTTCTTTTCATGTTTGTAAAAAAAGTAGTCTGTTTCTTGCTCCAAAAGCATTTCTGTGGTAGCTTGACTTTTCACAACTGCCTGTCTCTCATATCACCCACAATTTCTTCCGTATGGCCACATGCAGATATACACAGATGAGCCAAAAACATTATGACCATGCACAGGTTAAGCAAATAATGATGATCATCTCCTAGCAAGGCCACATGTCAAGGTCTGGGTAGATTAGATGATAAACGAACAATCAATTCTCGTAGTCAATTTGTTGAATGAGGAGAAATGGGCAGAAGTAAAGACCTGAGCAACTTTAACAAGGGACAAATCGTTATGCCAGACGACTGGGTCAGAGCATCTCTGAAACGGCAAGGCTTGTGGGGTGCTCACGGTCAGCAGTGGTGAGTATCTACTGACAGTGGACTGAGGAGGGACAAACCACAAACCAGCGACAGGGTGTTGGGCGCCCAAGGCTCATTGATGTGTGGGCTAAAAAGGTCTGTCTGGTACGAACTGACAGAAGGTCAGCTGTAGCACAATTCACAGAACATTTTAATGATGGTTATTGGAGGAATGTGTCACAACACACAGTGCATTGTACCCTACTGAGTATTGGGCTATACAGCTGCAGACCGGTCAGAGTGCCCATGATGACCCCTGTCCACCATTGAAAGCTATACGCGAGCCAGTTTTCTTTTACATCACTTGGATGGCCATGTACGTGTGTGCCCTTTACCTGGGAAAGTGATTTCATCAGGATGCACTGCAGAAGACGACGAGCCGGTGGAGGGAGTGTGATGTTCTGGGCAATGTTCTGCAGGGAAATACTGGGTCCGTCCATTCATGTGGATGTCAGTTTGACACGTGCCACCTACCTAAACATCATTGCAGACCAGGTACACCCCTTCATGGCAATGCTATTCCCTGATGGCAGTGGCCTTTTTCAGCAGGATAATACACCCTGCCACGCTTCATACATTGCTCGGGAATGGTTTGAGGAACATGACGAAGAGTTCAAGATGTTGCCCTGGCCTCTAAATTCACAAGATCTCAATTCGATTGTGCTTCTGTGGGATGTGATGGACCAACAAGTCCGTTACATGGTGGCAGCAACTCTGCCACCAAGGATCTGCTGATAATGTCTTGGTGCCAGATACCACAGGACACCTTCAGGGGTCTTGTAGAGTCCATGCCTTGGCAGGTCGGCACTGTTTTGGCAGCACGCGGTGGACCATTATAAGGCATCATAATGTTTTGGCTCATCTATGTAAATGCATATGTGCTTTTGTTACAGTGGATAGTCCAAAATAGGTGTTTACATGACAAAAATTCTGATTTATACAGGAATATTGCATCCGTTTTATTCAAACTTCAAGAAACCAAAATATTTACTTAATCAAGTAACGGAACTCAGGTTAACACATTTACACATCAGAATATGATTATACAATCATACAAAGTTATTTGGACCCAGGCAAATAATGCTGGCTTTTGTAAACAAGGTGCAGTCTATAATAAGCCTAATATACACCTAGAAAGAAGGTGTGTCTGAAAAGAATGACAACGATGTAATTTAAAGGTGCTCTCGGTAACTTTTGTCTTTGTGTCATCTTGGACTTACACTGACATCTAGTGGTTTGGATGCAGCATCATTTAAAATCAATAGTTTTCAGTTTCAAATTACATTGTAGAAATGTATTATTCACAGTCAGACATGATTTATAAAATCAATTAGTGAAAGTGTCAAATAACAGGATGATTACTGAGATTAAGAGAGTAGTATTCAGCTGGTCATGTGATTCTAACATGGCCACCCCCATGTGCGGACCCTCTCCATGTAGAATAAAACAGCTTTTATAAAGTTACTGATATGACTGGAGTCTTCATTTTAATGTGAGTGGTCATTTCCTACATATATTGCCAAATTAAATTCATGTCTTTAGGTGTTAAACTTTTTTTAATAAGGAAAAATGTATGTGCATCTTTAAAAACGCAATGCACAGTTGTGGTTATTCTAGATTGTGGGTGGTTTGTGAATAAAGCCTTGATCACACTACACATTGTGCTTCTTTCACATCCATTTAAACACAAAATAATTCGAGGACATTTTGCATTCCACTGCAAAAAACTTTGACCTGTGAATTCATAGAATGAGAAGTTGTGAGACCAATAGAACATTGAAACGTCACAAACTGATCTCATGACTCAGCACAAAAGAATACATATTTCAAAGCTGTGTGATTTTATTGTTGCTGGTATATTTTAACATTTTAAATATAATATTTGTTGTTATTTATTATTTTGTATTGATTAAAACCAGAAAGCTTTGAGCGTGACATCATATCCTGTTCGTTGCAATGTCCGCAATAATTTTGCAAGCTCAAAATCGAATTTGATCATGGCTTTAGATGCAGATTTGTGCACCAACCCCTCAGTATTTAAGGCTGTGTATGTTTTTAATGTTCATATTATTGTCTCAGTGTTATGTAGGTTTATTTTTGTAAAGTGTTCAAGTTTCCATGTGCATCTACACACCCAACTGAACAGAATTAAAGTTTGAGTTTATCAGAGCATTTACACAGCTGAGGTATATCACTCTATAGACACACACACACACACACACACACACACACACACACACACACACACATATATACAAACACTCATCTCCCAGGACAGATATGAGAACAGGCAGTTATAAAACCACACACTGTAAAGTCTACAACGCTCTGGGGTCCAAACCCAATATGAATGTTTATGATTATTACACGGTCAGTGGATGATAATGTTTTTTTCTAATTAGTCATATTTTTAGACACACTCTGATGGCAGGTATTGGCTTGTGTTTAGAGAAAGGCCTCCGGACAGTCAGACAGATTTTAGGAAAGTGAATTCTTTCAGTGCCTGCCGCTGCGTGTGATATGAATTGGCATGACTTTTGTGTATGTGTGCATGTGTGTATATTAATAACACCTCTCATCTCACTCTATGCTAGACAAATATGCAAATAATGTCTCAAGTGCCCTTACATATCTTTGTTTATTTGAAAATGTATTTTGTTGTTGTTGTTGTTGTTGCTCTTTTGATTAATTTATGTATTTAATAAGCAAACCAGTATTGTTTCATTGAAATGTATGCAGTATGGACATTTTAAATGCATGCACATATTTATTATATTATGATAGGATCGTTCTCAGGAAACTTTGAAATCACAGTGAGTATGAAATTAATATCATTTGAACAGATATTAAAATATATTCTGCTAGAATCACTCAGTTTCAGTGTGCCTTGTGATCAATGGCGAATTCTCAGGGAGAGCAAATCTTTCTCTGTTGGCCTAACATGCCAAATAAATAAATACATATTTTTCATCCTTTTATTCTCAATCACATTTTTGTATTTTGCATCGCTTTCCACTCTTAATTAATCTACAAACAAATAGAGAAAAATTAAAAGTTTATCCCTTCAGAATTTATTCCTTGACGCTTACTAGCAAAGCATGATGTTTGACAAATCACATGCACGAAGCAGCACGTGAGTCTGAGATCCACCCCCTAAGGCCTTCAGATTTCTTCTGAATCCCTCAACGGTGTTTTAAAATGTCAATTTGTATTATTAGTTAGCTGCGACATAATGTATGATGCCCAAAGACATAGGGTGTCTTATTCAATGTAAAACTATGTTTTCTTAATGGCATGAATAATATGTATATACGGATCAAGTTTTGAAAAGTAGTGCTGCGTTCCATTCAACTCGGGAAGTCGGATTTTACAACTTCATACTAGGAAAAGTGCAATGGATGCATCGTGAAGTCAGAATTACTTTAAACACGTTTCGTGTTTTTAAATCCATAAGGAACTCTTTCTCAACAGCAATACCAGCAGTGACAGTCGACTTGTCAGATCTCGCACTCTTCGCTTACAAATTACGTCACTTAAAGCGTGATTGCGTCACTCAAGGTCAGCTAGAAGGCCTCGACCGGGACATATCCTAAAGATCACACCCACAAGAACAAATACATAAATCTGAATCATTTGCACTATTGAGGAATTCTGTGGAATTCGGAAGGCCTTATGGGGTGGAGCTCTGACTCACGTGCTGCTTCGTGCATGTGATTTGTCAAACATTTGTCATGCTTTGCTTGTAAGCATCAAGGAATAAATTCTGACTGGAATTTTTCTCTATTTGTTTGTAGATTAATTAAGAGTGGAAAGCGATTCAAAATACAAAAATGCAATTGAGAATGAAAGGATTAAAAATATTTATTTGGCATGTTAGGCCAGCAGAGAAGGATTTGCTCTCCCTGAGAATTCGCCACAAGATTCCTGAGAACGATCCTATCACAGTGACATAAATATGGGCATGCATTTCAATTAAACAACTCTGTCAATCGATTATTATTTCGTTTTTTAGCTAATTAATTACTTGGAATGCCGATTCTTTAATCAAATTAATCGCATACATACATATTTGCTGAGAAACCCCCTCAAGTAACATTCATTCAATATATAATGATGAAATAATTATAAATAGTTATATTTAAATAATTATAAATAAAAGATATATATTATAAAAAATTATAATACAGAAAATTAAAATGCATTACATTATGCACACAAGTAAACCATAAAAAAAGAAAATACAAAAAGCGGCTTTAGAATGCAATATACCTATCATTGGCCATCAGTTCACAATAGTCCATTTTGCTGAACTGAATTCATCAATCAGTTCCAGATTTATTATAAGTTCTTGTTTAAAGACGTGTCAATGTACACCTGTGTTAGACGGATGCTTTTGGAGTGCCTCGGTTCTGTCGCATCATAAACATACTGTTTTTAGGTTTGAAAAACACATCTTGAGATTCCTGCATTAGTTTAATGATATGGAAATAAAACTAACAATATATTGACTTTTATATTGTCTTGTCAGTTGTCTGCCCAAATAATACAATGTCTTTGAATCTGAATTATGTTATATACTAAATATAATTATAATTATTTTGATGATTGAATATTAACTTATGTTTATTTAGGGTCCTTCTCAGCTTGTATTAAATAATTGTGATTGACATCTCATGTATTTAATTAGATTAAAAAATCTGATCGAATGACAACCCTTATAGCCCAATATAAATGTATATAATGCCTCACATTTATTGATGATAGTACAAAAAGCTCTTATTGGCTTTATATTATCTGATCTATCTTATATTACCCATGTTGATAAAAGGGAACATGCAATTTGGCTAAATTTCTGATTAAAATAAATAAATAAATAAATGTTATATATATTTTAAAGTTATTTTGCATTACAAGCAAATAATTAAAAAAAATCTAGCAAATAATGTGACTAAGTTCAGTATTCAGTTAATTAAATCAGTAGTAAGACACAGGGAGGCACATAATGTTTTCCTGTGACCCAATTACTTTTATGAAAGCTAATTTCAGTTCCCCGTCTGTTGCTCACTTCGACGTCGTGTCGAAGAAGCGACACTAGGGGTCTCTCTTGAGTGCCGAATATGCCTCTGGTCTATACCCTGCCCCGGACATACGGGTATAAAGGCGGAGAAATACGTCAAGTTCATTCAGAAATTTTCATGAAATGAAAATTGGTCGTGTAAGTTGGTTGTGTATCTGCGAGTGACACACCAGAATCCTGCTTCTGTTCCTCTGACACTCTGTCTGCTGTTGGATCTATGGCACACTTCAGCGGCTTCCTCCTTCTCCTCACGGCAGTGCAGTTTGCCCCTGGGCGCTTCGACAGCGCAGAGTATTTTGAAAGAGTTGTGAAAGAGTGATTTTCTCTATAAAATAGTTTATTTCACAAAAGAGCAATACACAGCAGCGTTGAACGTCCTTTTTTTTTTAAAGATGCCATTCCGCCCCTATGTAGTTCCTAGATGCGGTAGAGTGCTCTCCGCTTCAGACGCCCCCTCGGACCACCCGCCCCCCGGCATGCTCATTGACTCCCGTCCGTGCTCGATGTAACAGCGGCTCGCCTCATGGCCAGTCTGCCTGTCCTCTAGAGCTCGAGGTGGATGAGCTCGCCGCTGCACCGGTTCCATTTTTCCCGGAGGTGCATGATGAGCTGACGTCTTTGTGGAGAGCCCCCCTCTCCACTCGTCACAAGCCCTGTTCATCCGCTCTCGCTACCCTCGACGGCGGAGCGGCCCACGGGTATACGGCGATTCCCCAGGTGGATAGGGCTGTTGCGCTCCATCTATGCCCCGGAAACCCTACCACCTGGCGGGGTCGCCCTGTACTCCCTTCCAAGGCCTGTAGGACGACATCCTCGTTCACCACCAAAGCCTACTGCGCCGCGGGACAGGCCGCTTCCGCTCAGGGATATGCACGATGGTAGCCCTGATCCCGACGTGTTGCAGGAACTGTGCTCAGCGACCGTCCTTGCCCTCAGGGCCACGAAGGTCACGGCGCAGGCAATCGGGCAGGCGATGGCCACGCTTGTGGTCCAGGAACGTCATATATGGCTGAACTTGGTCGAGATGCGTGAGGCAGACAAAGCTCGCTTCCTCAACGCCCCCCTCTCCCAGTTTGGCCTCTTCGGCGACACCGTCGAGGAATTCGCCCAGCAGTTCTCCGCAGTGAAGAAGCAGATGGAGGCCATCTCTCATATCCTGTCCTGCCGCAAACCTGCCGCCATGGGCCCTGCCTCGTCTGCTCGCCGATGGCGTCCTCCTGCGGCCAAGAAACACCCTGCTCCGCCTCAACCCGGGCCCAGCTCTCAGCCCCAGCGTAGAGCACACCGCAGGAAGCAGACGCCCCCCCGTCTCCCGGACCCCCTCGAGTACCCGTAAGGCTCCCAAGCGCTCCTGAGATGGTCAACCCAGGGACCGAGATGTTAGCTCCGGAGATGGTAAGACCACTCCGTCCTCCGGTGGAGGGCCGGGAGGAGAATCTTTTGTTCTATTTTCATTTGCCACCCCCCCTCGGGGCTGCGGTACCCACATTCTCAATTAAAGAGCTATTTCCTTTGTCTCTGGGTCACCTGGCCTGCAAATGCCGTTCTCACGGCACTCTGCCGCCAGATTTCAACAGTCCCGGCCTCCTGGACATGGACCACCCGTCTCCAGCCCCACGACTGTTGCCCGGCTGGCCGGTTCCGATGAGTCTAGAGGACGCCTACCCTGGACCTCCTCCTTAGTCGCTATCCTGCCCCCTGCCGGGTGTGCGGAGCAAGGTAAGTGCTTTGAGTCTTTTCTTGAAACAACACGACGTCACGTCGAAGCGAGCGAGAGATGGGGAACGTCTTGGTTACGTATGTAACCTCCGTTCCCTGATGGAGGGAATGTGATGTTGTGTCCTCCCGGCCACGTCGCTGAGCCGAGCCACTGCAGTGGCCGGACCATTTCCGGCTCCTCAGAAAAATCCTGAATGAACTTGACATATTTCTCCGCCTTTATATGCAAATACTGTCTGCCAACTTCTCATTGGACTTTTTTCATAGACCAGAGGCATATTCGGCACTCAAGAGAGATCCCTAGTGTCGCTTCTTCGACACGACGTCTCGTTCCCTCCATCAGGGAACGGAGGTTACATACGCAACCGAGATGATATTATATTTTATTTGCAGCAATACAATTACCCCTCCTCTCTTCAACAAGATGGCATTTTCTATTTTCATAAACACATTTATAATGTTTGTTCACTTTTTTTGTGTAGTTTGTGTGCTGTACACTCAAACGGTGGCCAACAGGGAGTGGCGAGAGGTATGATGTCATAATCTTTATTAAAATATGCACTGTATTTTTAAATAGACTTCTGTGCAGAAACTTTATTTTCAATGTTCAATGTTTTTATTAATGCTGCTGATGTCATTTTGTAGTTTGGCAGGACAGAAGTCATCGATAACACGCTGAATCCAGACTTTGTGCACAAATTCATCCTCGACTATTTCTTTGAAGAGAGACAAAATCTACGCTTTGACCTGTGAGTATTTTCAGCATGTGAATATGTGCACGTTTACAGTATATGTTTGTGTAAATCAGTGGCTCTCAACTGGTGGGTCACAGGTCTGTCACCAGGGAAAAAAATAGCTACATCCAAATAGTATAATTCAAAAAACATTTAATCGTGTATAGACCAGAAAGCAAAATAAATACGCTTTTCAACTATTAAAAGGGAGAAAACTCTTCCCGTATCTATTGTTGTTGACGTCAATGCATCCAATCAAACTCTGCAATATTTGTATCGCCAAATTAGGCAAATGTCGACATGATGATATGTCAACATAATTTTTTTTTATATTCAAGATGGCAGCCTTGGTGTGGAGCTCTCCAATTCTTTCATTGTTTTAGTTTGCTTGTCCTGTGTTTAGTAATTATTATCCAGTCAGTTTTACCAGGGATGAACTGCTGAACATTTGGCAGCACATACCAGAGAATTGACTTTTTGGTGGTGTTTTGACGTTTTGGTGGATATTTAAATGCGCAGCTATGTTGTTTAAGCGCTATGAGACGCAAGCGAGGGAAGAGATTCGACAATCTCCGTCAGAGTGGCTTTCGAACAGCGCTGCCGAGTATTCATCTAGTGAATCTCCACTCTCCTCCAAACAAAACAGATGAACTACATCTCCTCACCCGTACAAACAAAGACTTTTCAAACTCTACTGCCTTGTGCTTCACAGAAACTTGGCTGAGTGAAGTCATTCCAGACAGCGTGTTACATCTGCCGGGCTTTCAGCTGTTCAGAGCGGATCACATTGCGGAGTTAATGGGGAAAATGAGTGGCGGTGGAACATGCTTTTACATCAATGAATGTTGGTGTACAGATATAACAGCCTTTCTATTCACACAGGGAGTTTTCCTCGTTTATTCTTGTGAGTGTTTATATTGATGTGCTGATGTGCGTGAATGCAATGCTGCAACAGCTGACTGATCAGATCACAGACATGGAACAGCAATACCCGGAATCAGTTATTATTATTCTGGGAGATTTTAATAAAGAAAACCTCACCCATGAATTGCCAAAAGACAGCATATTACATGACCCACCAGAGACAGAAATACATTGGATCATTGCTACACCACAATAAAGGATGCATATCGCTCTGTACCTAGAGCAGCTTTGGGACTCTCTGATCACTGTCTGGTTCATCTTCTTCCAACATACAGACATAAACTACAATCAGCTAAACCTGTAGTAAAGACTGTAAAGTGTAGACCAATGAAGCAAAGCTGGAACTACAAGCCTGCTTTGATTGCACTGATTTGAGTGTATTTGAGCCTGCAGACACCAATCTGGATAAGCTCACAAGATTCTGTGACATCATATATCAGATTATGTGATGATATGTGCATTCCTACTAGGAGTTATTTAATGTTCAACAACAATAAACCATGGTTTACAGCAAAACTCAGACAGCTTTGTCATACCAAAGAGGATGCTTACAGAAGTGGGAATACAATCTTGTACAATCAGGCCAGGAACAGACAGTATAAGGAAATCAGTGTAGATAAAATAATCTACACATATAAACTGAAAAACAAGTTAACGACCCTGCATCAGCGTGGAGAGGCCTAAAAGACTTTACTAACTTCAAGACACCATCCCCCAACACTGTAGGGAACCAACAACTGGCTGACAACTTGAATGTTTTTTAACTGTAGATTTTTTAAAGGCCCAATCTCACACCCCACACCCGCTCTGACCTTCATTTCACACAAACATCAACACCTCCTGCAACCCCCCTCCTGCTTCTCAACCTGCACTTAAGATCTGTGAAAAGGAGGATTGCTGTGTCTTTCAGAAACGAAAGACAAGGAAAGCACAGGGTCCAGACAGTGTTCACCCACTTGTCTAAAATCCTGTGCTGACCAGCTGGCCCCCATCTTCACACAGATCTTCAATAGATCACTGGAGATGTGTGAAGTTTCCTGCTGGCCCACCTGAGGTACATCACTGGACCCTTTCTAGATCCACTTCAATTTGTTGTTGAGCAACCAGGTCTGTGGTAGATGCAGTCACCATGGCTTTGCATCATATCCTGCAACATCTGGACAGACCAGGGACATATGCAAGGATCCTTTTTGTGGACTTCAGTTCAGCAATAACCATCATCCCAGTTATTCTCCAGACTAAATTACACCAACTCTCTATTCCTACGTCTATCTGTCAGTAGTTCACCAACTTTCTGATGGACAGGCTGCAGATAGGGGAAATTCACTTCCAGCACATGTATGATCAGCACTGGGGCCCCCCAGGGATGTGTGCTCTCCCCACTACTCGTCTCCCTGTATACCAATGACTGCACCACCAAGGACCCATCTGTCAAGCTCCTGAAGTTTGCAGATGACACATCCAAGATGACGATGAGTCTGTATACTGAAGGGAGGTTGAACGGCTGGCTCACTGGTGCAGTCAAAACCACCTGGAGCTGAACATGCTCAAAATGGTGGAGATGACTGTGGACTTTAGGAGGAACACCCCAACATTGAACCTCCTTACCATTCTAAACAGCACTGTGGCAGCAGTCACTCAGGTTCCTGGGCACTAACATCTCACAGGACCTGAAGTGGGAGACCCACATTGACTCCATTGTGAAAAAGGCCCAGCAGAGGTTGTACTTCCTTTACCAGTGGTGGAAGTTCAACCTGCCTCAGGCACTGCTGATAGAGTTCTACTCAGCAATCATTGAGTCTTTCCTCTGCACTTCAATAACTGTCTGGTTTGGTTCACCTATAAAATCGGACATCAGAAGACTACAAAAGGACAGTTCAGACTGCTGAGAGGATTATTGGTTGCCCCCTGCCCTCCCTTCAAGAACTGTACACTTCCAGAGTGAGGAAAAGGGCATGAAAAATCACTCCGCTCACCCTGCACACTACCTTATTGAACAGTTTCCTGCAGAGCTACAGAGTACTGAGTACCAGAACTGTCAGGCACAGGAACACTTTTTCCCTCCTTCCCTCCTTCTCATGAACAGTTAAAACTGCCCCATTGAGCAATAATTATGTGCAATACACAGCTTAGTATATTTATCCAACATACACTACCTCTTCTGCCATATATTCCCTTGCATCTGTATACCACATATTTGTATTTGTACATGCGTATATATATATATATATATATATATATATATATATATATATATATATATATATATATATATAGTCTTGTTTTGTATTTCAATATATACATATATTTTCTATTCACTTTATATTTAAATTTTTTAATTGTTGTTGTATTGTTTGTGCACTGAAGACAAGACAAATTCCTTGTATATGTAAGCATACTTGGCAGTAAAGCTAATTCTGATTCTGAGTCTTATTCTGATGGTTTCATGGAAACCAGATGGAGAAATTAAGATATTTTACGACTTGGCTCATATGAAAAAGTACGACTTTTATTCCCATAGAGACCAACTAATCAAAAAACTGAATTTCAAATCAATACAAACCCGGCATAACATTTTACACTTGCCTCCTATCCAACACTTGATTAGGTTTAGGGTTGGGTGAGGGATTACCCTTTATGGTCAAAATTTTTTACTACTCCCTAAAAGATATTAATGAAATAAGTGTCCTGAGACCATGCACTACACCTATCCATAACTCTAAACCTAACCATTACCAAAAAGATTTAAATAATGAAATGTTTGCACAATCATTAAATATACCGCAAATTAAAAGTTCTTTTGAATTCAATCATACCGCCGTATCACTAGGAGGTAAAAGTGAGGAGAAATGTAATGAAAGTGAAGAGGAGAAGAAGCTAGAGGTATGCTAAGCTAATAGGCTAACCCAATCTGGGTCCTAAAGCAAAACCAATTAAGAACCATTGCTGTAACCAATACATTTTAGAAGAGGTCAGCTGGGTCTTATTGTATTATAAAGCCAATATGGGTAACATGCCATGTTGTTCTTCATTTTACTCAGTTACTGTGCTACAATTAGTCTTATACAGACATTTAGAAAGTGCTTCTTTCCTAAGGAACATTTGAGACCTTTTAATGCAGTTATGTATGATTACAAACACGCGCGAGCACACACACAGCCTGCAGGGTTTTGGCTTGCTTATGCTCAGTGAAGCACATTATATACAGCAGTATCCCAGAAAATACATTTATGCATTATTCACCACCACCACACATGGACAGTCAAATACACACAGCATATCAACCATTAGCACATCCACACAGAATTACAGTGTTGCGCTTCATAAGCACAGAACATTAGCATTATAGATCGTCTAGAGACACACAACATGCATTATTCACAAGTCTTTATGAATGTAACGTCACTGACGTGTGTGTGTGTGTGTGTGTGTGTGTGTGTGCGTGCGTGCGTGCGTGTGTGTGTGTGTGTGTGTGTGAGAGTTTGTGTGTACACCTGATTGACCACCCAGATTGCTCTTCCAATTCGCTCTGACATATCAATGTTTCCATTGATATAAATATCGGGGAAGTTGTACTCACTTATTTTGTTTATGGGGAGTTACCTCCACCCTATCCCCCCTGGAAACTACACCCCTGCTGACATCTTATTAGTAATGTTTGCTAAAGCAAACAACAAAATTACTATTGCTCATTGTTATAAATATGTTTCTCATATACAGTATATAATATATATAATAACATCCTCTTGAGGATGAAGATAGTTGATTTTTACTTGTGTGTTTGGTCAGATAAGTACATGTTCACAGTCTCTCGTATCCTGAGCTGAAGATCTGCACATGTCCTAATGCTGCTCAGTTCACACTGAACTTCACAGCAGGAAAACGTGAAACGTGGTACAATATTGTATATAAATTGCATTATATATATATACTGTATATATATATATATATATATATATATATATATATATATATATATATATATATATATATATTAGATAGACACTTGATTTAACTCCAAATATAACAAGTTGGTAAATCAAAAACAATTTGACAATTGACATACAATTGATTGTAAGTCTGGAATTACAAAGAGCACAGAATAACAGGACAGATGTTGAGAAAACTAAATTGAAATCTTTCAAACGAGAGGTGGGACTGGGGATGGAGGAAGGTGCTAAGTGCAGTTTGCATCCATGCAAATGAAATGCAGCTGAGAGAATGTATAAAGGGAGGACTTTAAAAGGACCACTTTGAATGGAATTGTATTGGTAGACTTCATGATCAACTGAAGGCCAGCTGATTGCGAGCTTGACTAACGTGACTTGCCTGAACTAACACTATGCTTGATTTCTCAAATCCCAGTTTAATGTGCAGAGACAGTGATTTAAAGGTTGACCTCCTGAAAAGTGTAAACACTGTAACTCTGTGACACTATCAATATCTTGGCTATGTTTGGAAAAGCAGGACCATGCCCGTATTGAAGTCGGAGCTATACACACCTACGTATACAGCATAAGTTTACTTTTTCCTTGTCTGTTTGTTTATAATGACTTCTAAGGATCAATATTTGCTTATACCATCGGCATACCCACTTGTTTTGCTGATTCAGAATTCCCTAATCTTACAGTCATGCTAGCTTCCCTTTAACTGTACTGGATGCTGTTTTGTGAAACTGCCAATTCTTTGTTGTTATTGGTGCATTATCACTTAAATACTACCATTCCCCATCCCTGACAACTGCTGTCATCTCTGTCATTGACTGAGTTCACCTAAAAATTCTCTCATCATTTACTCACTTTCATGCCATCCCGGATGTGTATGACTTTCCTTCCTCAGCAGAATGAAAATCTCATTTCAGCTCTGTATGTCCATCCAATGAAACGCTGCTGGCTGTTTGACGGGCCAAAATTCATATATAGGCAGCATAAAATGAATCCACACGACTCCAGTCGATCAATGAATGTCTTCTGAATCAAATCGATAATTTAAACTTTATTAACTTTTAAAAAACGCTTCCTGCTATCAGTCAACCCATCATGGAGTTGTCGCGTGACCTAAGCATATCTTCCTATTTAAGCCCCTACTGCATATGGGTAAATCTCAGAGATATGCGGCTGTCAATGTGGCTCCATGCGTAAATTTAATTCTTAAATTTGACCCATTTTATATGGTCAAAAACCAAATGTGGGTCAAAAGGTATGAAGCTATTTTTTTTGTCCAACAAAACAAATGTTAGATGTACATAATAATGGTGAAACTAGAAATGTACTGTACCTTTATTTATGAACATAAAACGATAATGTCCAAAAATACATGATTATTAAGAATATGTGACACATGTAGCTCTTCAGTTTGTGCAATACATATACTGTATCTAGTTTTTAGGATTTCAGAAATGAATGTATGTTTTCTGTACACATACAATACTAGAATGGCCTACTTCATCTGCTAAAGTGTGCAGTATACAACCAGAGCACACTGTGTGGTTTTATCCCACAATGCAATACACGTTAACATCTTTTTCTTGACTTATTATTTGATCAGACTGTAAAGTGTTAAGACATTTTTACACACACAAAATTAATAATAATAATAATTAAAATGCAAAATAACAGTAGTTATTCAAATAAATGAACTGCAGATATTACACACTTCACCTTTAAGGGTCTCTGTAATATTGGTTTTGTCTGTTTAGGGTTCTGAAGTTTTCATATATATTTTACACATGAATGTCTTTCAGTATCTTTTGTTTTTCTTTTAGGTATGACCTTGACTCCAAGAGTGAAAACCTGTCGAAACACGTAAGTGTTTCCCTGGAAAAGTACATATAATGGACATCACACTGTGTATGTGCAGACTAATCTTATTTGAAATTTCCAATAGGAAGGTGGATGTTTTGTCTGCAAAAATTGTGCTATATGCTTTTCAAATGTGCGATCTTCCCCGCCCAGTGGCTGAAACTGGAACTACAGTTTTGATGGACTGTGCAAGCGCTAGAACTTACTTCAAGGGTTCACCCAAAAATGAAAGTGCTCTTATCTTTTCTCACCCTCATGCCATCCTAGATGTGTATGACTTTATTTATTTTGCTGAACACAAATATTTTAAGTATCTCCGCTAACTTCGAGGGTCCAAAAAGCATATAATGCCAGCATAAAAGTAATCCATAAGACTACAGTGGTTAAATCAATGTTTCCAGAAGTGATATGATAGGTGTGGGTGAGAAACAGATCAATATTTAAGTCCTTTTTTACCATCAGTTCTCCTCCCTGCCCAGTAGGTGGCAATATGCACAAAGATGGGTATAGCCAAAAACAAGAATGTGAAAGTTAACGTGGAGATTTATGTAAAAAAGGACTTTAATATTGATCTATTAATGTATTTGTTTGTGTTCTGCAGAAGATAGAAAGTCATACACATCTGGGATGTCGTGAAGGAGAGTAAATGATGAGAATTTAAAGAGAATTTTCAGCTGAACTATCCCTTTCATTGAATGGATGTGACGATTTTCAAAAACATTAATTAGTAATTGCATTAATATACTCCTAATCCAAACCCTAAACCTAAAGGCAAAAGTATTCTTCGTGTTGTCTCATGCACAGTGCGTGTGATGCAAATTTCATCATCAGTAAAGTATGAATGGACTATCCACATGAACATGAAGTTTGCTTCAAAACACATTTGCTTGTGATAATGATCAGAAACTCTCGATTTTCGTACAGGGAACCCTATCCCTAAATTTACTCTGACCAAATCAGCACTATTTCACTTTTTTGCAAATGTAGTATCTATTAAGTGAAGTCAACGGCACAGCACAAGCGATTTTTGAGGCGTGAACATTTGTCACATGGTGGGGCTTGTCTGGAATTCAGCACATTGGGTCCCAAATTAGGTGGCAAAACATTTTGAACTAACACACCAATTTCTGCTTTGATCATGTTTGTATGTGTGTGTGAATGTGTGTTTAAGAGATGTGTGTTTTGCTGTAAGGGTTTTCTAGAGCTGTCAGTGCTTGTTTGACCCTCATGATGCAGGGTTGTATCATGATTTATCCCTGTGCTTTGTGGGGTCAGAAACACAGATCACTCTGGGGGATTGATGTTGGATGCTGTATATAGATATTCACTTCAGCTTCTTCAATTCCCTTCTGCCCATCAGCAAAACATCTCTGCTAAACCTGAATACTACTGACAGTTCCAGAGCAGTGCTACTGTACGTTTACTAGCTAAATAAAAGTAGCAATGCTACATGCTTAATGCTATTTTTCAGTATCATGACAGTACCACATTGTATTGGGTGTGTGGCTTTACAGCCAAGTGAACAGAGGTAATGATTAAACACGCTTTACTAAACTGTCTCAATTATTACATTGGGAAGTCTCATTCTTTTGTGGGAATTGGCCTGTAGTGTAAAAAAGGCTTAAGTACAACTAAAACAATTTTGTCTAATTTTGTAAAAAAAAAAACAAATTAATGCATTGTAATGCAACAGTTTAAACAAGAACATCTCTTTAATTCTCTATAAAATCTATGTCTAATACAATTCCTTGACATGCATGATGTTATTGCACATTAACATATTAACACAGACAATAAAATATACATCCATGCAGAATAGTGCTGTGGGTAGAAAAGAATCTTGGGAAATCACAGTGGTGTGTGATGTTTAATACAGTAAGATTATGTTAATGTGGCATTTGTGGGAGAGAATGTTGATTAAGTGTTGTCCCACTTCAGCACAAATGCAGCTTCACAACAATTACAAACATCTTATTGTTTCTGTCACAAACAACATGAAACAGCATTCACATATATTTAGTGGTAAATGTATTTCCCAGATGATCTTTGCAGACCCAAGTTTGAGACCAAGATAAGAAGCCGTCAAAGTTGAACAAAAAGGTTGCAATGGTCATGGTAAAAAAAAAAAGACGGTTTAATTTACAATGTAAATAAAGAAACTTGACATTAAATAAGAACATGCTAAACAAGGATATGTGATGTTATTATTTAAACTATCAATTAACTAAAGAGTCAAGAAATCTAACCGTCTCCTGATGAAAAGATCAAACAGAAATAATCTTCCCGGTCAGCTTTGCCTTCTCTGCCTATTGTAATCGGGTTTAACTAATACATAAAACAAACTCAACATCCCTTAAAAATAAAAGAAATGAAATCATGAAACAACTTCATGCAAACACTGGAGAAGGTTTCCAGAGCAGCAGCCAGCACCTCTTATATAGGCAAGACTCCAGGTGTAGCTGGTAAGAGTCTCCACCCACATCTGATTGGCAGTCTCACCGAGGAAATAACTAAAGCAAGAAGCAATATTTTTGTTGTATACTTTTTACAAAAAGACAGACAAAATAAATGTTTCTACTGATATTCAATCAAGCTGTAACTGCAGCAGGAGAATGAGTAGCAGTACTTTCAGTAGCGCTAAAGGCCTAAAGTTCTAGCATTTTCGAAGGCAGGGTTTCCTTCATTTCCAATATTTCTGACACAAGAAGTACCCTATCAAAACCTTGTGTGGAAAATACAATTCCTCAAAAACAACAAGACTCTATCCCATAAACCAACCCAAAACTATAGCCCAACAAATTGGACTTCCAAAAAGACATTTAAGAAATGTTTAAGAACCAACTCTCAAAACTGCCACATGTCAATAAACAAAATGCAGGGGATACAAAGCATGCTACAGGAAACAAAGCAGCAATGCATGCCAGTGGCAGAAAAAAAAAATCATGCTACGAAAAGCAAAGCAGCAATGCAAGCCAAAGCCAGAAACAAAAGCATGCCACAAACAACAAAGTAGCAATGCTGGACAATGGCAGAAAGGAAGAATGCCACGGAACATAAGTAGCTGTGCAGGACAGTGGCTGACACGAAGCATGCTACTGAAAACAACGTTGCAATACAAACACAGCCAATCAAAGTTGTGTCACTCCCGGACGAGCCCCCAATTATGTTACGAGGGCTGGACTGGTAATCTGGCATACCAGGCATTTTCCCGGAGGGCCGACGCACTTTGGGGCCACTTAGGGGCGGACTGGCCATCTGGAGAACTGTGTGGGCTGATGGGTCGCTTGCTGAATGTGCCGCGTTAAGATAAAATGAGCCGCTGTATTAAACCAGAACGGACCACAAAACTGCACCATGATACGTAGAAAAGGACAGTGAACACCCCCCCCGTTGAAAACAAAAGGGTTGCAATGGTCATTGGACCAAAAAATAGACTGTTTCATTTACACTGTAAATAAAGACACACAACATTCAAGACTCGTGATTCACATTGCAAATGCAACACTCCATCAGTTGAGCAACCACGCAGTTTGATCACACTCAGACTAACTTGTAAATGTAATTGATTATGCAATTCAAACATTAAAATGTGGCACATTACTAGTCATGTGCTATAGTATAAAGTGTTTACATGTTATAAGATAACTGTGAAAGTGAATAAAAGTCATTGCTGTTGTAGTGCCTTGTGTTCTATTCACCAGGAAACTGCCACAATATGTACAACGAGACACATAAAAATCATTTTGCAAAAATTTTGGTATAGTAACTTGATTATAGGAGACCAGGTAGGATATTTGCCCATTTTAAGAAAATTGTAACAGTGGCCACTTTGCCGATTAACAGAAGTATTAGGTTTCCCTTGCATATTGTGTAAAATAAATAGTCTTAGAAAGTCTTATTTTGTTATAAATAAATTGGATTATATCAAATACTTCAGCATTATACTGCTCTTCGCCTCCCTGCCCTCTCGATAGTCGACCTCACCCATATTGTCTTTTAAGTGTACTTGGATATCAGACATGATATTTTGCTCCTGAAAGCTGAACAAAAAACACATTTACAATAATCAATGTATATAAACATATGCAAATATAAGATTGATTATTTGTTGTTAACACTGTGTATATGTTTACAGGACTTCCTGGGTCAGATATACTGTACTCTAGGAGAAGTGGTGGGCTCGCTGGGTAGTCGTATGGAAAGACCACTCATGTAAGTCCTGTTGTCACTAAATGATATCTGCTCATGTCAAATCACATCTCTGAAACACATCACAAGATCTGATGTGGTGAAATATGGATTTAATTCTCACCTCACAACAGCCTTTCTGTAGAGGCGTCTTGAACACATTTATGATTGTCTATCTAAAAATGCATGTATGAATGTAGTATGCTCTTGTGCGTTTTTGTTTGGTGAGACACCTGCTGTTTTTATATAACCAGAGCTGCCTGCATTCATTCACTTAGTCATTTCTGAACACACATTTATTCATACACTGCAGTCACCAATACATACATACATTTAACAATGTATACAACCATTAGCTACTCATTCATGCATTATGCAGTATGAATGAATATCATTCTTCAACATATGTGTCCATTCCTGACAAAATCTGCATTGGCACGTCTCTGTGCTGACAAAAACCATCGCAGGAATCATTTTCAACATTGAATCACAATCAATATACATCAATGTTGAGGAGTAACTAACTAAATGAACATTTTTCAGTTGTGTGACAGAAGCTCAACAGTTGTGTTGACGTTTGTTTAACAGTGTTTCAGCACAAAACCATGCGTCTTCGCAAGGGAATGAACTACTATCCCATGAAGCTTCACAGATGATGTAAATTAATTTAAAATAATAAAAAATATAAAACTATTGATTTAAAGTTGTTCATTGTAAACTATACATTATATATATATATAAAACTTGCAAACCAAGTTTTAAGTGCCGTAATCTACGTCTCGCTGTAGTTTCCTGGTGAAATGAACACTAGAGGCGCTACAACAGCTATGTTTTTTTATTCACTTTCACAAAAGTCATGGGTACTATGGCTGTTTATGACTATATAAACTCGTATTTTTCACTCTGTTACTCACACACTGCCATGTTATTATATCAAAACACTTATACTAAAAAACATCATTTGAAAATCAATTATAACGCTTGTACTGTATTACAGACCTACCAACATTTTCACACTTATTTCCACATGATTAGCTTCTGCTGTTGCTCATCTGTTAGAGTGTTGGCCTTTGGACTCGAGCCCAACCCAGGACGCTCGAAATGATAGTGAAGCATAAGTGCCATGTAAGCGAAATGACGTGGTAAATGTGCTTTTCATGTCAAATTTGCTTTTAAAACAATATAATTTACATTTAGGAGTTTGTTTAGGGTAAGAATATCTGTTTTGTTCACCTCTCATTTATCTTTTTGAAAACTATTGGTTAGGTTTAGGTTAAAGTTTTAGGTTGGGGAAGTATGTTTTACTCATTAAACATCCATCTAATATTCAACCTAAAAACCTTGTCTGATTACAAAGTCGTTTCACTCGATTTTGGTGCCCCCCGCTGGACATTTCGCTGCAAAACTGCAGCCAAAGGTGTTATGAAGCATGTCATTTGTTTTGCAAATATGTTGCCATTGTCACATAAATTGCATGAGATCAAGCCGTATAGCTTAGCAAACTACACCCAGATAGCACACGTACATCTCCGAGATGTCTGTTTTAGATCTTTTCATCTGGAAAGCAACACAATCTAGTTAACATCTGCTAAACATCTTAAAAAGATCACATTTACAAAAATTCTTAATCATAAATATCTCAAAGACATTTAATGAATGTCTTATTGACATACAGTACATCTTATAGGCATATTGCAGATCAGCAAAAAATGTAAAAAAAGACATCTCCCAGATGTAAACACATATCAAATAGATGTCTGGGTGATGTATGTTTGCTATCAGGGCAGTTTTAAAGTAGCTTTCCTAGTCCTCTCTCTCTCTCTCTCTCTCTCTCTCTCTCTCTCTCTCACTCTCACTCTCACTCTCACTCTTTTTTTTTCTTGAAGTAATCCCTGGTAGACGTCTGCACATTTCATTTAGGAGAATGCCATATAGGGCCTCTGTACATTCAAACCAGATTAAAGCCATGCCTTCAGTTAGCATTGATCTGCGGCTGTAATCTCTATCACATTACACAGCACTACTTAGTGGAATTGAAACAAGCACTCAAGGCAGTGCTTAAGTAAGGCAGAAGTTTGTACTCTCATAAAATCATCTTCAAAACACTTTCATCATTTATGTCTGCCAGGCACTTGTACAGGATACTGGAGCGGTGGTCCATACAATTTCAATTCAATTCCGGAGTGCTTCTTATATAAGCCTAAGGCACTCAGCGGTCTACTTCTGCAAACACTCATTTATTTATGCAGCACAGTCTGAGATAAATACATGCATGTCTGTTTACCATCACAGGCTACAATCACTTTTATAGAAAATGGACTGCGTCCATTTAAAATATATACAGTCAGGCATACTGACACTCCTGTATTGTGGTGTGAACATATTCTCTTGTTTGTTAAAGACTGTTGGGTTGTGTACTGGTGATAAGGTGTGCTGGATGAAATAGTGGTTGTCAAGAACAATATAGTTTAAGATGTCAGAGTCTCTTATATGCAGTAAGACACATTGTTCCTTCTGTTTATAGAGGCATTCCTGGGAAGAACTGTGGGACCATTATTATGAAGGCTGAAGAACTCGGAAATTGCAGGGTACATCATCTGACTCTAAATCTCATCTTGTCTCTTTTCATCTCATCTCATTTGGTTTCTTATTGTTTTTTCTCTTTTCATTTTGTCTTAATTTACCTAGTTCCTTTTCTTCTTGTCACTTCTCGTTTATTTCTTTCTTGTCTCTACTCTTTTCATTTAATCTCATCTCTTCTCATCTTTTCTTGGTAAGTTTTCTTGTATAGATTCTTCTCTTCTCATTTTGTCTCATCTCTTCATTTTGTCGTTTTTCCTCTGATCTCTTTTTATTTAGCCTCTTTTGGCCTTGTTTCTTCTCTCTTCTCTTCTCTTCTCACCTAATTTAGTTTTCTTCTTGTCTCGTTTCTTCTCATCTTGTTTAGTTTAATTCTTGTCTTGTTTCTTCACTTCTGTTCTCATCTAGTTTTATTCATGACTCGTTTCTTCTCGTCTCGTTTAGTTTTATTCTTGTCTCGTTTCTTCTCTTCTTGTCTCGTTTAGTTTTCTTGTCTCGTTTCTTCTCGTATTGTTTTATTCTTGTCTTGTTTCTTCTCCTCTCTTCTCATCTTGTTTAGTTTTCTCTTTTCTCATCTTGTCTCATCTCTCTTTTCATTTTTTCTCTTGTCTCTTTTCATCTCTTCTCTTTTCTCTTTTTGCTTGGTATTCTTGTCACGTTTATTTTTGTTTCATCTTATCTCATATCATCTCTCTTCATTTTTGTCTGTTCTTGTCTTTTTTAATTTTCTCCTTTTTCTTTATTCCTTCTCTTCTTGTCTTGTCTCGTTGGGTTTTCTTTTTGTCTATACTTCTCTTCTCATTTCATCTCATTGTTTTTTCGTTTTGTCTCTTGATTCATATGTTCTCTTGTCTTGTCACAGCTCATCTCTCTTTTTATATTATCTCTTCTTGTCTCATCCCATCTCTCTCTCCATTTTGTTTCTTGTCTTGTTTCTTCTCTTTATGTCTTGTCTCAAATCTCTTTTCACATTTTATCTCTTCTTGTCTTGTTTCTTCTCTTTTTGCCTCTTCTTGTCTTGTCTGTTTTCTTATATTTTTTGTATTTAGTCTCTTGACTTGTTTCTTCTCGTCTGTTCTCTTGTCTTCTATTTTTTAGTTATCTTGTTTTTGCTTGTGTTGTCTCATGTTGTTGTGTCTCCTCTCGTCTCATCTAATGTAGTCTCTTCTTGTCTCATTTCATCTTGTTTTTTTTCTCTTCTCTTCTCTTCATATAATTTTTCTTACCTCTTCTCATCTATCCCTTCTGTTTCCATCTCTTCTGTTTTTTTCTCTTCTTGTCTCTTTTCTTTGTTAATGTTTACTTACAGCATCTTTTGTTCTATGTTCTATGTGTTTATTTTATAAAAGTTGCACAATGCAGCTCAATGCAGATAATCACAGATAACAGAGTGCTGTAGAAACTGCCACCCTTTTTATTTTTATTTATTTATATTCTTGATTAGGAGTCAGTATTGATGCAGTTTTGTGGCAACAAACTGGACAAGAAAGATTTCTTTGGGAAGTCAGACCCTTTTCTGGTCTTTTACCGTAGCAATCAAGATGGAACGTAAGTATTTTCATGATTTTCCCCATTTTCCACAATTTCTCATTTCAGTAGAAAATGTCATCCTAATGTAGAGGTGAAGGTAAACAGATTTGGCTCGATGTCCATAATGGAGGGATTGAGACTTTATAGTCTTCAGCAAAGAAGAGCTGATTGACTTGATTAACATGCTTCAATGAGAGATTAAAGTAGTCTGGTATAATGGACTATTTGAATATCGGCTATCCATTATAACGGTAAAGGTTTTATTATAAATATTTGGGTGTGCTAACTGTGTGTGTGCCTGCAGTGCGTTCTGGGTTGCTGTGTGTTCAGCTCCCATACCCATCTTAACCACTGGGGTGAAATTTTGTGCCATCTACTTAATAAATCTGATATGTTTTTAAAGAGATCCGACTGACCTGACTGATTTAAAAAATGCTAGTATCTGTGATTAACCAATTAAGAGAGCCGGATAAGATATTGTGTGGCTTTTGCCTTGGCAATGATTCAGAAAGTAGCTGGAGAAGAGGTTACTTACTTATGTTAAAAGAATACTATCTACATACACACCTGTCAGTGCGAGCCAGGACTATCAACTGGCCAGCCGAGGCCAATAGCCTTAGACCTCGAGCATCAAGACCTAAATCGATCTCCTTTCCCACCATAGGGCCAATAGCCCCACAGCGTTGCCGTAAAACCCACCTTTAATACACCGCCCTGGTGCCAAAGTCACACACCTTACCCATTTCACAAGCAAGAGGTAAACTCAAGCTGAGTTATCATGTTATCTAGAAAATCAAATTTAAATCATTTGTAAACATTGGCTAACTAGCAATATAAATTTGTGTTGACAACTCACCAACTGTAAATACCATTGTCTCCCGATTGGTCTCTCCAATAACAGCAGCTTCACCACTTTGTCCATGGTGTGTTTTAATGGATTTGTACTGTTCCTGCTTTTTTCATGAACCTCTAACTTTGTGCACTGTATACACAACATGTTCGGCGAAACTCCGCCTTTGACATTGACCCCGCGCCAGTCCACAGATGACCTTGTTTGGCCCAAGAGTAATTGGCGGGCCAAAGCCCATTGGCCCTAGGTAAGCACAGAGGGGGCACGATGAAGCCCCGGAAGTAAGAGTGGGAACGCAACTGGCCCTCACTAGCACACACTCATTTGGCCCGACAGTGGAAATGCAGCGAATGAAACCAATAAAAGAAACATGTCAACATATATGCTAAGACATGTAATCAATACCTGTTGATATGCCTGTAGGGGGCAAAAGAATACCTGCAAAAGTCTGAAGAGAAAGCAGAATACTGTGGATGGAATGGTAGACATATGCAAACATGTCTATAGGGGGAACAATTATGATGCCTGGCATCTCTAGGCACCTTTAGGAGGGAATAATAGCATTGTTTCAAGACATCTATGAAGCAAGCAGAAAAGAAACATGCATACAATCCTGTAAAAACAATGGAAGTAACTTTTATAGACACTACGCATTTCTGTAGAGAAAGATAATTAGACACGTTAAGATGCACCTTAAACACTGGAACACAAGTAAAATCACAAATCCGTGAAAAAAGTGACAATTATAGGGACTATGAACCATAGATTCCTGCTGGGCAAGGCAGCTGGAGAAGGTGCTGCTTTGCACAGGTAGAGGGAAAAACTTGTACTGTTTATGCTTATTTGTGGGGTAAAGCATATGGCCAAAGCTTCAGGGACTATGAATAGAAAAGAGAAGAAACAAAACATACAGCTCTATCTGACAAAAAGGATGGCACAGCCAACAACTGGGTCAGTAAAAAAATCAAATAAGAGAGGTAGAGTTTAGAATTTTTCTCTCATCTTTTTACAGCAAGGTTCAGCAAGTGAACCATATTAAATTATGTTCTTAGGTTAAATCTCTGGATAATCTAAGTTACAATCATACGCATGTATAAACAATATACACTCATTGAGCACTTTATTAGGAACACCTGTACACCTACATATTAATGCAATTATCTAATCAGCCAATCGTGTGGCTGCAGTGCAGTGCATAAAATCATGCAGATGTGGGTCAGGAGCTTCAGTTAATGTTCACATCAGCCATCAGAATGTGGGAACATTTCTATCTCATTAATTTCGAGCGTGGCATGATTGTTGGTGCCAGATGGGCTGGTTTGATTATTTCTGTAACTGGTGATGTCCTGGGATTTTCACACACAACAGTCTATTTTATGCATATTAGAGTACTGCAGCATTAGCTTAGCAACATGCAAACATCAAACTCTACTGTAATCAATTGTGCACTTCACGTTAGTAGTGCTATTTGTTTAGTTTGTAGAGTTGCTGCCAATAAAAGTGTTCTATATCAGTCAATTATTGTATGAGATTAAATTTCAGAATGCTGGCTAGGCAGACAGCAGCTCACTAGGTTTTGGAACAATACCATCTTACACTCTGTATCTTTTACTCTGAGTGATTCTTGCGCTGTATGGCTTCCTCTACATGGCCACTTCTGTTCTGGTTTCTCATCTTTGGCATGCTCTTTTGGGTTCTGTTCATCAGATTCACCATCTGTCATAAGACTGAGGTGGTGAAGAACACATTGGATCCGGTGTGGCAAGCATTCAAGATCCCAGTCAGAGTGCTGTGTAATGGTGATTATGACAGGTGGGTCAAAAACAAGACCTCCAAGCTTCAAAGAGACTCATGCTGTGACTGAACACAATGTTGAATTGGTATGTCCTGCCCCAACTTCCTGTTTCAGTAGGAAATAAGTCAACACAGTAAAGAAAACTGCATTTGTCAAGCCATTTCATGGGGTCTTTAATACTTAAAGATATTCCTTAAACAATGTTTAGAGTACAACCTTACAGAACACTCTAAATCGCTTTTTTCAAAATTGACAAGGCACCTGATTCAATAAATGACCAATTTAATACTACATTTAAATATATTCTTATTTTTACAGATCAATAAAAATCGAGGTGTATGACTGGGACAGAGATGGAGGGTAAGAAAGATGGTCATTTTCTGTACATACTGCATATAAGACACATCAAGATACTGTATAAGACTGTGCATGTGTGTTTTAGTCATGACTACATTGGGGAGTTCAGCACGAGCTATAGGGAGCTGTCTAAAGGCCACTCGCAGTTCACTGTGTGGGAGGTGAGCCACTCGCATTTTACCTCATCTATTTTTCACACACACATAGTCAAACAAATACTGTAAATGCCTGCCTGAAATATCACAGATTTCTCTGCAGACAGCTTTATGAGTGTATAGTTAAGGTCATAAGAAATTAGGTGATTTAGTTAAGATGGTGGCACTTTTGTGTATGGATTTTATTCTCCACCCTCTCGCAGTCCAGTTTGCGTACCTGCGTAAATGATTTTTTCTGGCTGTACTGTGACATTTCATCTTCATTTTTCATATTCTTTCCTCTATCCTGTAAGAGATAAGAGCTCTTATCAAGAGACCAGTTCCACCAGCCATGGTCCAAGAACTGTAAATAACAGACGAGGTCTAGCACATCTTCAGTTGAACTGCCATCTCCATAGCTTCTTATAATCTAGTCCTTCAGCACAAGCAATATCCATCAGCTCTCTCCAGAAACTCTTTCCTGCTGTTTAATTTTTTAGACCAATGAATTCACACAATCTCATGTGTGATATGGCAAAGGTGTGCTTAAAATACTGCAGTAGTATACTCAGGCCTGCATTAACCTGCCGTCAGGCCCTGGGGCTGAGAGGTTTTGTTGGCCCACAATAATAAAAAAAAAGTCTAATGACCACGTTTGTCTATATACAACAAAATCAGAAATAAGTTTCTCTCGGGGAGATATAGCCTAACGAAGACAGTAGGCCTATTCCAAAAAAAAAAATCCACAACAATAAAAGTATTCATTTCTTTGTTGTTTTTTTTTTAATATAAATTCTTACTAACCGCGCAAGCTTTTGAATGGTAGTGTATAATGCTACAAAAGCTTCTATTTCAGATAAATTTAGTTCTTTTGAACTTTCCATTCATCAGAGTCAAAAAAAAAAATAAATGTACACAACTGTTTTCAACATTGATAATAATCGTAAATGTTTGTTGAGCATCAAATCATATGAGAATGATTTCTGAAGGATCATGTGATGAAGACTGAAGTAATGATGGTGAAAATTCAGCTTTAATCGCAGAAATAAATGATATTTTATTGTATTATTACTTTAAATTGTAATAATATTTCATAGTATTACTGTTTTTAGTATATTTTTGATCAAATCAATGCAGGCTTGGTGAGCAGAAGATACTGATGAACTTTTGAACATCCAACAGAATGATTCTAGCTTTATTTACCGATGTAGAATTTACCCTAAAAACAACTGGATGATTAATGCGACACTGTGATAATATTGTTTGTTCCAAAAGACTTCATTAAATGCATGAAACTAGTTTATTAGATATTAAACATATAAATTGTGACAAAACAGTCTGTGTGTTGGTGGGGATTTTTCAACGATTTTAGTGCATATGATTTGTACATAACGTTAGTTACGTCCAGTAGGAGGTGGGAAAGGACTGTTATGAGTGAGTGAGTCAGTCAGCAGACTATTCAACCATTTCAGTGAAAAAGGCTGCTTTATTCAGAAACAAACAATGCTATGGCTATCAATGTCAATCATTGCTATTTCAAGAGTGAATCCCGCATAAATACGGCGCTCTTTAGATGTGGGGCGGAGCGTATTCCTTTTTTGAAGAGACATGGCAACTAGCCTATAAACAAACTTAATATAAATTATTGTAAATAATTAATTCACGAAATTTACCGTATCCATTTCATGCATTTAATCAGCTAATCAGCTAAAATATCTGAGGGGACCCCCCTAAGTCTATTTTTTACTTCTTATGGGGGGTCCCGGATCCCCCCAGCCCCCCCTCAATTCGAGCACTGCTCTTCCCGCACCTGGTCCTCCTCTTTTCCAGGTAAGCGAGGTAAAGGTCCTCCGGTCTGTCTGTCCCCGGTAGGCTCTGCTCCATGCAGCCAGTCCTCGTCCTCTGCAGCGCGAGTTAACGGTCTCCCGCCTGTTTGCTTGTCCTCTGCACTGTTCACCGGCGCTCCGCTTAATGAGCTCGACTCGCCTTCATTTGCAGGTTTAAAAAATCCTGTCAGCTTTGGAAACTTTTTTAACAATTCCTTCTCACTGTTTTCTTTCTGTCGCAATATTTTTCGCTTATGAGCACTACTCTCAAATTTTTTCTTTCCCGACATTTTGATTTAGCTATCCGCTATCTTCTGTGAGTGACTATAAGCATAATATTTTTTTTGTTTGTTTTTTTTTTTTTTTTTGTTGCCTCAGCCTCCCAGTAGCTTGGATTACAGGCGCACGCCACTGCGCCCGGCGACTATAAGCATACATTTGAATAGACTAGAGTAGACGACAACGCATGCTACAACTGTTTCTCTACATTCTGATAGGCTGTCATATCATGCTTCCCAAGTGGGTCACTTGTAAATTGGATCAATCAGCAGCCAAAAACATGAATATCAAGTGATTGACAGAAAATTCGACAAACTACAAAACAATGTGATTTTTTTATTGGCTTATGATAGGCCCCTTGTCTTCATAGGCCCTGGGGCTTCAGCCCCAGTAAGCCCGTGCATTAATGCGGGCCTGGGTATACTGATATAATGTTTAGATCAAAATATAGTTGAGTTGGAGCCATAGCCTAGCAGTTAGCATAGTTTGTATACTTCATGTAAAGCATGCAGTGAGGTTCATTTGGTTGACACAAGTTCAATCATTCGCCATAAGTAAGGTATTGTAAATGATGTAATCGAATGCGAAACGACAGTATTGATTTATAGTCAATGATTATTAGTATAACAACAATATATTTTAAGTTAATTGCAAAATAGTTGGATATATACACACACATACAATATACTGTACACTTATGAGCTAAAACATAATGACCACTCAAAGGTGAAGCGAATAATGTTGATCATCTCCTAACAAGGCCACGTGCCATGATTTGGGTAGAATAGATGGTTAGTGAACAATCAGTTCTCGCAGTCAATATGTCGAATGCAAGAGAAATGGGCAGGATTAAAGACCTGAGCAACTTTGACAAGGCCCAAATTGTTATGGCCAGATGACTGAGCATCTCTGAAACGGCAAGGCTTGTGGGGTGCTCCTGGTCAGCAGTGGTCCGAGGAAGGATAAACCACAAACCGGTGACAGGGTGTTTGGCACCTGATGCATGAGGACAACGAAGGCTATCCTTTCTGGTCCAATCCGACAGAAGTTTTGCTGTGGCACAAATCACCAAAAATTTTAATGATGGTGACTGGAGGAATGTGTCACAACCACAGCGCATCATACCCTGCTGCATATGGGGCAGCATAGCTGCAGCCTGGTTAGAGTGCCCATGATGAACCCCATCCACTGTCGAAAACAGCATTGAAACTGGACCTTGGAGCAGTGGAAGAAGGTCGCCTGGTCCGATGAGTCCCGTTTCTTTTACATCATGTGGACGGCCATGGACGTGTGCGCTATTTACCTGGGGAAGTGATGTCACCAGGATGAAATGTGGGAAGACGCCAAGCCGGTGGAGGGAGTTTGATGCTCTGGGCAATGTTCTGCTGGGAAACCCTGGGTCTGGCCATTCACGTGGACATCAATTTGACACGTGCCACCAACCTAAACATCATTGCAGACCAGGTACACCCCTACATGGCAATGCTATTTCCTGATGGCAGTGGCTTCTTTCAGCAGGACAATGCACACTGCCACACTGCATATATTGTACGGGAATGGTTTGAGGAACATGATGAATAGTTCAAGGTGTTGCCCTGGCCTCTAAATTCCCCAGATCTCAATCCGATTGAGCATCTGTAGGATGTGCTGGACCAACAAGTCCAATCCACGGTGGCTCCACCTCACAACTTACAGGACTTGAAAAATCTGCTGTTAATATCTTGGTGCCAGATACCACAGGACAAATTCAGGGATCTTGTGGAGTCAATGGAGGACCAACAGCATATTAGGCATGTGGCCATGATGTTTGGCTCATTGGTGTATAAGCAGTTTGAGAATATAGGGGGACTGACCAATTTCTATGGGAACAGTGACTTCTCTGGTTGCTGGATCTCTGTTCAGGACTATGGGTAGTGTGGTTCTTCACTGGAAATTTGGAAACTGAACATGGTTTTTTAAGGAAATTATGTTAATCACATTGATTTAAAAATGTCAGAGCTCATGGAAGTTCTGTTTAGGAAGATCTAAACTAGGGCTGTCAATAGCTAAAAAAAATGTAATTGAAGAAATTGCGGGGGCTTGGGTTGCTCAGCGAGTATTGACGCTGACTACCACCCCTGGAGTCACGAGTTCGAATCCAGGGTATGCTGAGTGACTCCAGCCAGGACTCCTATGCAACCAAATTTGCCTGGTTGCTAGGAAGGGTAGAGTCACATGGGGTAACCTCCTTGTGGTTGCGATTAGTGGTTCTCGGTCTCAGTGGGGTGTGTGGTAAGTTGTTTGTTGATCGCAGAGAGCAGCATGAGCCTCCACATGCTGGGAGTCTCCACGGTGTCATGCACAACAAGCCACGTGATAAAATGCATGGATTTACTGTCTCCGAAGCAGAAGCAACTGAGACTTGTCCTCTGCCACCCGGATAGAGTTGAGTAACCAGGCCACCACAAGGACCTACTAAATAGTGGGAATTGGGCATTCCAAATTGGGAGAAAAGGGGATAAAAAAATATATATTGAAGATATTACATAAAATGCCCATTTATTAATTGAATTAATCACATATATCACTATTTAACATAATAGGCCCCCAAATAAAGATAATTTAATACATTTAGTAATCAATATTTGTTTTATAAAAAAATATATATTTTTACTTATTTTATAATTATGCAATAATTCAGATAATTCTAGGACATTAAATTACTGAGGCACTCAAGTTTAATATTGACTAGACAATACAAAAAGTGGCTTTATAAGTAAATAAATTGTTTGATTTTTTTCCATATTATTGAATATAAGCCTATGAACTAGTTGGGCTGTTCTAACAGGATGCATTCTTGCATTCCATCAGTACACATGCGCAGGGCAAGACTGGTAATCTGGCATACCGGGCATTTTCCCAGTGGGCCGACACACTTTGGGGCCGATCAGGGGCGGACTGGCCATCGGAGGAATCAAGCGGGGCAGTGGGTCGGCCACGATACGGGCCGAATGGGCCATAATAAGCTAAAATGAGCCGCCGCATTATGCAGAATGGACCGCAAAACGGCGCAGCGGTATACCCCCCACACTCAACTTTTGGGCCAGTAGCTATGTAAAATCAGGGGCCGATTTCTCTTCCCAGTCCAGCCCTGCACATGTGTCAAACATACTTTTTTTTTGGAATGTCTCACTGTGGTTACATTGTGTTTCACTGATTTTTAGCACTCTAGCCATAAACAGCACAAACTGTGACATGTTATTTATTACTTTTTATATTGCATTTATTTGAAATAAAATCAGTTTCTTTATGGAGAAAATTTATGTTCAATCAGTTTTTATTTTCCTTGTTATGCTTTCTTCACCATTCTCCATTTGAGAGCTGTCAACAATGTTTCAGCAACGTCATCTGACGCTACTGATTTAATGCAGGTGCTGAACCCCAAGAAAAAGAAAAAGAAGAAGAAATATCTGAACTCTGGAACCGTGAGTGCATTCTTAACTATATCTCACTTCTTAATTCAGAAAACAAGTTCAAACAGTAGTACATATGTATTCTAACAAACATCCTTATTGGTAAGACTTCTTATTGAAGGTCCTACATTATATTTTCATAAGCAATGTACAATGCGTTCATAAGCTGTGCATATACTGTAAATATACATACGCTGATTAGTCCCCACCTGTGCCACAACTCTAGTGAGTTGCATCATCACCCCGAGCATGAATATTTATATTACGTTTATGATTTAAGAATGCATTGCTTATTGAAATTGTGATGCCATTTAGGACTGTAAATAGGAAGTGTTACCAAACTTTTATGTTGACAGGTCACTCTGCTGTCCTGTTTCATTGATGTGGAGGTCACGTTCCTGGACTACATCAAAGGAGGGTAAGCATTTATACATGTGTATTCCACTTCACTAATTATAGTCCATCTAAATATTATCTGATTAGCTGATTTGATTGTTATTCATATGACAGAATATCATATGAATAAAAAGATTTTATTCATATTTTATTTATATGAATTTGTCTATAAACAATTATTGAAAAGATTACTCATGTCATGCACAAAGTAGATGTCCTAAACAACTTGCCAAAACTATAGTTTGCCAATATGAAAAGTTAAAAAATGTTTTTTAATGACTTAAGTGCATGCAACCTAAGTGCATGTAAACATCTGAGTTCAAATGTGTGTATATATACATAAATATATATATTTGTTGTTTTTTTTGTTTCATAAAAATTGTTTTTTTTCTTTTTACCATAAATTTTACATTTTATTTTATTTTTATAGTATATTTTAAACAATATGTTACAACAAAACTTTAGTATGCTACATGTCTCATGACTTTGCAGTGTTACGTGTTTAATTCATCATGTGGCATCTAGTTCACCTTCTGTCACTCACTTCGACGTTATAGTGACACTAAGGGTCACTCTTGGGAGCATGATTCACCTTCAGATCTTTGAGAAAAGGCCAATAAGAAATTGGTGAGTTGAATTTGCATGCCACTCCCCCGATATACGGATATAAAGGGGAGATCAAAATGCAGGTTCATTCAGACTTTTTCTTTGGATCCGAGCATTTGTATTAACAGCAAACTGAATACTGCGTTCCTTCCCTTTGTGCCCCTTGCCCGGTGTTTGGACACGTGGCTATCCCTTCCAATCCATCATGCTGGTTGGCCAGAACCATCCGACTCGGCTATGCGATTTAACTCACCAGGTCCCACCCCAGTTCCGCGGTGTTCTCTTCACATCAGTGAAGGACAAGAACGCCACCGTCCACCGGGCGGAGATCTCGGTCCTCCTAATAAGGAAGGACGCGACAGATCCTGTGCCTCCTGCCAAGATGAGACGGGTTTCACAGCCCTTATTTCGTCGTTCCCAAGAAGGGCGGTGGGTTGCGGCCAATCTTGGACCTGCGAGTTCTGAACTGGGCCTTACATGGACTCTTGTTCAAGATGCTGACGCAGAAGCACATTTTGACATGCATCCTGTATCAAGATTGGTTCGCAGCTGTAGACCTGAAGGACGCGTACTTCCACGTCTAGACTTGCCTCGACACAGACCCTTCCTACGGTTCACGTTTGACGGCCAGGCATATCAGTACAAGGTCCTCCGCTTCGTCTTGTCCCTGTCCCCTCGCGCCTTCACGAAGGTCGCAGAGGCAGCCGTTGCCTCGTTAAGGGAAGTGGGCATACGCATACGCATACTCAATTACCTTGATGACCGCTGATTCTATCACGCTCTCGAAAGTTATTGTGTGCACACAGGGACCTGGTGCTCATGCATCTCAGCCGTTTAGGACTACTGGGAGAAGAGCAAGCTTTCCCTGGTTCAGAGCATCAATTTTCTTGGCATAGGAGTTTGACTCGGTATCAATGATCCTGAATGAGCATGCGCAGTTGGTTCTGAACTGCCTGAACTTATCCAGGCAGCAAATGTCGGTCCCTCTGAAATTCTTTCAGAGGCTCCTGGGGTATATGGCATCCTCAACTGCTGTCACGCCACTCGGGTTGATGCATATGAGACCACTACTCGAGGTACGCATGGCGCCACAGAACACATTGCATGGCTCTCACGGCCGCTACTCATTGCCTTTTTCAGCCCTTGGATCAACCTTGCGTCGTTGCGGGCCAGAGTCCCCATACAGCAATTGTCCAGGCGTGTCATGGTTACAAAACACCACAATGCTGTTAAAGGTAAGTTTCTTGATTAGCACGACCTGTTCATCAGGTTCCTGAGAGGCTGTGCCTCTTTCCCTCATGGGACCTCTCCGTGGTCCTCTTGGGCCTACAGAGAGCCCCCTTCAAGCCCCTTGAGTCAGTCAAGCTGAAGGCCGTCCCTCTGAAGACTCCTGACCACACTCACTTCCAACAAGAGGGTCGGGAACCTGCAAGCGTTCTCTGTTAGCGAACATGCCTGGAGTTTGGTCTAGAAGACCCCATCCAGACTATATGCCCAAGGTGGTGCTGGTCCAGGTGGTGAGCCTGCAAGTGAAACTTCCCCAGGAGGAGGCAGACCCAGCCTTCTCGTTGCTGTGTCCAGTACGTACTTTCCGAATCTATTTGGATCGCACACAGAGCTCTAGATGCTCTGAGCAGCTCTTTGCCTGCTTTGGTGGACTGCGGAAAGGGAACGCTATCTCCAAACAGAGGCTTCCCCACTGGATTATGGACAATATCGCATTGGCGTCCCCTTGCGGGTTCAAGCACACTCTACAAGGAGTGTGGCATCCTCGTGGGCAATGACCAATGGCACCTCTCTAGCAGGCATCTGCAGAGCAGCGGGCTGGGCAGCACCCAATACCTTCACAAGATTTTTTCAATCTCCTGGTTGAGCCGGTTTTCATCCTGTGTTCTTTCAGGTATGAACAGGTAAGTAAAATCTTTACATAGGGCAGCCGGTCAGGTGTACTGCTTGCACATAGTACCTTTCCCCTCCAGATAGATGAAGCCATGCGCTCTTTCTCCCATGCGTGTTCATGACTTGCAAACCCTGGATGCTCTTTCTCCTAGACCTCTGACTCTCGATTCAGCGGAGGAATCCGTAGTCAGACCCAGTATATGTGCTAACAGGCCCTGTATTGGGGTAAGTGCTCCACAGGTCTCAGCTACCCTAGTAACCTCCTGTGTGTATTTTACACAATACAGTCTCCCTTCTCTGCACGGTTTCTGTGCTTGTACAAAAACTCCTCCCCCACGAAGGGTCAGACCTACCACCGCACCTCTTCCATGTGTGGGTCCATATCACGTATTCGCCACTTTCATACCCTCCCCCACAAGAAGGGCAGGGTGTGGCCTCCACGGGTCTTTTCCCCCTGAAAGAATAAGAACGGAAATAAACGCCTTCCCCGGCGCATTTTGTGAGCATTAAGGGCCCCAGCCGAATCTAAAATCTAAGTGGAGAGAAAGACTTGGAGAGAAAAGGCCATGGCTGGCTCAGCCTGCTCCCATTCTGGACACGTCTCCTTCCCCCACCTCAGGGTTATGGGGAAGCACCTGACATTTTGTGGCATCTGGGGAGGCGTCGTGCAGCCCAAATGCATCTGTTCTTATGCTCATAGTAGCTTGCCTACACCCGCATCGGCAGCTCACTTGACCATTCACCCTTTCATATATCATATGGCATTTCATATAGGGACCCCTAGTGTCACTATTCGACACAACGTCGAAATGAGTGACAGAAGGGGAACGTCTCATTACTGTCGTAACCTCCGTTCCCTGATGGACGTTGTGTCCCTCTTGCCACAGGCAGAACTGCACCGCTGTAATGTCTGGGACCTTGTCTTGGCTCCTCAGTGCAAAACCTGAATGAACCTGCATTACGATCTCCCCTTTATACTCCTATGTTGGGGGGGAGTGGCATGCAAATTGAACTTGCCAATTTCTCATTGGCCTTTTCTTAAAGATCTGAAGGTGAATTGGGCTTCCAAGAGCGACCCCTAGTGTAACTTCGACACAACATCTCGTTCCCTCCATCAGGGAATGGAGTTTACAACAGTAACTGAGACATTATCATCTCTGAAATAAAATGTGTTAATTTGCATTTTTAACCAAAGTTTGTTTAAAATGTCTTTTGGCAGTCTGATCAAACAATGAGTTAAAATTTGGACAATTTTGTCGTTTACAATTTTTTAAGGTATAGTTCACCCAAAAATTTAAATAATTTTCTCACCCTCATCCCAGTTATATATGACTTTGTTTCTTCAGCAGAACACATTTTAAGATAAATAGAAAAATATCTCAGCTCAACAGGTCCTTATAATGCAAATGGATGGTAACACAAATTTTTATGCTCCAAAAAGCACAGACAATTAGCATTATTGTCGTCCATTCAACTCCAGTGGATAAATTAATGTCATATAAAGCGATACAATCGCTTTTGGTGGAAAGAAGATCGATATTTACAGTAAGTACTTTTTAACTATGAATCATCGCTTCTAGTAAGCAGCAGTATGTGCATTCACGAGAGGGCTGAGGTCACGTGGTCTTTCCAGCAATAAAATACACCATGTCCCTGAGCTCTCTGTCTCTCTGAGGCTTGTTGTTGTGCTTCTTTTGGTCCAGCTTCCTCCATCTCCCTGTGCTCCTGGTCAGAGTACTCAGGTTGAAATAAATATGGCTGTGCAAAAACTTGTATCTCCTCTTAAATCAATATCTTCTGACATCATTGTTTAAATTTGCTTCAATTTATTTACATCATTTGGTCTGTACTGCTTCCTCCTACTTATTTTTAAACAGTGCTGCTCTTCCGGGTATGTCACACCTGCGTCACTTCTCGCGTGAACATGCCAACGCCAATACGTCACACGAGAGACCGTGTGACCTCAGCCCTCTCTTGAACTCGCATACTATTGCTTACAGGAAATTATTGTTTAAAGTACTTAAATGTTGATAATTTTGCACAAAGCTATCGTATTTCTTTATAAGACATTAATTGAACCACTAGAGTCATATTGATGATGTTAATGCTAATTGTTTGTGCTTTTTGGAGCATCAGAAATCGTGTTGCTATTCATTTGCATTATAAGGACCTACTGAGCTGAGATATTTTTCTTCAAATGAGTTCTGCTGAAGAAAGGAAGTTATATACATCTGGGATGGCATGAGGTTGAGTAAATGATGAGAGAATATCTATTTTTGGGTGAAGTATCCCTTCAAGTATCCTTTTTTATTGAATATTGCTTAAAACAAGTGTTAATTTAAAATGAGCTTATTTTTTTGTGATAATCTTACTTGCTATTATTAAATATTATTTTATATGCCTTAAGTTAATCGGCCAACCTGTTCTCTAGATATCAAATCAGCATTGGCCATTAAAACCAGTCAACTACTAAAGGAGATGTAACAAAAAATTATGGTTTTTGCTTTTGGTTCAGTCTTTACACAGGAAATAAAAAGTAAAATCGCATTGCATTGTAGGATACAGTATTCTCACAAAATGTGCTTTACTTGTAAACTGCACATTTTAGTATATGTAGTAGGTCATCTAAGTGCTCTATGCACTGTGCATACTGCAAACAGTAATATGAGCAGTATGGTAGATTGCTATTCTGAACATACTCCAGCTCATCTATTGAGACAGGAAACACATTGCTGTGCCTTACTAGTAATTAATAATTCCCCCTACCTTCCTCTCTCCTCCATACACACACACACACACACACACACATTGACAGGGAGTGCACTGCATTATGATGCTATAATAAACTGAGCTATAAATAGCCCACTCTATTCTGAGAGACACAGAGACCCCAGGCACATGACCTGGCCTCCAAACACTGCAAATATCGTAGGAGTAATTGGAGGAATCTGCAAAAAGATGACAGCAGAACATTCTTACAGACAGTTAGTCATACTCTCTAAACATGTCTTCTGCTTAACAGTAAAACCAGATAACTGCAGAGAGAATATTGGCTTCAGGAAAAGATGCTCTTTGGGATTAATTTCCTTCATTTCAGCCCACAGATTAAATTGAGCTGAGACACAGTTTCACAGAGTCAGCTCACTGCGGCTCGCTGGGACTTCATTGTGCTTTCACAAGCATCAAATATTTTATGTTCATAAGCATACTCACATATGTGCTCACTTCACTGTTTTTGCTCTTTCAGCACACAAATTAACTTCACGGTGGCGATCGATTTCACAGCATCAAATGGTGAGCTTGCCTTACTAAAAGATTACTCTACAAATAAATGTTCTTTAAGCAGTTACAAATGATGATTATGTGTTGTTTTATCTATGTATATAAACAAATTCAGTCTCTTACATTTTATTTTCTGTATTATATGAAATACTCTTATATATATATATATATATATATATATATATATATATATAGTGAGGGTCGTGGAGGGTTTGAGGATGGAGTTCTGAGCGTATTCGGCCCAGGGGAGATAGTGACTCCAGTCGGATTGATTTTCGTGACAGTATGTGCATAGGAATTTGATGATTTCCTGGTTTAGGCATTCTGACTGACCGTTTGATTGGGGATGGTATCCTGAAGTGAGACTAACATTGATGTTGAGTTGGCGGAAGAAGGCTGTCCAGAGCCTGGAGGTGAACTGGGGTCCCTGGTCGGAGACGATGTCTTCGGGGAGGCTGTAAAAGCGGAAGACGTACTGGAAGAGGAGTTCCGCGGTCTCGAGGGCGGTTGGGAGCTTGGGTAGAGGGATCAGGCGGCACCCCTTAGAGAACCGGTCAACAACAGTGAGGATGGTGGTGTGCCCCTGGGAGACCGGAAGATCGGTCAGGAAGTCGATAGCAATGTGTGACCAGGGTCGTTGAGGTAAGGGCAGTGGCAGAAGGAGACCCGTCGGAGACTGTCTAGGGGATTTGGCCATATTGCAGATTCTGCAGTCACGAATGTAGGAGACCGTGTCGGCTTGTAATGTTTCCCACCGGAAATGGTTCCTCAATAGTCGAACAGTGGAGGCGATGCCCGGATGACCAGAGCTGGCCGAGGAGTGGACCCAGCGCAGTACTCACTCCCGAAGAGCCGGTGGCACGAAGGTCCGGTCGGGCGGACAGTTGAGTGGAGGCGGGTTTGATGAGTGGGCCTGGGAGATCTCGGTCATAATGTCCCACTGGACGGGAGCGAGGAGGAGTGTGGGAGAAATGATGGGCTCGGGGGTGGAGCTCTGGGGTATCGGGTCGTGTTGCCGGGAGAGGGAGTCAGCCTTGGTGTTCTTCGACCCGGGCCGGTAGGAGATGGTGGAATTAAAGCGGGTGAAAAACAGAGCCCACCTGGCTTGCCGGGGGTTGAGTCTTTTGGCGGAACGGAGGTATTCCAGGTTTCTGTGGTCATTGAGGACTAGAAATGGGTGTCTCGCTCCCTCCAGCCAGTGTCGCCACTCCTCGAAGGACGCCTTCATGGCCAACAGTTCACGGTTGCCCACGTCATAGTTGCGCTCGGCTGGGGTGAGTTTCCGTGAATAGAAAGCACACGGGAATAATTTCGGGGGATTTCCCTGGCGTTGGGAGAGTACGGCGCCGATGCCGGTATTGGACGCATCAACCTCGACCACGAAAGGGGTGCTAGGGTCTGGGTGATGAAGGATCGGGGCTGAGGTAAAGCGCTCTTTCAAATGGTCAAATGCCTGGAGCACATCGGAGGACCAGTGGAGTCTGGGCTGAGTGGTTTTGACCATGGCGGTGAGGGGTGCGGCGACCGAGCTGTAGTTCCAGATGAACCTTCGGTAGAAGTTGGCAAAACCCAGAAAGCGCTGGAGCTCTTTGACAGTGTTGGGACGGGGCCAGTCCAGGACGGCGCGCACCTTACCCTCGTCCATCGCGACTCCTTCAGGGCTGATGACATAACCTAGGAAGGAGACGGATGTCAGGTGGAACTCACACTTCTCTGCCTTGGCGTACAACTGGTGCTTGATGAGCCGTTTCAGAACGGCTATTCTATTTTCTATCCAGACGTGGGAGACGTGCTCCTCCCGAGTGTTGGAGTAAATGAGTATATCGTCGATATAGACGATGATGCACCGGTTGAGCATGTCCCTGAAGAGGTCGTTCACGAAGGACTGGAAGACAGAGGGGCTGTTGGACAGGCCGAAGGGCATAACACAGTATTCGTAGTGGCCGCTGGTGGTAGAGAAGACTGTCTTCCACTTGTCCCCCTCCCGGATGCGGATTAAGTTATAAGCGTTGCGTAGGTCGAGCTTGGTATAAATCTTGGCGGTTCTTAGTTGTTCTAGTGATGCAGGGACTAGAGGGAGAGGGTACCTGTACTTGACCGTAACGTCGTTCAAGCCGCGGTAGTCGATACAAGGGCGTAGGGAGCCGTCCTTCTTGCCCACGAAGAAGAACCCAGCGGAGGCTGGTGACGTGGACGGGCGGATGAAACCCTTAGCTAGTTCCTCCTTTATGTAGCGTTCCATGGCGTCTGATTCGGGCTGAGATAGGGGGAAAATCCTGCCCTTGGGAGGTGAGGCGCCGGGTAAGAGTTTGATGGCGCAGTCGTTAGGGCGGTGGGGGGGGGGGGGGGCAGCTGCTGTGCCTTGTATCTGCTGAAAGCTTCTCTGAGGTCGGAGTACTCAGGTGGAATTTCGCTGGAGTTGTCCGGCCCTTCCTGGACGCTTGTTGTTCCCAGGATGGTTGGATTTAGCAGGCCCAGGCATCTGGAAGAGCAGTCCGGACCCCATTGTGTGATTTGGTCGTTCCGCCAGGAAATCTGTGGGTTGTTGGCGCGTAGCCAGGGAAGACCGAGGATGACCGGGTTGTGAGGGGAGTGAATGACGTAGAAACGGGTGCACTCGGTGTGCAGCGTCCCTACCTGCAGGGTGATGTCAGCGGTGGAGTGGCGGACTTGGCCGGTGCCCAGCGGACGTCCATCTAGTGCGGCCACTGTTAAGGGAGGATCACAGAGAGTTAAGGGGATAGAATGTTGATGGGCGAAAACTTTGTCGATGAAATTTCCTGCTGCTCCCAAATCCAACAGCGCCCGTGTGTTGACGCTGTGGGTTTGGCACAAGAGCCTAGCAGGCACCTCAAGGAGCTTGGTGGATGGAGTGGTAGAGATAAACAAACTCACCTCTGGCTGTCGTGACTGGGCTGGACGAACGGGGCAGTTGGCTCGCAGGTAACCCGCCTGACCGCAGTAGAGGCAGGGGTGGTTGGCGAGGCGAGGCGGCGCTGGCGCTCCTCCTGGGTCAGGTGCGCTCGGCCCAACTACATGGGTTTGCTGGTTTCGCTGGGTGGCGGTGCTGGAAGGGAGGGGCCGGACCAACGGGCCGGTCGCCTGGAACGGAGGAGGTTGTCAATGCGTATGGCCAGGGTTATGAACTGGTTGAGGGAAGCGCCTTCATCGCGGCAGGCTAGCTCGGACTGTAACTCCTCCCTCAGCCCCTTGCGGAAGAGCAGCTTGAGCGTGTTCTCCACCCAGTCGGTCTGTGCAGCTAGGGTGCGGAAGGTCAGCGCGTAATCCGCCGCCGTGCGGTTCCCTTGGCGGAGTACCAGTAGTTGTTCTCCGGCGCTTCTACCGCCCTCGGGGTGGTCGAAAACCTCCTTGAAACATCGCAGGAAGGCGTCGAAGGAGGTTTGGCTTAGGCCCAAGAGCAGACAAAGTGGATCTTGCTGTCATCAGTGGGGTAGAGGGCTGGTTGCTGAGGCAGGAAAATTGAGCACTGCATGACGATCCCCTGGCACTGGGTGGGATCGCCGTCGAACTTCTCTGGCAGCGCTAATCGAGGGGCGGAGGCGGCACCGAGAATGGCCGGGGCGGCGATCACCTGGTTGGCTGAGGGCGGTGTGGGAGCGAGCTGTGGAGCGGGCTGACGCAGCTCCTGAATGGTCCTCATAAGCTCCTCCATTAAGGTGGTGAGACGGCCACGCTGATGCTGGTGTGAGGCCAGAAGGTTTGCCTGGGCGGAGAGTTCCTCGGACATTCGCGAAGCTACCGCTGGATCGGTGAATGGCGAAGTCTTCTGTAATGAAGGCTCAGACAGATTGGGATCCATATGTGGTTTTTATTCAAAGGTAAATTAACTTTGAGAGAGAAACAGGCAACGACTTAGCTGGCAACAGAGTTCGTGGTCGAGGCAGCTTAAGATCTGGACTGGTGACTGAGTTCGTGGTCGAGCAGTCACCATGTTTGTAGAGTTTCCTCCCCCATTGGGTAGGACCTACCATGGGACTTCTACACATGACATACTTCCGGCTATGCTTGGAAAGACCATGTGATGTATTTCCACTCAAATCCCCCCCCCCCCTCGGTATTAACACCCGCGCACCCCCCACCCCCTCGACGTGGTCACTGGTGGTCCCAGTTTTTTGGGCAGTCAACATGTCCCCAAAGGGTTGTTCGATGCTCATAGCAGTGTCCGCTTGGTGCGCTGGCTACAGGGCACAAAGTAGTCTATCCATCTTGCACCGCCGGTCCACATAACACAGTTCAGCTAGTTGTGCCATTTTTGTAGGGGACTCCTAGTGTCACTTCATCGACACAACGTCGAGTGAGTGACAGATAGGGAACGTCCTGGTTACTTCCGTTACCTCTGTTCCCTGATGGAGGGAACAAGATGTTGTGTCCCTCCTGCCACAACGCTGAACTACCCGCTGAAATGGCTTGGACCTTATTCTCAGCTCCTCAGCACAAAACCTGAATGAGCAGTATGCAAACCAGCTCCTTTATACCCGTATGTCTGGGGGTGTGGCATGCAAATACCACTCGCCAATTCCCATTGGCTTTTTATCAAAGATCTGAGGTGTCTCGGGCTCCCAAGTCTGACCCCTAGTGTCACTTCATCAACACAACGTCTTGTTCCCTCCATCAAGGAACGGAAGTTACAGAAGTAACCAGTACGTTTTTGACTGCCCCATCCTTCAATAACAGTTCCTTTACAAAGCTTGAATCATATTATGACTGGTTCACAAGCAATCCACATTGATATGAGTCAAAAAAACATGCAATCATTCTGAAATACGCTGAAGACCCATCCAGTTTCCAGTATCATCCTGCACTGAAATGCACATTGCCAGAAACGCATCTAAATGGTCAAAGACGTCTATCCAGCACATATTTTCATACACCAACAATTAAAAAATAGCACAGACGAGCAAACAAATGCACCCATGATGCATTTGTGCTCAAAACAACAAAAGGCAGCAGCTGAATGACAGATATGCATTCTCCTCTTCAGAGTTGTAACTTGAGACTGTGTATTTTAAAAGCATACCGATATATGTATCAAGTGGTCAAATATGTCTGTCTGTGTATGTTTAAATACAAAAATAATTTAAAATAGTCCAGGTGGGACCCTTTTGTTGTTCATGAATAGTGTCTTGGCCTTGTTTGTTGTTCTGTCTCAGTTGAAGAATTGAATCACCAGTGGGCGGGGCCAATGGTGTGGTTGGTTTTTAGTAGGCGTTGATGTTTTTCACTGTAGAGGTGGTCATGTGTTAATGTACCCCTAGTGACATAGGGTAGTCGAGGCATTTTTGCAGCTTGATTTCAATAAATGCTTTTATTGCATTGGGGTTTCAGTTTTGAGTTCTGAAATATACAGTATGTTTTTATAGTAGAAAGACCTCTTATTTGTCAAAATATAAATGAAAAATTTATTCTTACATGACCCTTTTAACCCTCTGGAGTCTGAGGGTGTTTTGGGCCCTGGAGAAGTTTTGACATGCCTTGACATTTGTCCTTTTTTCAGTTACTTAAAACATATTAATGGCTGAAGTCTGATAACACTGTATTCAGCACAAACTGGGTTCCAATAATATGTGAGCAACATGTATGTACATATTTGTATTTTTGAGAAAATATTGTTTATGCATGGTTTTTGAAAAAACAAAAATTTAAGTCATTGAAATAAGGCCATATAACATATAATAAACATTTGTTCAAAAGAATTTTGAGAACTGGATCTTGTAGCCTAGAGTTTTTGCTATGAAATTATGTGAAAACCATCCTGATCACTCATTCATACAAAACAATTTAGTAAATTAACTTTTGTAAGACACTTTTAGTGTTAGAAAGGTCATATGCGAGGAGGCGTGAATTATCATTAATTTTGATGTGATTCACACTGGAGGAGACAAAAGACCCCTCCCCTGGGCCTATCAATGAGGAACTTGACAGAAAGAGAATGAATATGAGGAGACTTAATGATCAAAATCAAGTTTTAAGTTAAAAGAAGTAATCTGACTATAAATTTTCTTTATATAAAGACTTTAATTTATTTTAATTAAAAGAAGTTTAAAAGAAGGCTTTTCTGCTCACCAAGACTGCATTTATTTGATCCAAAATACAGTAAAAAAAAGTGATATTGTGAACTCTTTTTACAATTTAAAAGAACAGTTTTCTATTTGAATATATTGTAAAATGCAATTTGTGATCAAAGCTGCATTTTCAGCATCATTATTGCAGTGTCACATGATCCTTCAGAAATCATTATAATATGCTGATTTTCTAATATTTTCTAACATCGTATTTGACACATTTACACCTGAACACATATTTGCAAGCACAAGCTTTGTTGAAGATGAGGCAGCATAAACACTAGTTAAAATATAATCTAATCATTCATATTATTTTTATATCATATTACATATAATATTTATATCATACAGCATACAATTTAAATACCTGCTTTAGTCAAAACAACATTTAAATGTAACTAAAACTTGCTTATTAGGACATATTTAAAATGTCAATACTCTGAATCCTGGCTGGCAAGTCTGGAAACAGTCCCACTAGTAAAATATGTACATGTTTATATAAAATAGTATGTCAACTAATGTAAGTAAAACTAAATGACTTATTCATTAGAAATTGTATCCTCGGCTGGATCTAGTCACTCTTCAAAATGCAAACGTTCATCAGAGTCCTGCAATTCTTCTGAGGAAAATATGGACTTTTCCTAACCTGTGTATCATGCGATCTTCCAAATGCGCAGAAAAGTGAATGAACTTTGTTTTTAAGGCACAGTCGGGGGCGTTCACCATTTGCATTGATTGACTCAGCACATTACCGTATGAATAGCGTCCTCTGCCCATGGGTATGATCATATTAGGGATAATTAGCCGAGCCAGGAGAAATTGTACATTGCTTTGTTTCATACAGATCACATTGCAGGAGAATATTTGTTTAAAATGGTTTTATTTAAAAGTAGACATTTTAAGCTTTCTTTAGACATGTTTCATGTTTGTGTGATAAGTATTCATGGAGTTTCAGGTTTTGACATGTTTCAGAAATATGCTCGCAAACCCAGAAACAGCTGAAAGCTCACCCATTTTATTTTCTTTATTTTACAAAAGCAAATTTATTTGTTGTTATTGTGAGTGTATATAAATAAAACTAGACACTTGTAGGGTGCACAAGTTGTTTAGATCAGTTTTACTATTAGATATAATTAATAATTAATGTTTATTAATTAATAATGAAATTAAATAATAGAATTTAATTCGTTAAATTCTATCCTCGGGGCACCACTCTTTTACAAGAGAAAAATGATAGTAAGTGACTGATCATAAAATTCTACCCTGAAGATTGAGTATTTTGATTGATAATCAAAATAATCAAAAAGGGAAGAAGCTAGTTGAATTATTGCCATACGAATCCAACAGTAATCTGGTTACAATTGGCTTCTAACAACAACAATTTAACAATACTGAAGTAATTCTTGACGTGGCAGAGGTTGGCTTCAACACAATATTCAAACAAAAATCTAGGAGTACTTATTATAATATAACTAGATTTATTATAATCAAACAGCAATGAACACTAGATGAATATAACACAAAAACATAAAATGGAAATCCTAACTAAATTATGGAGCTATATGCTAGTGTATGTATGTGTGTGTGTGTGGGGGGGTGTGTGTCTAGATTTGGTAACAAAGACACAAAATGGCGGACTAAACTCCACGTGTGGAACCAGTTTAAAAATGGAGGATCGGTTTCAACATTGAGAACTAGGTTCAAAATGGCGAACTGAATTCAAAATGGAAACTAGTTTCAAAATGGAGGATTAGATTGTAAAGGGCAGAGCCAAACGATTTTTTGAAAGTGTAGGGAAAGAAAGATGGCTGGATCAGATCCAGAACAACAGAGCTTATACCACGTGGGGGTGGTAATGAGCAGACACACAAAGGAACTGAACGAAACACCTGATTCAGACATAAACCACAGTGCTGCTCGCTCTGTGAATTTCAGTGAGTGTGAGAGAGAGCGAACAAACAGAGGTTCATGCAATTTAACAAAGGATACACGCTGGTAACAGCGTGATTGAATCGTTAGTTCACCCAAAAATGACGATCTCATAAATCAACACAGCAATCAGCGATTGTAGTTAAACATACAAATGTAAACAAAACATCAAACATTCAGCAATCAAATATATATGTCAAAAGTCACAGTTACTAAACTAAATCTGCCCAGATAGCAAGCCTTACTTGGGAAATCCTGTGTGATTTCAGCAGGGTTGTCCGTTTGAATTCCTATTGCATTGAGCGGTCAGGAGAAAACAATCTGGATTCGGTCCTTTGTCTTTCGCTTACCTTGTCAGCAAAAAGACAGTCTCTGCGTTATTTCTCAGGTCCGGTGATGGAGAGAAATGCAGGGAGGTAGTCAACGTTGATAGAAAACAATTGAGAAGGGGAGCTGGTCGCCTTTTCCGTTTTCTAAATAAATTCACTGTTGTCTCGCAGTGAAAATGAAATGAACCGGTTGTAATACTACAGTTAGAAAAACGTGGTCTCTCTTTGTCCAGAAGGAGGGAAATTCCTTTGTGTAGATACACAGTTGTAGGCAGCGAGGCTGTAAGCAGAGAGAGCGAAATCAAATCTCACAGCTAGTTTTGTTTAGAAGATGACGTCATCAGTTATAGCCCGCTTTTGACCAATGACGTTTGAGATTAAGTCCATGGAGAAACCGAGTTCAATGTCTCCCCTTCGATCATAGAACAAAGGGCCATGATGTCTCTGCTGCCATTTTTAGTGGGGCAAGGCCCTACACACTTTATAGTCTCTAATGATTTCTTGCACTTATCTGTATGCCCCAAACAGTATTTTATGTTGTTTCCGCTGTAATGGCGAACGCACCAGCGCATCCGTCGACCCCAGAGGGTTAATAGGTTTTAATTTTTTATTTATTTTTTATTTACCACTAAATATAAAAGGGCCATTGTCGGGAAATTGGCATATTTGCATAAACATTTTAGGAAATCATTTAATTTGAAAAGGTTAATGTTGACCCTTTCTAGAAATCAAATTTTTCCACTTCAAGCCCAAAGTACCACAGCTGTAAAAGCCCTAGACATTGATTTTTTTTTATTGTACCCTTTCAAAAAACGTTTTGATATCAGCCAGCCCTGTTATTCTTTGTTGAATGTTATGGGGTTGAAGATGAACATGACTGCCATAAAAAAAAAATTATGCCCATTCAAAACATGTTTTGTGCCAAGCCAGCCCTGTTACATTTATTAAGGTTTTCGGTAAATGTTATGAGATGAAGATGACCCATGACATTTTTATTGCCCTTTCAAAATGGGGTTTGTTACAAGCTAGCCCTGTTATTCATTGTTTTGGGGTTTAATGTTACAGGTTTGAAGATGTACCATGTTTTTTTGCCCTTTTAAACCATGTTTTGTGCTAAGCCAGTCATGCTACATTTCAATAAGTTTTGGGCTTAAATGTTATATTGGTGAATATAACCATACAAGTTTTGTCCCATTTCACAACATGTTTTGTGCCAATTAAGCACATTATTCATTATTTTGGGGTTGAAGATGACCTATTAAAGTTTTCATGCCCTTTCAAAACAAGATTTGTGCCGAGCCAGCCCTCTTACATCAAATTTGTTTTGGGGTTGAATGTTATAAGGTTGAAGATGTGTGACCTTAGTTAACAAATATAATTTCAGCCTACATTATTTACAGTCATAATTCTTGTACTTTATGCCAAGAAAGGTATGACTATGATTTTTCAATTAACATACATTTCCCATACATTTTAAGCTTGACTAGGTCAATAGAAGTTTAAAAATAATATACTGATTAAGACTGTAAACTTGATAAACTTACCTCTATTTGAACTATGTGGTCTATGTCACAGTATAAAAGAGCTAAACAGAAAGTGAGAGACAAATACTTGAAATAATAAATGAATGTGACTAAGTTCAGTATCCTGTCAATTATATCAGTAGTAAGTCAAGAGGACCCACATAACACACAATTGACAGTTTCCTGAGAATGACCTAGAATTCTAAATTATGTCTCTATATTACATATTTACACATTTCATATTAATCAGCAGATGCAGCAATTAAAAGAACTGAACTGATTTGATTTATTTCTGCCAGGTAACCCTTCCCAGCCCACCTCTCTGCACTACATGAGCCCGTATCATCTGAATGCATATGCTCTGGCCCTCAGAGCTGTTGGTGAGATTATTCAGGACTATGACAGTGATAAACTCTTCCCTGCATTGGGCTTTGGTGCAAAGCTGCCACCTGATGGCCATGTGTCTCATGAATTTCCCCTGGTGAGGAACCTTTTTTTGTATTATTATGTAACATACAATTTTTTTTAAAGTAGATTTTTGATTAATTGATTGTTGTTTATATTGAAGCATTTTGTTATCAAACAGTACATTCTTGTCTGAGTATTCTGAGTGCATTTACAGTATGTGAACATTTTTACACTGATTATGCTTAAAACAACAAACAGCCTGTATGTTCATGTACTGTATATACCTTAAACGATGTGTACCGGAAAAAGGTTGAAACATCTAGATTTTTGCTGACCTTTATAAGCGTTCTGTCATATTATTCAATTTATGAATATCTTTGACATTTTCTTTTTTCGTCTTGTAATCAAGATTGGAGAAAAACATAATAATTTCATAATTTCATGTAAATGTCAGTATTAGCAGAGAACAATGAGGCTCGGGATCCAAACGCAAAGTGAAAATAAACAGGGAATTTATTAATACAAAATAAATAAAAAACACACCAAAACTCCCACATGGGAAAAAACAAACATGAACTACCCTGAAGGGGAAAAAGGGTAATCCAGGCTGGGGACAAGGGGACCAGGACTGACAAGACAGAACCATGAGGGAGGTAAGGGAAACCGGAACGACAGGGAATAGACCAAACAACTGAACACACCAGACCGACTAGGTACACAAGACGAACTAGCACTGAACAGCACACACGAGGTGTCTAAAATAGGGAGAGAAATCAAAGCGGGATACAGGGGACAGGTGAGGCAAATTAACTAATAATAAGCAAACAAGAATGCAGGGTATGATGTAAGACAGAGGTGGCAACGCAGAAACAAAACAAAGCCACTTGCTCTCACAAGACAACAAAACACCCGAATGGTATGAGCGCACATCGGCAAGGCAATATATGCCCATGTCAACTGACAAGCAAGTTGAGAGAATACGTAGCTATGACAACCACACATTCTCACACTAAACAAAACCTAGTGTAAATCGCAAGGCAAACGCTATGCAATGCACACTACAGGCTACAAAAATAAGACAGGACACCTGTGTGAGAGTTCAGCCACACACAAACCTGAAATCTCACCTTAGCACAACATGAAGACAGCTCACGACCCAGGCACACAGCAAAAAGGGAGCGCAATACGCTTCCGCGGTCGTGAGAGACAGACACAGAATATGGAGCATGAGTGTCCGGATCCCAACACAGACCGAAACATAACCAGACAGAGAAGTCAGGATCCAGATACCATGCTCCAGACATGAAACACAAGACAACTCACGACCCAGGTGCTCAGTGCAACGCGAGGCACATGCGTGTTCATGAGAGACAGGCATAAATGAGAGGTAGATCACCAAGATGGCACTGCGGATGGCCGCCTCAATGTGGAGCGCTCCTACTCTTTTGTTGTTTTTGTTTGTTTGTCGTGTGTTTAATAATATTTTTCCAATCAGATTTACCAGGGACAAGCTGCTGAACATTCGGCAGCATATACCAGACAATCTTTTCGCGGTTTTTGACTATTCGGACGCATTGCTGGTCATTTTAATCAGAGGCGCAGCTGTGCTGTTCAATAGACGCAGGCGAGGGAGATGAGCATTTGTGCTTGTCAAGCTCCATCAGTGCGGCTTTCGAGCAGTATTCGAGTATTCATCTAGTAAATTTCCGCTCTCTTCCTAACAAAATGTATGAACTACATCTCCTCTCCCGTAAAAACAAGGACTTTTCAACATCTGCTGCTTTGTGCTCCACAGAAAGCTGGCTGAGTAAAGCCATTCCAGACAGTGCGTTACATCTGCCGGGCTTTCAGCTGTTCAGAGCGGATCGCATCACGGATTTAACAGGGAAAGCAAAAGGCAGTGGAACATGCTTTTACATCAATGAAAGTTGGTGTACAGATGTAACAACGTTAAAGATGTGCTGTCCTAATTTGGTAGCGTTCTTTATTAACTGTAAGACTTTCTACTCGCAGTGGCCGTTTTCCTTGTTTATTCTGGTGAGTGTTTATATCCCACTAAATGTGTGTGTGAGTGCAGCACTGCAACAGCTGGCTCATCAAATCACAGTCACAGACCAACCATACCTAGACTCAGTTATTACTATTCTTGGGGATTTTGACAATGCAAACCTCACACGTGATCTGCCCAAATACAAAAAGCACATTACATGCCCAACCAGAGACAGAAATATTCTGGATCACTGCTACACAACAATAAAGGATGCATATCGCTCTGTCCCAAGAGCAGCTTTGGGATTATCTAATCACTGTCTGGTCACTCTTTATCTTCTTCCAACCTACAGACAGAAACTAAAATCTTCTAAGCCTGTAGTAAAGGCTGTAAAGAGATGGACCAGTGAAGATCTGAAACTACAAGCCTGATTTGACTGCATTGATTGGAGTAATTTTGAGGCTGTACACACCAATCTGTATGAGCTCACTGATACTGTAACATCGTATATTAGTTTCTGTGAGGATATATGCATTCCTGCTAGGACTTATTTAACGTTCAACAATGACAAACCATGTTTTACAGCAGAGCTCAGGCACCTTTGTCAGGCCAATGAGGATGCTTACAGAGGTGGGGATAAAGTCTTGTACAATCAGCCCAGAAACAGACAGAATAAGGAAATCAGTGTTTCTAAAAGAAGCTAACGACCCTGCATCAGTGTGGAGTGGCCTAAAACACCTTACTAATGGCAATTTTCCACTGCACGTTATGGTTCGACTCGCCTCAACTCTACTTGCTTTACTTTTCTGAGCTTGCATTCCATTGCCACCTCAACGTGGGTGTGATTATAAGCTGATCGTCATAGTTGCGCCACCTCTACTGCCGTGACATCATCTTAAACACAAATTGACCAAAACAATAACACAATCGCTAGCTGTTAGCTACTAGCTCATTGTGCTGCATAAAGCAGTTGTTGCATGGTGATTTTACACAAGTGTAACAGTTAAATTGGCTTGGTTGTAAGAAGCAAGCTTCCGGTGGCTGGTCAACTAAATAAAGTGAAGCTTTCAAGCAGAGTATAGAGTTAACATAACATACCATCCTCCATCGTGGATCAACACCAATCCAGGGTACTCTCCCTCCCATTGCTCGCCTTTTAGATAGCATCCATTTGGTCGAACCACTTCCACTTTTCCTTGATGGTTCTGTAATCACTTTTAATTTTTTTTTACTTTTCCCTACACTGTTGATAGGTCCGGTGGTAGCCGTGTGTGGCCAACAGCTGATACACTTCCTGAGAAACTTTTTTGTTTTGCTCATTGCCATGAGTGGACCGTCTGCACCTCTTTTATTGACCACAGTGTGGTTTTGCACACAGCCGTTTCTTTTTTCACAATTCTAAAGTTGCGTGAACAAATGATACTGTTATCACTGTTGCTACCTTTAAAACTAGCGGGTTGATGTCACATGTCGGAAATCCAGTGACGCTGGTAGGGATGATTCTCCCTGACCAATCTGTGATCTGCAGGATTTTGACGTCACATTTAGTATCGGCTTGGCTCGCTTGGAACCTCGACTGAGGTGGTACTAAAAAAATTATTAGGTACCAAGTGCTATCCACAATGGAAAACTCCCAAAAAACAAGCAGAGTCGAGTTGAGTCAAGTTGTACCATGCAGTGGAAAAGACCCATAACTACATAACTCCTACCCCAACACTGAAGGGGACCAACAACTGGCTGACGAATTGAATGTGTTCTACTGTAGATTTGAAAGTCCCAATCTCACACCCCACACCCGGTCTGACCTTCACCTCACACAAACAGCAACACCCCCCCCCCCCCCTCCTGCTACTCAATCTGCACTTAAGATCTGTGAAGAAGAGGTGCTCCTTGTCTACCAAAAACAAAAGACAAGGAAACCACAGGGCCCAGATGGCGATTCACCTGTGTGTCTTAGATCCTGTGCTAACCAGCTGGCCCCCATCTTCACACAATAAATCACTGGAGCAGTGTGAAGTCCCATGCTGCTTGAAATGCTAAATTTTTATTCCTTTCCCAAAGAAACCAAAAATCACAGGACTTAATGACCCTTCACCCTGACGGCTGTGGTCATGAATTCATTTAAGAGACTGGTGTTGGCCTACCAGAAGGACATCGCTGGACCATTTCTAGATCTCCTTCAATTTGCTTATTGAGCAAACAGGTCTGTGGAGGATGCAGTCAACATGGGATTGCATCATATCCTGCAACATCTGGACAGACCAGGGACATATGCAAGGATCCTTTTTGTGGACTTCAGTTCGGCTTTCAACACCATCATCCCAGCTATACTCCAGGCTAAACTACACCAACCCTCTGTTCCATCGTTAATCTGTCAGTGGATCATCAGCTTGGATCAGTGTCAGCTTGTGAGACAGGGGAATTCCAGCACATGTACAATCAGCACTGGTGCCCCCAGGGATGTGTGCTCTCCCCACTACTCTTCTCTCTGTACACAAATTACTTCATCACCAAGGACCCGTCTGTCAAGCTCCTGAAGTTTGCAGATGACACCACTGTCATTGGCCTCATCCAAGATGACAATGAGTCTGCATATATAAGGAAAGTTGAACGGCTGACTGTCTGGTGCAGTCAAAAGAACCTGGAGCTGAACATGCTCAAAACAATGGAGATGATTGTTGACTTTAGGAGGAACACCCAAACACTAACCCTCCTCACCATTCTAAACATCACTGTGGCAACAGTATAGTCATTCAGGTTCCTGAGCACAAATATCTCACAGGACCTGAAGTGGGAGACCCACATTGACTCCATTGTGAAAAAGGCCCAGCAGAGGTTATACTTTCTTTGCCAGTTAAGGAAGTTCAACCTGCTACAGGCACTGCTGCTACAGTTCTACTCGGCAGTCATTGAGTCAGTCCTCTGCACTTTAATAACTCTCTGGTTTGGTTCAGCTATGAAATCGGATATCAGAAGACTACAAAGAACAGTTCGGACTGCTGAGAGGACTATTGGTTGCCCCCTTCCCTCCCTTCAAGAATGGTAAACTTCCAGAGTGAGGAAAAGGACAGGAAAAATCACTCTGGACCCCACTCACCCTGCCCACAACCTTTTTGAACTGTTGCCTTCTGGCCACCGCTTCAGAGCACTGAGCACCAGAACCTTCAGGCACAAGAAATTTTTTTTCCCTCAGGATAGCCATCTCATGAACAGTTAAAACTGCCCCATTGAGCAATAATTATGTTCAATTAACAGTTTAGTCTTTTTATATTTATCCAACACATCCTACATCTTATGCCATTACATTCCCTTGCACTGTATATAACACATTTGTATTTAAATTTGCACTATGTATGTATGTATGTATATATATATATATATATATATATATATATATATATATATATATGCACGTTTGGTAGCAGTCGATATGAAGGACCCAAGTGCAGATTTATTAACAAAACTATGCTGATACAGGAACTGGAGACGATGACTAGACTAGGAACTAAGAACATGAACTGGAACAGGAACAGACTAAGGAAATAACGGGGTAACAACGGGCAGAGGTCAGGATTACAACAATACTCGACGAGATATTATATATATATATATATATATATATATATATATATATATATATATATATATATATATATATATCAATAAAGCTGATTCTGATTCTAAACTATTGATGCGAGTGCATGCCACCAAGATGACATAAGTGTGATGCACCCATGTCAATAACAGACAGAACATGGAGCATGAGTGTTCGGATCCCGACACAGACCGAAACCGAACCAGACAGGAAGTTAGGATACAGACACCATGCTCCATACATGAAACAAGACAGACGGAAGAGTGCACGGCAGGGAATTCAACTGAAACTGTGCTCACACAAAGACAGACAATGAAACACAAGACAGACATGGGACGATGATGCCACGATCCTGTCAGACAAAAACCCAAACTGACAGAGTGACAGTAAATTAATCTTGGGTTATAATTAGGTTGTTATATGAAGATATTTGATAGTTATCAGCCTTTTGTTGTACATGTAAACTCACCTGTTTTGGGCTATTTTTACAAGTTATTGGAGAAACAAGGATGTGTGTGTGTGTGTGTGTGTGTGTGTGTGTGTGTGTGTGTGTGTGTGTGTGTGTGTGTGTATGAGAGAGAGAGAGAGAGAGAGAGAGAGAGAGAGCAAGAGAGTGACTGAGTGTGTAATTACCTGTGTCTGTTACAATGTAGCTGTTATTTTAACTCTATTCCTCAGCTGTAGTGTGATGGCAATCCACTCTGATCATAGAGTGATGCTGCCATATGTGCTATAAGAATTATCCTACGTGTATTTCACTCACATTCAAGAGTTTTGTTGTCAGAGAGAAAACATGGAGGATGCCAGTTTCATTCTTGTATATTTCTTGGGGAACAGAAAACGTTCTCTCCTCCACCATGTTGAAAGTTTAAGTCTTCTCCCAAATCGGAAACTTGTATCAGGTAGGGCCCTGAGCATGTTTGATTAATCAATCTGTCACGACTCTCAGCTCTGATCGCATTAATGCTGAAGCTGTTAGTATAACTCAATTTAACAGCTATAGTGTAGAAGTAATCCAAGCGATCATGGAGAGAGAGACAATTCCTGATGACTTCAAAGAAAATGAACGCACTAACTGACCACTCGCAGTTTGTCAACGTCGGCTCAAATCGCTCGTAGCACAAAAGTCAGTCTTTTGTCACAACCAGCTGGCTCAAATCTTTAATGCCACAGGGATAAATGAAAGTTCACAAATCTGACTGCTCTTTAACATCTGCACAGCTCGCCACGAACACAAGTGGAGTGATACAAACAGTAAAGCATCCCAGTGCTGATGGTGTGAGCTATCAGCACTCTTGGAACGCCTCAGTCCAATCAGAATCGAGGACCAGAACTAGGTTATCTGTTGTATACAAACATGTAATGCACTGTTAACCTGAATCTGAGCATATTTAAACCAAACCCATCTGTCATAAGACAGAGCACAGTCTAAGAGACTTGATTTTGAACATAACACATTTTTGACTAAATGTGTAGTTACGCAGAGCAGTATAGTATGGTGAGCACCATTGGTATGTTGGTAATAGGATCCAACCAGTAAGATCCAAGCTCCAACCCAAGGTAGATATCTCTAGCAGAATTAACTGGAGGGGCTCCACTCCTCCATCTCTACTTCTTAACTTGTTCTCCAGCTGGACCCTTAGAGCCCACACTTAAAGACCTAAAACATCTATTGTAATATAATAAAATAATTGTGATTTATATATTGCTTGCAAAAACATTATTTTGTCCAAACACATGACTATTTTTGAATGACCGTAAATAGAGAAAGATGCTGTTTGGTGTAAATGGTGTAGTTACAACATCTGCCAGCAGGGGCTAAAGCTAACCAGTGAATCAGAAATTGGCAGAAATTGGATACCTGGTTGGAGTGAGATTTTGATGACATGGCCAAGACTGCATTAATGCACAGGCAGAAAATTCAAGTCCTGGGCCCAGATGTACTTTAATTCGACCCCGGACATAGTGTGCATATTTAATACTAGTAACATCTTTAATTTTTAACACCACAACAAGACTTAATAAAACCATGCAAGCTCAAACAATAATCTGTTTTTGTGCTTACTATGCAAATTAACCTAGCATTCACAATTTAATAACCCCACAGACTATGGCACAACCAAGGTTTTTCCTGGGTCTAAAAATAGTCTTTGTGGTGGCTGAGGTACAATGTCACCCACAAGCTCAAAGTTGGTTGAATGGTTAGATAATAGTAGCAGTTTGAGTGTTTTGCCTTCTTCCACAGCACTGTAAATAGATGATTATCTGTGGAATTCAAAGGGTTGCAAAAGTTTTATGGTCTCCGTGAGTGAGTCGAGCAATTGTTCTGCTCTGCTCTATCCCACCTGTTTATCTTATCTCTGGAGCATGGTGATGTGCTTTGTGGTGGTAAATTTGCTTCAGTGGACTGAAAATTCAAGTCTCACAGTAATGGAAAATCATACAAAAAAGATTTGTTGCTTTTTTTTATTTATTTTACATCAAATTACGTTGTCTTGTTATTTGGTGTGAAATTTATTTTGGGAGTGTGAGACAGAGCCTGAAAGCTTGCGTCTCATGTCAAATTCATAAGAGTTGGCAGCCCTGCTATTAGCCTACACTACTATCTATAATTGACAGCCATTCAAAAGTAGCCGTGAAACTGTGTGCTCATGAGTAAAGACAGCAGCTTCCATTTCACGTACTTCCGGGAAACCCTGCTCTGGCAGAGCAGATGCCATTGAATGGGAATGCTAACGGGTAGCTTTCTTCAGGTATTTTAGATCTCTTTAATGCTAATCAGCCAAACCCCTATGCCTTGATTTTCCCGGAAGAGAAAGAAAGTTTATTTTGTTAACATTAGGGGTGCAGAGCATGTTAGCCTCATAGCTATCAGATATAAACTAAAAGCCTCAAAACTCTCTGAAGGGGTGACTAACTGATAAATAGGAATGACAGACTTCATAAAGGAGATTGATAGCAAATGGAGATAGCCCACAGCTGTCTCATATTTATAACGACTGAACTTTTTATTTTTTCCTAATCCACACCCACAAAGAAAATATATCCCATAATCCCATATACAGTGGGACAGATTCTCTGCCTGCCCGAACAGATGCACTGCCTGCAGCTGCAGCTGCCCACACAGAGCTAAAACACACACACACACACACACACACACACACACACATCTCCGCGGGGCAGAATGCGGGACACTTCATATGCACTCAGCAGAGCATTAAAGCTTTACTGGAGTGAATAACGCACTTTAGACATGCATCTTACAGACTACACAAGACATTTGGGATATGAGCACATGCCCACATCACAAACTTTAGACCGCTGCTTTTTGTTGTCGTAATATGTTTTTTTCTCGGCTCATAGTTCATTAATAATAAAGATTTTTCTCTGTAAACATTGCTGATGAGGCGGTCTCAAAGTTGCATTATATTTAAAACATCCTGTTGATACTAATTTAAGTATTCACTCAATTATGCAAGCCTGTTGCACTGTGATGCCAGTTTTGTGAACTGTGTTTGTATTATGTTTGTGGATTATGTGTAAATATGTTTGTTTATATACTTTTTATTTACTTGTTATGTACAGAATGGGAACCCTGATAACCCATACTGCAGTGGTATAGATGGAGTTCTAGGGGCGTATTATCAGAGCCTGAAGTCTGTGCGATTGTATGGACCAACATACTTTTCACCTGTTATCAACCATGTAGCACGGTAAGATCACTTTTGAAACATTTCTAGTATGCACTAGAGTAATTATAACTATTGTAATACCTACTGTACATAGTATGTTAGTGTGGATTACTGTGATGATTAAAGCTATTGGAAGCAGAATGTTTGGGGTTGATTATTGAATGATATAATTCTTCTTTCATATTTGGCTAAAACATTTATCCTAGTGGCATGTTCTAAACCATAGTAACCTTGGGAGTGCCAGGACAATTTCCAAATTTCAAATGTACAAAAACTCTGTATTGAACTGATGAGGGCAAAATATGTAGTGCATTGACAATGGTACAGAATGTACTTTTTATGAAAAGTCTGTAGTACTAAACTCTATGGTAAAGGATGTCATTTTAAAAAATCTGTATTGCACTGGTGATGGTAAAGAATATACTTTTACGAAAAGTCTGAAGTTCACAGTCGACGGTAAAGGACGTACTGTTATGAATATTTTGCAGTGCACCGATGATGCTAAAGGACATACTTTTTATGAAAAATCTGTGATGCACTGGTGATGGTAATGAACACGTTTTTTTACAAGCATTCTTTGGTGTACTTGCGATGGTAAAGGACATGCTTTTTATGAAAAGTCTTCACTGCACAGGTGATGGTAACAGATATACTTTTTACATTAAGTCTGCAATGCACCGATGGTGGAAAAGGTACTGATGAATTGTATTTCAATTGGCATTGAACCCCATTATCTGTTGAAATACATTGTGTTTATCAATTTGTTTCTTGTTCAGATATGCATCATTAGTAAAGGATGGATCAGAATACTTCATCCTCCTTATCATCTCAGACGGGGTCATCTCTGACATGGCTCAAACTAAAGAATCCATCGTAAATGTAAGTACAAAAAGACACAGCCTGCAATCTTTATATCACTGAGATAAGGAAGGGGTAAAATGCCTTTGTTTATACCTACCCTCACTGTTAATAAAAAATTAGCAATTTTGTACAAAACAAACCTATGGTTTTATTGTCCTCAACACTAGAAAAGATGATTATTGAATGAAAAATGAGACTATTGTACTAAACAGAGCAGAAAAATTGTCTCTCTCCCATCGCAAAAATGTTTAATGCCTCTCCGGGGATACTATTACGATATGAATAATACAGAATTAGACAAAAAAGTCTTAAAGTAAATCCATTTGTCTTTTCCTCAAAAAAAGGCCAACCAATACACTGAAATGTGATTTTGAAAACTGGCTTTTACAGGCTGTGATGGGGACAGTCTCTCAGTGACAGCAGCCATTCTTAATATGTATGGCATATATATAAAGCTAGTTTGAGACTAAATGTTTGTATTTATTGATGAATCAAGATATGCCAACCAATATAGTACATTTTTGTTTCTCTACATTTCATTCATAATTAGGTCATAATATGGTTATTTTCATGCTAGGTTAATTTTATGTTTGCTAATAGTCTGTCTACTTTTATTAATAATACTACTCACACCAAATGCTGGATTTGTGCTTTTATTGCTGAAAAAACAAACAAAAAAAAAAAAGTAATGGTAAAAGAAAATTATACCATATTTGTGTAAATAGCCTCATAACATAAAACAAGCATAGAACAGACTTAAATCACTGGCAGAATTAAATCACATGTAGCATTCTTATCTGTCATAGGTTTCCAAATGCAACATGTGATTTAATAATGTAAGTCTGTTTTGTGCATGTTTCATGATAGAAATGTTATATATTATATGATGATTGTATATTTGTGGGTGTTGTTTTAATGTTGTCTCTCTGTTGAAGGCCTCTAGTCTTCCCATGTCAATTATAATCGTTGGAGTCGGGCCGGCCGAGTTTGACGGTAAGATGAGAGAGAAGTATTTATTTTATTTTTTTATGGGTGTTGGGGGATGTGATATGATATCAGTCAAATCCAACAGAGACCCAGCAGACTGCATCAGATCAAAAGAGAAAGGTTCCCATTAGACCAAAAAATAAATAAATAAAAATGCTCTCAGATCATCATTAGCAGCTTACGAGTAAAAAGAGCTTTCAAATTCCTGCTAGCTGATCACTTCATTACTTAACAAGCTCTGTATTATAAAACTCTAAACGTTCCACTCTCCTGCGTCTACTGTGTATTGTATCAATTTTTACACTAATTTTTTAATGGTTTTTAAAGGGGTCATATTTAGGGTGACCAGATTCCTGCTTGTGGAAAACGGGACAGCCCTCTCCCAGCAAAAATTAAATTGATGTTATCCTTACCTATGCGCAGATCAATGCGAAGTAGAGGATGCATCTGCATCTGTAACTGTTGTCACCTTGTACATTTCACTGGCAGCAATTACCAAGCACTACCTTGGCTAAGACTCTGAAGTTGATGGTCTTGCTCTCCAGCTCATGAACAACATATGTCCATCTCTCAGACACGGCCGTCTTGTTCATGTTCCACTGAGTGATGCAATGAGTAACAATGTTTTTTGCGCAAGCCCACTCATCAAAGAGTCAATCAAACAGAGCGGCGATTCTGGAGTAGAAGTATTTGAGGCTGCTCTGACTGTCTTTCCACTCTGGGATGCTGAGTAAAAGTTTCTCACTGCACAAAAGAAATCATCTGCTCGCATGTCACCAGCTTCAACTAGGGCATCCAACTGCTTTTTAATGTCAGAAGGTATGAATGATTCCTCCAGCCTGGCCTGCTAGACTTTTCTTGGGTCATGAATGTGCAAAGCCCCTTCTGTGGCTGATATGTGATCTTGCTCTACTATCTCCAGTGCATGGTACAAAAGTCTTTGAGCTCCTTCACGCACAATGTGTAGATATGGAAGTGTTTGTACACCTTCACAGCAAAACTCTCTAAATCTATCAGAAGACAATCCACTGCTGTTTGCAATGTGTTATGGATGGTGTGCATTACAGCCAATGCTTTGACTGCAGCAAGGCATAGATCTAGTAGGGTCGGAGAGAAATAATAAAATATAATCTGCATCAAGCAAAAGCTTATGTGCCATACCTCCTGCCACCACCCCAGTAAAATCATCTTCCCTTCTTATCGTGGCTGCTAATGGTTCCAGGGCAAGACAGAACAATAATGGGAAAAAGGGAAACCCTGCTGTGTGCCCCTATCCAGAGTAAAATAAGCTACTGGGTGTTTATAAAGTAATTTAAACTATTCCTGCACCTGTATATTTCCAAAATCATAAAAAGATTATCCCATTCTACCATATCAAACGCATGTGACAGGGCGGAGGGCGGAGGGCGGGGCCGGTCGTGATTATACACACCCGGTCCCCGGTCCCCGCCCTGTCACAACGCCTTTTCGGCATAAAGTGAGATGGCAATGAATGGAGTCCGATTATTTGTCACTGACCACATGATATTGATGAAACACCTAATGTTATCAGAAGAGCTGTGGACCCAAATAAACCCCACCTGATCTGTATGTGTAAGATATGTCATAGCTTTACTTAATTGGTAATCCAGAATTTTTGACAATATTTTTACGTTTAGCTGGATCAGGGAAATTGGGTGATAACTTTAACACTCACTTGGATCTTTTCCCTTTTTAATCCAAGCTTGTGTCATGGTTGGCAGAAGCTTTTAATTCTTTAATTATTGCAAATAATCTTCTAAAAAAAGTGGAGCCAGTTCTGTAGCAAAAGATTAAAAAAATCTGTGGCAAAGCAATCTGGCCCTAGAGTCTTGCCTGTAGGCCTTAATTACCTCCCCAAGCTCCTCCAAGTTTATTTCAGAATAAATATAATTTTTAATTTTTTTTGCTCAGTCTTTAGTTTAGGGAGTTCTAATGGTTCCACAAAGTTTCTAATATCTTCATCAGCAGACGAAAACATGGAGCTATAGAATTCTTTAAAAGCATTATTAATAAGAAATTTCACCACCAACAGATTTCACTGATGTAATGGTAAAAAAGGACTCTCTCTGCTTAATATATCTAGCCAAAAGCTTCATTGCTTTGTCCCTTGACTCATAATATGACTGTCTTGCCTTGAATAGCCAAAAAGTCCACCTTCCATGACAAAATAGTATTATATCTGTATTTCAATCAGGTCAATTCTCTGAGGCCATTGGCGCTTCAGCTCTGCCTCGGCACTTTTAATATTTCCTTCCAACTCCACAAGTTCCCATGCTTTGGATTTTTTGATGAATGAGGCATACACTATGATCCGACCCCTAAGAACTACCTTAAGTGACTCCCAAGCCACACCCACAGAGGATACTGTGGACCAGTTGGTCTCCATATAAACATTGATTTCAGCCTTTAACATTTGTTGGATTTCAGGATTTTGTAAAAGGGATACATTAAAGTGCCTGCTATATGATTTTATTTTTCTTCGTATGTGGCAACATCTCTAAACTCACCAGGGCATGAGCTGAGATTAAGATGTTTCCAATTGAGCAATCAACAGCAAATGAAATGAGGGAAAAAAATCTATTCTAGAATAAATCTTATGGACTGATGAAAAAAATGTATAGTCCCTACCAGATGGGTTCAAAAGTCTCCAAATATGTGTAAGACCAAGATTTTTACACGTCCTTTGAAGCATCAATGTTGCTCTAGGGGACTTACACCCTTTTGCTTCACTATGATCAAGGATTGAGTCCATCAATAGATTCAAGTCTCCTTCCAATATTATATCATGAGGGGTGTCAACAGCTTGCAGCATCTCTTCAAGATCTAAAAGAAAGCTCTGATCATCAGCGTTACATAAATATTAGCCAAAACCAACCTTTGCCCCATAATTTCTGCTAAAACAATAATGACTCTTCCTAATTTATCTTTAGTCTGTTTGAGACTTTTGAATTGTAGATGCTTACTTATCAGTGTAATGACTCCCCTGATCTTACTTGAGCCAGCACTAAAGAAAACATGTCCACCCCATATCTGCCCAAATTTTTCAGCTTCCTGTGGGGAAGGAACACTATCATATTTCTTAAGTTTAAGAAAATAAATAACCTTTTTACGGGGTGCCCCAACCCATTCAAATTCCATGTGGAGAGAGACAATCCACTCATCTTAACATTTGACATTTTGGCATATTATAAAAAATAGATTGTGTGTTAAAAATAAAAATATAAACAACATTCCAACATTAGTGCCACAACCAAACCCCAAACTTCCACCTGAATGAAACAAACAGAAAAAAGAAAAATGTGCACATTAGTCTGTACGACACCGCCAACCGGCATCCATCCCTCAACTCAAGCGGTCCATGTACGCCTACGAGAACCCCCGTGATAACTTTGCCATCAGATTGCTCAAGTCTCACATATTTTGTGAGACAGAATTACATCACAAAAGATAATCTATAAAACAAACTCCAGCCAAAAGGTGGGATAAACACAAAGAACATGCAGATTCATCCACAAAACTGTCCCGAAGGAGTGCTATTCCACAAAACAAACTCCAGGCGCCAGGCGGAACCGCGCAAAAAGAAACAAAAAAGGTTTCCAGTTTCTTTAGACGGTCATGTGAATGTTCAGTGAGTCAGACCCACTCGGCTGCAACATGAGCACTACAAAATAACTTAATCACTCCATTATCTTTATGAAGGACAATGCTTGCTGGGATATAAAGCATTTAGGGGTTGAATTTCAAGCAAAAATGTCTATATCATGATTTATACCATTACCGTGATAATAAATGACCATGATATTTGATTTTGGTCCACTTATAATGTTAGTCAAGATTTAACAAACTTTCTTCTATATGTAAATGAGCTCTGCTATGATGGGCTAATCTCTGTGTACTGTCAGGGCCAAGGCTTGAACCTGGGTCGGCATTGTAGGAGCTGGATACACTTCCAGTGAGCCACAGGAAAGGCAATTAACCCTACTTGCAAAGGCTTACTCGAAGTAGTGTTCAAAACAGAATGAGTTTATTAATAAAATCCAAGTAGTTAAAAAAATGAAATATAATCTATCAAAGCAAAAAAGTTAATGAGTATTCCACAGGGAAAAAAATAATCCACAGAGAGAACTTGCATAGAAAAATCCACAGGGCAAAAACACAGGAACAGTGACACAGGTAGCTTGTCTTAGAATGAACTAAACACCAAGCAAACAAACCAACTTAAATACACACCACAGCAATATATATGATAATGACACACAGGGAAAATACAACATAAGGGAGACCACTGAGGCCCTCAAATGGCTAAAACAAAGAACAACAAGTCCAAAATCCTGACACTTACCTCAAGTTGCTGAATCCTGTATAGATGTAATTATGTGTGCAGTCATATATCAAAGAGCTCATGGTTGTTTGCGATTATTACCATGCTATTTTTTTAATAAGTATTTTTTGCGGTTTCATTTTCTTAAATGTTCTTAAATGTTAAAAGACTGGAGAGTATATGAGGGTATGCCTTCATTGTACATTCAACTCTTTTATTTCAAAAGAGTAAGAAAATCCAGTTCCCTTATGATTCAATTCACTCGACATTGCTGTAAGCACTATGGAGAGTCCTTCTTAGATGACCTTGTTGAACGTAAATGGTCTGCACTTATATAGCGCCTTTTTAACCTTAGCGGTATTCAAAGCACTTTACACTGCATCTCATTCACCCATTCACACACACATTCACCCACCAATGACGGCAGAGCTGCCATGCAAGTTGCTAGCCTGCCATTGGGAGCAACTTGGGGTTCAGTGTCCCAAGGACACTTCGGTATGAGTCGTGTAAAGTCGTCAAAGACACTCTCGGTGAATGGGTTCTTTTCTTCAGATGCTCGTCATTGATCAACGTGGTGCTTCAGCGAAACTCCCGACTGATTCCCACAGCACTCCAGCTGGAGTTACTGTATCCTATTTATATATACCGCTTGCGAGATACGCGTCTTTTTAAAGATGTCATTCCGCAAGTGTTTCCTATGCGAATGGCACATTCCACCGCCTGATGAGCATGAGAGCTGTGTTCACTGTCTGGGCCACTCCCATGCAGAAGCATCTCTCATGGAGATAGGCTGCCCTCACTACAAGGGCATGAATCTCCGGACGTTGCACTCTAGGATTGACCTCATTCTGAGGGAAGATACAGCCTCTCGTGCCCTCCGACCCACCTCTTTTGTGTTATGTCATGAGGGACCACATGAAGAGGCACGGCAGGGAAGTTTGGTTGAGCTGGAAGAATTAGAGGAGGATCTTGTGATGGTGAAAGCCCTGCAAACCCCTCCGAACGTCCGATTTAACGTCCTTGCCTGTGCAATATGCACGTGACGAGCTCCGGCCCTCTATTGGAGCGCATGGGCTCATTACGTTTGGCGACTCTGATGATGGGGATGATGCTGGGTCACTCGCAGCTTCAGGCAAATGGTTCACGGAGTATGTCGCCGCCTCTTCTCACAGCGAGGTTGAAGAATATGCACACACCATTGACAAGGAGCTTCTTCATGTTCTCGCAAGAGTGGTTGAAGAGCTTGATCTTGAGTGGTCCCCTCTAGAAGAGCCTTTCTTGGATGAATGGTTTTTTCTCACTAAAGTGGACCATGCAGATAAAAAATCTACTCAAAGCTTCCTCCAGTGGAACTGGTGATTGCTCACATCTGCCATAATACTGCCATGGGATGGAAATCTCGCCCCACCCACTCCTCCAAGCTGTGTCAACTGACATCCGCACTGGCTGGAAGAGGTTATACAGCAGTGGACCAAGCTGTTTCAGCACTCCACAGCATGTCGGTGCTCAAGGTTTTTCAAGCTATGCTCCTTAAACAAATGAATGAGCAATGCTCTGATCCAGCTGTTCAAAGAATTCTGCACTGCTACAGATTTGGCACTGCAAGCCATGAAAGCTACCGCTCAGGCCATCAGCAACACGAAGAATCACCAGGTTGATCAGGAACAGCATATTTGGCTAACTCTCAAGATGTGTGAGATGCGTAACACAGAGAAAGCGCCCTCCTCGACACCATGGTGTCACCTGATGGTCCAGTTGGAAAAACAGTGGAAAGCTTTTCAGAGTGCTTCATCAAAACAAAAAGCAGTCTCAAGCGATGAAACTCTTTCTGCCAAAGAGAAGTAGCACTTCCCCTTTCCCGGAATGAAATTAGAAAAATTTCAGCCATTAGAAAAATTTCAGCCAAAAAAAGCAGCCATTGTATAAATATGGGACGCTCACACATTCTCAAAAAAAGGGCCAGATCATACACCCCACACATTATGCTCAACCGCTTCCCTATCTCCTATAGTGAGCAAGTCCACTGTCCCACTGCACGAATGCATGCCGAGCCCACACGGGCATGTCAGGTTATACGATTCAGTTAGTATGCTGTGTTGTGCACAGAGATTCACAGTCTCCTCAAAAAAATGCATTAGAGACTGTTCCACACAGTTTGGTTTTCAGCCGTTATTTTCTTGCTCCAAAGAAAGACTGCGGGCTTCGGCACATTCTAGATCTGAGGGGCATGAATCATGCGCTTGCAATGTGGCTATTCAAAATGTTAATTCAAAAGCAGATCTTATCGCACATCAGTCCTCAGGACTGGTTTATGTCAATAGATTGGAAGTACACGTATTTTCATGTACCAATTGCACCCTGTCACATGCATTTTTTGAGATTCCCATTAGAGGGAACTGCATATCAATTCAAAGTCCTTCCTTTCGGTCTGTCTCTGGCTCCCCGCACGTTCATGTAAATGTTTGGTATTGAAAATGAATGGTGTAATTGTTTTGAATTACCTTGACTATTGGTTATTACTAGCCCAATCAGAGGCACTACTGAGTGAATACAGATACTTTTCCCCAGCCAGCAAATCTCCTTTTTAGGGGTTTGTCTAGACTCTGTGAGCATGTTCGCGCACCTCACGGATGAGCAAGTACAGACCATTCTTCAGTGTCTGTCTCAGTTCAAACTGGGAAAAGCATTGCCAGTGAAGTCATTTAAGAGAATGTTGGGTTTTATGGTGGCAACATCTGCCATCATACAGTTAGGTCTGTTACGCATGAGACCTCTCCAGTACTGGGTGAAGCAACACATTCCACATTGTTCCTGGAGCCTTGGGCCCATGGGCATTGCAGTTTCTCACCGCTGTCTGGCTGCTCTAGCACTAGCATTCCATACTCTGCAGTCTCGCTCATCGATAGGCAAACATAATTTAGTCATTAAGTTCCTTAGGGGAGCGAGCCGTTTGAACCCCCCCTTGCCCTGCTATATAGGGCTGAAGGCACTCACAAACTCCCCATTTGAGCCATTGGAATCTGTTGACATGCGGGTGCTTTCCTTAATGACCGCACTCCTATTGGCTTTGGCCTCATTTAAATGGGTGGTTGACATGCAGGCACTGTCGATTGACAACTCATGACTGGAGTTTCCAGATCTGTCAACACCCTTTAGGGTTCAGGTGGTTTGTTTGCAAGCCTTCTATCCCCCAGCATTTAATTCAGATGAAGAGCAATCTATGCATATGTTATGCTTGGTGAGAGCATTATATACATACGTTGAGTGCACCTGTCAGTATAGGCTGTCGGATCAGCTTTTTAATTGTTATGGAGATGCACTAATGGTATGGCCATCTCCAAACAAAGGCTCTCTCACTGGATAATTGATGTGAACGTGCTCGTTATGAATCACAGGGAGCGAATTGCCCTAAAGTTGTCAAAGCTCATTTAACCCTAGGCACTGCCTCTTCATGGGTGTGGACAAAAGGTGTGTCCTTACAGGACATAAGTTTGGGAGCAGGATGGTCCTCGCATAACACGTTCATGAGATTTTATATCAAGTCCTCTCTGTGATAGAGCGCTTCTTACACTCAGGTGGGTGAGCCCAAGCCCTTATTATGGGTGGGCTACCAACTATAATCAATACAACCTATGCTGTTGAACTGCCCCTTTAAAAGTCATAAGTACTCCCATAAGAAATGTTGTGAGAGGGTTAATAAACCATACTGTGTATACCTATATGGTTCATATAGATCCCACACTACATTAATTTCCATCTGGCATCCGCAGGACTATTTATATACACTTAATATGACTTATAAGTCACTGGCCTGTGGCCTATGAATCCTTATGTATATCTCTATTTAGTGTTATAATTCTGGGAGTGTAATGTCACGTAGTGCAGCATGATGGGATATCATTTCCCACAGTGCTTACAGCAATGTTGAGTGAACTAAATCGTAAGGGAACGTCTCCAGTAACACATGTAACCTCGGTTCCCTAAGATGAAGGGAACGAGACATTGCGAAAGCTGGCCGCATTACTACTTTCATAGAGTTTCATAATGCGAGAGACTCACTCTTGTCCCTTTGACAAGAAATGGTGACAGAGCTCCCACTTATATAGGCCAACTGCATGCCTGAAGAGGCAGGGTGGGGCTCATACACCATTGCCAACCAGAGGATTGGCGTGATTGGATAAATGTTTCAAAAAGTTAATCTAAGAAGGACTCCCCATAGTGCTTACAGCAATGTCTCATTCCCTTCATCTCAGGGAACTGAGGTTACATGTGTAACTGGAGACGGGTTCCATGATTCTGTGCACTAGAATTATACGTTAAATAGGCTTTTAAAAAAAATAACTTTGGTCTCTGTTGGGCTAATTTAAATAAGGTATATACAATTTTTTTTCTGAAAATAAAAGCTAATTTATATTCAGCTGTCAAAGTTCTTGTTCTCTCACAGCAGTCTTGATTTATTCTGTGAACTCATTTAAAGCATGTATTTGAACTCAAATGAAATCCAGTGATAGCACACTTCACTGTAACAGTGTAAGCTGAGAGAAGGCAACGCATGATGGTTTTTCCTGTGCCACATATCTTCCATTTGGCAGAGATGATTGAACTGGATGGAGATGAGGTGAGGATATCATCCAGAGGGCGATTTGCAGAGAGAGATATTGTACAGGTGAGCTATCCTGCCCTCTACCTCATGTATTATTTCTGTGGAAATAAATATTACAGCAATTTTACAGGTTATTTTCAACCTAATGTCTGCCTCTGTGATATGTTGTGAATGACCAGAGACTCAAATTTGACTTCCTTTGATGAACGGGAAACGTGTTTATACAGTATTGGCATTTTGAATGGAAGCCTTTTTAGAAAAGTGTGTAGCACCACTTATAAACATTTCAAATATGCAACTATCACACTGTTTTGAAAGTGTAATTGTAAGTGTAACATTACCTTCCTGGTCTGATAGAAACACGTTAATATACATACATTTTTGCAAAATAATATTGTTACTTGGCTCGTTATAATTATCGTGGTTGTTTTCTGGAGAAATAAATACTAGAGGTGTGACAACTACTTTTATTCGCCTCTTCCTAATTCCCGGGTTTTGGCTCCAGTGTAGAGTTTAGAGGAAAGTTGGACCCAGCGTTGCAGTCCACGTGAGTGTTCTTTTATTCTCAGGGCTTTAACTCAAAAAAAAATTTTGAAATTCTGGCAGGAATTTCAGTTTACACACACAGCTTGAATGATACAGTCAACATAAACTCAATGGGTTCATTAATATATATTAACAGCTTTTCAGCATTCAGTTTCAGTCTGGGAGTGTGTGCGTCTCTGACTCCCGGTCTGGCATTCCGCCGGCTTTTTAAAGCCTGTCTCCGCCGTCACTGAACTGAGACACTGCTGTTTAGAGTTAGTAATCACCAAGTGATGACCCTTACCGTTTCCTCTCTTCCCACTGACAGACACACAACCATGCTCCCATCTCCACAATGTGTTATACATCCTCATGTCTTCTGAGTTCTGAGATAGTTAGGCAAGACTGATTTTCACAAGAACGTAGTGTTAATTTTGTCAGATGAGACGAGACTAAATATGTTCGTCAACGACCTTTTTTTCCATGACTAAGACGAGACGATAACGAGACTGCACCAATGTCCAAAAACGCTGACTAAGACTAAATTACACATAGCTCCAATGCCATCATTAAGTTTGCTGACGATACGACGGTTGTAGGTCTGATCACTGACAATGATGAAACAGCCTACAGAGAGGAGGTGCACACTCTGACACGCTGGTGTCAGGAGCACAACCTCTCCCTCAACGTCAGTAAAACCAAGGAGCTTGTGGTGGACTTCAGGAAGAAAGACAGAGAACACAGCCCCATCACCATTAATGGAGCACCGGTGGAGAGAGTCAGCAGCTTCAAGTTCCTCGGTGTCCACATTACTGAGGAACTCACATGGTCCGTCCACACTGAGGCCGTTGTGAAGAAGGCTCACCAGCGCCTCTTCTTCCTGAGACGGCTGAGGAAGTTTGGAATGAACCAACACATCCTCACACGGTTCTACACCAGCACTGTAGAGAGCATCCTGACTGGCTGCATCACCGCCTGGTACGGCAATAGCACCGCCCACAACCGCAAAGACCTGCAAAGGGTGGTGCGAACGGCCAGAAACATCATCGGAGGTGAGCTTCCCTCCCTCCAGGATATATATAACAGACGGTGTGTGAATAAAGCTCGGAGGATTATCAAAGACTCCAGCCACCCGAGTCATGGGCTGCTCTCACTGCTTCCATCAGGCAGGCGGTATCGCAGCATCAGGACCCGCACCACCCGACTACATGACAGCTTCTTCCCACAAGCAATAAGACTTTTGAACACTTGATCCCTCACAATCAACAATCAGCACTGCACTTTATTAATCTTCATTCTGTCAATATATTCTCGCTCCCAATTCAGTCAGTGTATATATATATATTTATACCCTTCTCTAGTGTGTGTATTCTACATTGTGTGTATTGTGTACATTTGATATGTAAATTGTTGTGTAGGTATGTGTACATTTGTTATGTAAATTGTTGTGTAAGTTTATGTAAATTGTTTTGTGTAAATATGTTGTTTATTGTAAAGTGGTTTATGTCTCGTCACTGTCATGACTGCTATGTTGCTCGGAACTGCACACAAGACTTTCACCTGCTGTTGCACTCGTGTACACAGTAGTGTGACAATAAAGTGATTTGATTTGATTTGATTTGATTTGATTTGATTTGAATTAACATGCATTATTGTTGACGAAAAAAGACGAGACTAAAATGTTTTGCATAAAATAAAAACTAAGATAAAATCTCTCTTCATTTTCGTATACAATCGTCTCTACTTTTTCATCATGAGATTGAATATTCAGCTGTTATGCCTTCAAAATATTCCGAATGAGTTCGCGCTGTTGCTCTAGTAACGGTTACAACAGGTCTCATACTCCTGTGGCTGCAACACGAAACTACATGGAGCAAGAACACAACAATCATAGACAGTGGCGAACACGCGACGAGCGCCGACGACATGCTAGGTAGAAGGAAGAGGCTCGATATTTGGTCGCATTTTAGGTACAATGATATTGACAAAAAGTCAGAATGTGTCATTATAACTGACAGGAAGCACTGCGGACAAAAAATATCGGGAATATGAGAATCTTAATTTAATTCCTTTTAATTGTCTCTTAATCTTCCTCCCTTTTTCAGTTTGTTCCGTTCCGAGATTACATCGATCGAAGGGGGAATCACATTCTCAGTATGGCCCGTCTGGCAAAGGACGTTCTTGCAGAGATCCCAGACCAGTTCCTGCAGTACATGCGGTGCAGGGGCATCAAACCACAGCCTTCGTCCCGCACCTCCACCTCTTCCAAACCTTCATCGACACACACACACCCGGTTCACTCCCTCCAAACCCAAATCTGAGCATTCACAGGAGCGATGTGTCCTCTGGTTCGCTCTCAGGATCACACACGGTCTTTCTGAGAGAATAGTTGCCCTTCTACACACTTTCTCTAAGTCTGTAGACTTTTCAGGGTGTTGTTTGAGAACTCTACGCTCGGAATTGTCCTACCATGGGTGTGCTGAGGTTTCAGAAGGTCTTTTGGACTATTTTAAACTATCGAGTGGCCTCTTTAGTCAGTCAAATGTCAGATATGACTCTACAATTTTGCTGTCTCACATACTATCTCTCGTTCTTGTGTCTGACAACCATAGAACAAACGTTTACAATTGTACCGTTTTTTTACAAATAGATGTTCTTTTGTATGTTTTGGAAAATGAAGCTGCCAAAGCTCTGAGCTGCTTAACACAGGATTTGACTCATTTGTTATTATGTGATATTTTAAATAGAGTAAGCATGTCATTTTAAAGAGCATGGATCCACCATTGGTTCAAAGGAAATGAGTGTCTAGAGAAACAGTCATGCGAGGCCTTGATTTTAGTTTTGATGTACAGTAAGACGACTCGTTAGATATGTTGTTTGTTCGACTGCCTCAAACTGTAAAGAATTTGTGCTTCGCTTTCATGGCACAAGCACAGCACAAAGACTTAACAGGAAAAGCCTTACTCTCTGTTAAAAGAATAATTCACCCGAAAAAGGAAAATTCTGTCATCACTTACTCACCCGCAGATTGTTCCAAACCCGTATTACTTTTTTATGCGGAGCACAAATGGAAATATATTGTAGAATGTCTAGAGTGCTCTTTTTTTCACAAAAAGAAAAATATAGTGACTATGGACTGTCAAGCTTAAAAATGACAACAAACACTATAAAGGTATTTTGAACTACTTGCGTATTTTATTACAAGCCTTCTGAAGGTGTACGATAGCTTTGTGTGAGGAACAGACCGAAACGTAAGTAGTCATTTGCTGTAAATCCTCTATTGTTGCATTCAAAACTCGTTTGAAGAAGAAAGTATGTAGTATGGACTACTTTTATGATATTTTATGTTTTTTATAGTGTCCTTCTGGGTGCCTGAAAGCCCCAGTACCTTATTTTCTTTACATTTTAATGTAAAATAGCAGCATGAAAATTCTTTAAAACTTCTCCTTTTGTGTTTTTCGGAAGAAGGAATGTCATAAAGGTATGGAACAACATGAGGTGAGTAAATAATAGCAGAATTGACTTTTTGCATAACTATTCTTATAACTACACACAACTGTAGCTGCTCTCCAAGCACAAGCACAAAAATGCAAACAGAAGTAGCATATTTAAACATGCTTTTAACAGCATGCACCACACACGTGGTGTGTTTTTAGTTTTAGTTTTCATCATTACCTTAAATGCATGCAGTTTTGAGGTACACACACTGTTATTAAGCAATGAGATTTGTTAATTGGGTCATTTTATGATTGCTGTGGTGATGCTTTTACATTCATATGACAAAAAGTTCAACTGCAATGTACAGTACACAATAATAAAACTATATTACAACAATTCAGAAAAATAGAAAACTATAGATGTTTTAAAATATTTGTAACTGTAACTTGAAATAGTTTAAAAAGTAAAACATTTAAATCTTTAAATGATCTTATAATTATTATGTATTTATTGATTTTTCACAATTTTGAAAGTTTGCTTTATAACAATAAGCACGGCACTTCTCTAGTATGCAGCAGAGTATAATTTTGATTAATTATCATTATATAAAGCTAATTTATCAATTTAAAAAAGTTGTACAAAATAGCTAAATAGATTCTTTGGTAAATGTACGTTTTTTTTTATTTATTTTTTTTTATATAACTTGAAAGTTAAAAGTACATAATAATACAATATTATTTTAATATATTACACTTAAAATAATGTAATTAATTAATACAAGTCAGTGTTTTTACCAAAACTTTTATGAAAAATTAAATAAAAATTTACTGAAATAAAAAAATCACTTCGTAATCAGTCAATAAACATGTAATAGTAAATTACTCAAAAACAGTAATCCACTACAAATGAGAAATTCTCTAAAATGTAATCATAATAGTTTACTGATTACACATTACCATTACCAAATACTTTACTTTTATATTACATTCTAAAACACTTTTCACAGAGAAGTCTAAATAATGTCTATATTTCCACCTTGTTCATTGTGTCATGCAACTCATACGGTCAATGACCCTACAGGTGTCACACAAATGCAAACGAATATACGTAATTCATGAATTCATAAAAACTTAATTCATGTTTTGAATGCATTCTATATAAATATTATTTTAGATATACTGTATGTGTAACCCAAGTAATGTATTCAAATTAATTCACTTGATTACAAGACTTTAAAATGTAATGTGTTAAACTACATTTTGAACTAAAAAACAAATTAGATTACAGTACTCACTTTTTAATCAGGTTACACCCGTCACTGGTAAGAAAATAGCCCTTACCTCATCTTACTTTCTTTTCACTGCTTATTTTTTTCAACCCCTCCAACCTTTTTTCACATAAACCATTTTACACAATCCAATCAATTCCCGATGTTTAAAATCAAGTCCTACGATATTTTGTTGTTGACTAATCTGTTTCACACAGAAACATCACATTATGGAAGTAAAATGGGTTGAGAATGGCCATTTCATTTGACTAAGAAGTTTTTCCTTAGGCTAAAGGTCTATTTAGGAGAAAGACATGAAAAATCATGAAAAATATCAGAATCTAAAAAAACAATATTACATTTTCAGTGATTTTACACTGTTATGCAATTTAAGAAATGTTAATAATAAGGTGGCCATACGTCCCATTTTTCCCAAGACAATCCTGCATTTAAGCACTTTTTCTAATGTCCCGACTTATTCTAAAAAAAAATCTTGTTTTGTCCCGTATTTCCCCTCTCCTAAAATTTCTCTATCGACTATGCAGCTTTCTCAGTCACGTGAGTATTCTAATCAAATATAGCCAAAGATACGGCTTGTAAAACCTGTGTTATTTGAAGAAAATAATTGGATTAAACTATACAATCACAATCCCCTATCAATAGACATCCAGTTAGTGAACTGATTGAAGAGTCCATTTGAAAGAGCACACAGATGCAATTGCAGCTGGAAAAATGTCAAGGACGCGTGCATTAATGAGGATCTTCAAAAAGAGTTTACATTTCTAAAAAATTGAGTCACAGACGGAGCCTAGTAAAGTTAGATTGACATCGTGCAGCATGTTAATACAAAAAAAAGCATGCGGATGCTGCTAAAAGTAAGTGTGCCACACCAAGTGTTAGTGATTTTTTTGTGAAGCAAAGTTCTGAATCTGACATGGTGCATGCAAGTGAAGGACTTTTTGCTTTTCATTCTGTTGTTCTGTTGTGCACGGCCATAGCTTTGCACATTCATGACCTGAGTAAAGTCTTGCAGGCCAGGCTGGAGGAACCATTCATACCCTCTGACAATAAAAAGCAGTTGGATGCCCTGGTTGAAGCTGGTGACATGCGGATGATTTCTGTTCATTGGAGAACACAGGAAAAAATTGAGTGGGCCCTACTGAGAGACATCCCAGAGTGGAAAGACATTCAGAGCAGCCTCGAACACTTCTACTCCAGAATTCCCGCTCTGTTTGATTGACGAAACCACGCTCTTTGATGAGTGGGCTTGCGCAAAAAACGTCACTCATCGTAACACTGAGTGGAACAAGATGGCCATGTCTGAGCGATGGGCAGACGTTTCACATGAGCTGGAGAACAAGACCATCAACTTCAGAGTCTTAGCCAAGGTCGTGGAGTTTGTTTTGTTTCTCATTAATCAACGCAGCATGGACACCAGATAAATCTTGACACAGTGTAACAGTCATGAAGGCAATACTTTTCTTGCATCTTAATTTTGGACTGGACTGCTCTACATTTTATGATAAACTCTTGAAAGACAAGTGCACACTGAGAAAAAAAACAGTTACAGATGCAGATGCATCCTCTATTTCGCACTGATCTGCACCTTGGTAAGGATACTTCAAATGTTAATTTTTCTGGGAGGGGGCTTTCCTGTTTTCCACAAGCTGGAATCTGGTCACTATTAATAATCAAAGTTCATTGAAAATATTGATAATTACATGATATTGAGATCAATGCTAGAAATTAATCATCAGTTTTGTTACTGGCTCCTATTACAATTACATTAGGAAAAAGGGAATTTTGTTTATAGGCCTTGTGTTTCCAAAGTTATAAGCATTAACATACACAGATGAGCCAAAAGATTATGCCTTAAATGTTGTTGGTCCTACGCATGCTGCCAAAACAGTGCTGAACCGCTGAGTCATGGACTGTTCAAGACCCCTGAAGATGTCCTGTGGTATCTGGGACTAAGACATTAGCAGCAGATCCTTCAAGTCCTGTAAGTTGCGAGGTGGAGCCGCCATGGATCAGACTTGTTGGTCCAGCACATCCCACAGATGCTCAAAAGGATTGAGGAATTTGGCAGCCAAGTCAACACCTTGAACTCTTCATCATGTTCCTCAAACCATTCCTGAACAATGTGTGCAGTGTGGCAGGGTGTATTATCCTGCTGAAAGAGGCCACTACCATCAGGGAATACCATTACCATGAAGGGGTGTACCTGGTCTGCAGCAATGTTTAGGTAGATGCCACATGTCAAAGGGACATCCACATGAATGGCCGGACTCAGGGTTTCCCAGCAGACCATTGCCCAGAACATCACACTCCCTCCACATGTCCACCGTTAAAAGCAACTACATTAGGCAAATTTACAGTATAAAACTGTATATTGACAAATTGCCTGCATTTTTATAGCAGTTTTTTTTTTACAGCGAAGGGATTACCAGCAAAACATTGCCCAGAGCATCACACTCCCTCCACCGTCTTGTAGTCTTCCCACAGTGCATCCTGGTGCCATCACTTCCCCAGGTAAATGGCACACATACAAGGCCGTCCATGTGATGTAAAAGAAAACAGGACTCATCGGACCAGATGACCTTCCTCTGCTCTTGGGTACAGTTCCAATGCTTGAGTGCCCAATGTAGGCTCTTTCGACAGTGGACAGGGCACTCTGACTGGTCTGTGGCTACACAGCCCCATACCAAGCATGGTGAAATGCACTCTGTGTTGTGACACAGTCCTCCCATAATCATCATACAAATTTTCTGTGACTTGTGCCACAGTAGACCTTCTGTCGGTTTGGACCAGACGAGATAGCCTTCGTTGTCCTTGTGCATTGATGAGCCTTGAGCACCCAACACCCTGCTGACTGGGAGCACCCCACAAGCCTTGCCATTTCAGAGATGCTCTGACCCAGTCGCCTGGCCATAACAATTGGGCCCTTGTTTAAGTCACTCAGGTCTTTATTCCTGCCCATTTCTTCAGCATTTAATACTTTGACTACGAGAACTGATTGTTCACTTACCCTCTAATCTACCCAGACCTTGACATGTGGCCTTTTTAAGAGATGATCAATGTTATTCGCTTCACCTGTCATAATGTTTTGGCTCATCTGTGTAAGTGAAACTTTAAACTGTTGGTGGCTTTGGAGGGTTTGAGATAGAGACTACAAATTGTCCTCCAGAACTGTCTAGACTCTCCCCTATCAGTGTGCCAAATTTCACAACTTTTGTACCATACAGTTCTATAGGCTTCCATGGACATCATATATGTAAGAAGAAAACTAGCAAACAAACAAACACTAAATGTGCCTACACACCTTCGTTGCTTGTACACTAATACCACCAATAACAAATAAGCTTGGCAGCTAATAGCAAATTCATTATATTTTTAATACCTACAATTACTAATTATGAGAGATTTATATAGTTTGTATGTATGTCTGTATGATTGAGTTTCATTTTCAAAAACATTTCAGCTGGAAATACCACTGCAATTATAGAATGACCCAATTACAAGGGTATTAAAAGATGCTTTTGTGGAAGACTGAAAAATACAAGTCTATAGTTTATACAATTCAACCCTATTTTCGGTATATTGGCAAGCTGTAACCATCAAAAGTCATCGGCCAAACATTGCTTAATGATGCCCTTAACTAAACAGCCTTTAACTAAATTAAAAACTACTGACAGCACTTAAAATGACCCGTGAGAATATCTGATCAGTGTCAGGAGCTCAGGTCAGCTCCCTCTGCTCTAAACCTTCATATTCAGTAAGGAAATTCATGAGTGAGCCATTGCCCCAGCAACCCCTGGAAAAAATAACTCGAACACGAGTGCAGAGCGCCGACTTCATTTATTTAACATGACAGTGTGTCAACTTCAAACTCACACCCACACACGCTGCATTCAGACTGTATAATCTTATAAATCATGCAGAAAACAGGCATCAAATTTTAACGCATAAGACATGGGAACATTTCCCCAAGTCTTTCTGTATGTGATGAGTGTCTTAAGCACAAAGGTTTGAATTCACTCCAGTCTTCCTCATGTATGGTTCCATTAAACACAGAATTATAAAAAATTATATTTCATTTAAAAAAAAAAATTATTCTGTTGTGTTTCATGGGAGCAAGTAATGAGAAAATGTGATGGTGAGTAAATTAATAGAATTTTAATTTTGGGATAAACTATCCCTTTAAGACACTATCAAAACATCCATAAAAATTCTCATTTGTAGTGACTATGGCCTAGTGATATTATGATTTTAGCTTAATGATGGATGAATGAAAAAAAAAAAATGTGCAGTGAAATAGAGCCTACTAGACATATAAATAATAATTAAATGAATTAAAGAATAGCTTCTTGTCCATTTGTTGGTTTGAAAAATAATTATTACACTATTTATGTGCATGGCAAGTGAATTGTTTACAAGTAACAGATATTGTGCATTTAATCTCAGGTGTGAATTTGTGAAACAACTAGTGACAGGTGCCAGTGTTGCTTAGTAGTCATATCTTAGGGCCAGTTTACCTGCACTATTTAATAGTTTACCAAGAAATAAATTTAAACCATTGGTTTGGTCTGATCATTGGTTTAATTAGAGTTCAGGTAATTAGGTTGGCTTGAAAAAGCAATGCTTAGCTAAGTGTTAAAGCATGCTAGTAATGCTTCTTATGTGCTAAAACTTGCTAGAAACATGCTAACACATGCTAGCAACATGTTAAAACATGCTTACAATGCCTAGCTAAGTGCTAAGACATGCTTGCAATATGCTAAAACATGTTAGCAATACCTAGCAACACCTGGTTACTGCAACTTCAAACTTTTAAAATAAGTTGAAACTTTCCAAACAATTTTAAACTTTGAGACAACGCCTTTTCAAGCCAACCTCAAAATTTGTCAACAAACTTTATCATCTAGTTTATATTGTTTTCTTTGTGGTAAAGCAGTTGTTCAGATAGCATGGTTATTAGTCCTGAATAATTTTGTTAAATTCTGTGCAAAAAAATTTGCAACTTCAGAATTTGCTAAAGCAAAGGAACATTTTGCAGACAGTCATATAACCATAGCTGGGGTAGTATAAGTCCCTGTATCATATAACACAGTTTACCATTTTTTTAATTCTGAATTCACAATTTAGCATTGCCTGCATCATGTTTGCATGTGCAGTATTTTGAAAATAAATACACCTGTTATTATTTTTTTTATTTTGTGGGTTGTTTGTGAAATAATAGGAAATTTGCCTTAATATACTATTTATTTGTGTTATGCCAAATGTACTATATTCTTTCGTTGCATTCTACATGTATTCTTTTTTTGAAAACACACCTTGTGCAGTGTCTCACTAAAAAAAAATTGACTTTTTTTGTTTTGTGAATGAGCTGCATGCAGGTGCTGTTGTAGTTTGGCATTAAATGCACTCAGACAACTAGTAGCACTTTTTTAATGCAAGGAATTATATATTTGCAATATTTTATTATGTCAGATCAGATTTTCTAGATATTATCATAGACCCACAATGCAAGATTGAACAATATAGACCCCACATAAATTTGACCAAATTATTTGTTTTTCCATGACAAAAATATTTATGTTTATTAATAATATATTATACATGAGGTATGGCTTGTAATAACCAACCATAGAATGACCTCGTGACCTCTGCATATCTACACAACATGGTTTTCATGTTATATGAGGCTGTAATGACTGTAATCAGTATGAAATGATTCCCCTTATTTTATAAATAAATATTCAAATGAAACACTTGAAGATGTTAGGTCATTATTATGTCTTTAATTTCTTATTTGTATTTGTATACTGTACAGACTCCTTTTCACTGTTAGAACAAAATAAAAGAATGGTTATTAAAATGACAGTACTCTGCACAGTGATGTGTGTGAAATAAACACAATCATAAAAAAAAAGAAAAATGCATCATATCTAACAATAAATCAGTGAAAACTTGTAAAATATAAAACAACTGAGAAATGTACTTTTACGTATAATAATGTTTTCCTTGTATCTGAATTAACTGTGAATGTATATGTAGTACTTGTACATAGTTGACATCCACAACGGACAATTAGGCAAAGAAATGTGTGCCGCAGCATTTTTCATCTGGTTTTCTTTCGGGCAATATGAAGTGGTGTAGTTCCAAAAATATAATGTGATAAACCCTTTGGCCTTTAGTTTTATTAAAAAATTATCAGAATAAAAGTAACTGGTTATAACCACTTTCCAATATTTAAAAAGAACGTTTTCACTCCGGAACAACTGAAAATCACTTTGTTCCGATTTTCGGTTCCATTCTGCTAAAAATTTCATTCGTTTTCAGTTTTTGTTTTTGTTCCTAGGACTGTTTTAGTCCCTGCACTGACGGTTTATTTGTTTCTATAGCTTTTAATCATATTATATCATCTACAGCTACTTATGGTTGCCCAAAGTTGCACAACACAATTAAATTTACAAAGCAAACAAAAGTTCATAACACAAAGAAATTCAAATGCATTGATTTACAAAGCAAACAAAAGAGACTTATGTCTCCACAGAACAAAAATGGGCTTTTCCCAATCAGTGGGCGTTTTCAAACCATTGGGATTTCCTACTTTCATTGAATAGTTTAGAAACGCCCATCCTGGTTTGAAAAAACCCACAGATTGGAAAACATTCATTATTGTTCCACAGAGACCTATACTTGAAACAAAATATCACAACACAAAGAAATCAAGCCATAACACAAAGAAATCAAGCCACATCAATTTACAAAGAAAACAAAAGTCCACAACACAATGAAATAAAGCTACAACACAATAAAATTAAGCCACAACACAAATATTAAGAAAGGACTTATTAATCGGGTGTTCCCCTTCTATCACTCACTCGACGTTGTGTCGATTGAAGCCTCTGGGCAATGAAGGTCATGTCGTGAGCACTCGGGGAGGCGATGTCCACCTTAGTGGTCCAGGAGCACCACCTGTGGCTGAATCTGGTCGAGATGAGGGATGCCAAAAAAGTTTTCTTTCTCAACGAGGCAGCTTTATGCCCTGAAGTGGCGTTTGTTCACGAGGTGGTGTTCTTCCCGAGCTGAATACCCCAAGAGATACGCAGTCGGGTCAGTGCTTTCCTTCCTGCACGAGAGGCTGGAGGCTGTCCCCCTCCACCTTGAAGGTATATGTGACCACAATAGCGGCCCACCATGACGCGGTGGACAGTAAGTCCCTAGGGAACCCAGGCAGACAACCAGGGAACCAAGGATGCCAGGGCATGTCAGGCGGTCGACCATGGGACCAAGTAAACCAGGGTAGATCAGGCAGACAACCAGGGGACCAAGAAAACCAGGGCATATCTGGTAGACGACTAGGGGACCAAGGAAACACGGGTAGATCAGGCAGACGGTCAGGAGACCAGGGAGACCAGAGCAGATCAGGTGGATGGCCAGGAGACCAGAGCAGATCAGGCAGATGGCCAGGAGATCCAGAAGACAAGAGCAGATCAGGCTGACTGCAGTGAGACCAGGTATACCTGAGCAAATCAGGTGGAAGATCAGGAGACCCAGAAGACCTGAGCAGATTAGGCGGACAGCCATGAGACCATGGAGACCACCTCAGGGTAGGGACTGGATCAGGAAGCATGGTTGACGGCAACAGAGCTGAAACAGGGTCAGGAGGCCTGGGTGGTGACAAGAGACTGGAGCCGTGGAAGACTCTGTGTGTGGGGCCACGGAAGCGGAGCCATATGAGACTCAAGGGGCAGAGCCATGGAAGGTGGAGCCATAGGACACTCGAGGGACAAAGTTATGAAAGTTGGAGCCGTAGGAAGCTTGAGGAGCAGAGCTATGGAAAAGCTTTGAAATCTTCAGATGTTTCTTCAATATATCCACATAATTTTCCTTCCTCATGATGCCATCTATTTTGTGAAGTGCACCAGTCCCTCCTGCAGCAAAGCACCCCCACAATATGATGTTGCCACCCCCATACTTCATGGCTGGGATGGTGTTCTTTGGCATGCAATCCTCGCCCTTTTTCCTCCAAACATAACAATGTTCTTTATGGCCAAACAGTTCAATTTTTGTTTCATCAGACCAGAGTACATTTCTCCAAAATGTAAGATGTTTGTCCCCATGTGCACTTCAAACTGTAGTCTGGCTTTTTTAATGGTGGTTTTGGAACGATGGCTTCTCCCTTGCTGAGCAGCCTTTCAGGTTATGTCAATATAGGACTTGTTTTACTATGGATATAGATACTTATCCTTCTGTTAGGGTCCTTTGCTGTTGTTCTGGGATTGATTTGCACTTTTTGCACAAAACTACATTCATCTCTAGGAGACAGAATGCATCCTGGTATGATGAGTGGTATGATGGCTGCATGGTCCCATAGTGTTTATACTTGCATATTATTGTTTGTACAGATGCACGTGGTACCTTCAGGCATTTGGAAATTGCTCCCAAGGATAAACCAGACTTGTGGAGGTCTATTTCTGAGGTCTTGGCTGATTTCTTTTGATTTTCCCATGATGCTTGACATAATTTTCTGGAATTTTCCAAGCTGCTTAAAGGCACAGTTAACCCTTCCCAGCCAGAGCTTTCAAATTTGGAAACAATTATTCCCATAGTTCCTGTCTCAATATCTTCGCCGTCCAATCACCGATTTTATTTCTGAAAACTGCCAGATACTCATGACAACATAATCTAAAAGCACATATGATTGGTTAAGGGGTTACTGGGCATGAATAATAAATGTATCGTCATCTGCGTCATCCTCCATTTGCCTGGGCGGAGCCAGAGGGGATATCACGGGAGATTACCTCCAGTGTTGGATTTACTGCTTCAAATTGAAAACTGAGGCGATCTTTCGAGGTAAGACAAGTTATTTAACATGTGTTGTCAATATTGTCTTTTGAAATTTACGAAGCATTTATTTGTAGGAGTAATGCTAGTCATTTATAGATTTATAACATGACCATCTGCGTTCATTGGACAGGCAGCTAGCCTCTATTTTCAAGCAAATTTCTGTGAAACTTGATTTAAAAAAAAAAAAGAAAGGCTAGCAATACTATGTACATTTTTAGTTAAATATCAGTAACTTTTTTTGGCCAATTTTGTTGCTTGTGGGAAAATAGTCAAACCTTTTTAGTTCCAAAGCATTTATTTGTAGTAACTAGTTCCTAACTATTTTTTTCCTGGAAAAAAACGTGACCGTCATCGGTGAGCCTCTTCTTTTTATATAAAGTTTTTTGGCAGTTCCTGTGAAACTAGCTAAATACGGGGGCGCTTCCGGCACCGAATGGAGTGAGCGTGTTTTTTATAGCTCTCCACAAGTCTGTCGTATTATCTGTAAAAAATATCTTGTAGCCGCTTAAATATCACAAGTTATTCATTCCGAACATCCTGAGCAATGCCGACAAAGAATAAGAAATCTGAAAAATCGAATACTGAAGAGCCAGGAGGTACAGATAAAGTTCACGAGTCGTCGCCGGCTAAGGCTAATCAAGCTAGCGTTGAAGCAATAGTGCCGACGAACACAGACATTATGGAAGCAATAGCGAAACTGAGCAGTACCTTTGACAGAAAGTTCGATGTCCTCTCATCTACTTTATCCGAGGTGAACGTGTCACTTGCTAATATTTCCACCAGAGTAGCAGTGACTGAAGAGGCAGCAAAAGTTCACGAGGCCCGCATCGAATCACTGGAGAAATTATGTGCACACCTGGAGACCGAATGTGAGAAGCTTAAGGAAAAGTCCTGTGACTTAGAATCAAGATCCCGACGACAAAACGTCTGAATTGTCGGCATAAAGGAGGGCGCAGAAAATGGCAAACCTACTGATTTTGTGACAAACCTTCTGGCTCAGGTGCTGGGTGAAGAGAACTTCGACCGACCAATTCAGATTGACAGGGCACACCGCTCGCCACAACCCATAAGAGAAGGCTGCTCTCGGGCATTCATTGTACGACTTCATCATTATCAAGTGAAAGAACGCATTCTGCGCCTGGCAAGATCGAAATCTCTGCAATATGATGGAAAAGCGATGCATATCTTTCCAGATCTCGCCTCTGATATCTTGAAACAGAGACAGAAGTTTGACAACATACGAAAGAAATGCAGGCAGCACGAAGTGAGATGCGGATTTCGTTTCCCTTCTAAGTTCATCGTGACCGTGAGGGATAAAGAAACGAAAACTTTTGATTCACCCGAGTCGGCCGAAGCATATCTACGGGGTACTGTGGAAAACTGGTGAAATTGCTACATCGGATAGCGGAGTCAGAAGAGACTTGTGCTTAAATAATTTTATTTGATAGATTGAAAAGACTACAAGGTATCGTTTTTTGTTGTATTTTGTAAGACGAGTGGTGGGCTGTATTAATGGAAGAATGCCAGGTGGCATCGAGGGTGAGTTGACAGATGCAAATGTTAATTTCTCAGGGGTGGGCATCCATAATGTTCGTGTGGGATGCAGTAGTGGGCGTGGGGTGGGTTGGGAGGGTGGATTTGTTCTAATTCATAGTGTTCATAATGTTCAATTGCATGGGAAGGTTACATTTTTTAATTTGGAAGGTTTAATGCACAGTTTTTATTCAAGGGGTTTATGCAAAACACATTTTATTTCATATTCTGAGTAACGGAGTGAGAACTCGCGGAGGCGGGACACTGAACTTATTAAGTTGGAATGTGCGAGGAATTAACAGTCCAGTTAAAAGAGGAAAAGTTTATGCGCATCTTAAAAAATTGGATGCGGAGATAGTTTTTCTTCAAGAAACGCATATCAAAAGTACAGCGAAGTTTAGCATTAAGGCTCCATGGATGTCTCATGTCTACCAGTCAAATTTCTCTACTAAAGCTAGGGGAGTGGCAATTATCATTAAGAAATCGGTCCCCTTTATACATAAGCAAACAATTAAGGATAGGAATGGAAGGTACTTAGTTGTGTGTGGGGAGATAAATTCACTACCCATCACATTAGTGAATGTGTATGGTCCTAACTTCGATGATCCTTCATTTTTTGAAAATGTCTTTAAGATCATACCTGACTTTATGCATTCGCGAGTCATCATAGCAGGTGATTACAATTGCGTGTTAAATGCTAGATTAGACACGCATCCCCGCCGAACCACAATAAGTAAATCGGCTGGAGTACTAAGCAATTACATGCAAAAGTTAAATCTAATAGATAGCTGGAGAGCTTTGCATCCCATGGATCATGACTTTTCATTCTATTCCTCAGTCCATAAAACATACTCAAGAATTGACTTTTTCCTAATAGATTCAAGACTGTTACAATGTGTAGTTTCAACTCAATATCATAATAGATTATTGTCAGACCATGCCCCTGTTTCTCTTAATTTAAGAATACAATTTAGTAGAGGAAATTATACCTGGAAATTTGACAATATGTTATTAAATGATGTCAAATTTTGTGAATATATCTCCAACAAGTTCACATTATTTTTAGAAAATGTTGTGAACTTATTCCTTCTAAAGTGTAGGAAACTCAGAAGCGAAGACCAGGAGACGTTGGGATATCTTTCAAGCAGGTTTCTTTATTGAGAACTCGCTGTGCGTCGCTGTAGTCATCCCAATCTAGTCTGAACTAAGGGAACTTTACATTGCAATTTATATACATTTAGGGGGAGGGATTTACATTGTGATGAACAAAGCATGCAAATGAAGTAGCCGTTCGCTCGATACTAAACTTTCCCCACCCATGCTCTCATACAAAGGGTGAGAGTCTCAGTACTCTGAAACAAGACTGGCAGGAATCTCGTGCTTAACAGATACTATGGTATTGGAACCTAAATTAAACATTTAATAAATTTGTAACACAACATTTCCCCCTTTGAGAGTTCTAATGCTCTGTGTTGCTTTTCTCCAATTGCATGCTGACACAGAACCAAACATGCAATTAGGGTCCGTGAAGTTCTTACGGTAATAGTCTTTTCTGGTTGGAACTGTCATTTTCTCGTGAGAGGCGTGATTCATTTGTTGAATGAAACACTTGATACTGTGGACGCATAGATAGTACGCCAGTAGGAGAAAGATCAACATAATTGCTATTTCCTTGATCCACATCCAGGGTTTACCTAACAGGTTTCCGAACCATGAAGAATTATCTTCAGTCATCTGGTGTAATTTTGCTGAAAGATCAAGAATGTCTTGTTGGATTTTGTTCAAGTTCTCTGTTGGATCCATTAACCCGGTGCAGCACTCAGGGCCAATAATGGTGCAAGCTTCCCCTTGCATTGCTAGAATGTAATCCAAGGCCACTCTGTTCTGTAAGATCATTATCTTGTGCGAAGCGAGAGTGTCCGTGATGTTACCCAGGGCTAAAGCCGTATCATTGGCCAACTTCTGTACAGAATTCGATAAGCTTCTGACTTGATCAAGGGCCTGCATGACACCATAAGACGGGATTAATGCTCCAAGAGTTCTTGACCACCATGTTTGTGCACAAGTGAGTCCTGGAATGCAGCCATCTTCTTTGTTTGTGGTAGGAGCTGAATTTTGTAGCAAACGTTCTTTCCCGCAAACAAGGCATTTCTTGACATAGTCATCAGCTCTAAGAATATGTTGTTTCTGGAGTCCACACTTGTGCGATGTCCATGATGGTTAGTAGTACGACAAACTTGATCATGTTGATGGATGACTGAAGGTTCCGTATGTGGGTCTCTGCGTTGTGTATTTTTTTTTCTTTTGTGATAGTTGGCCCGGCAGTGGGTCTAGTTGTTTTCTGGAAGGTTGTGGCTTCATACGCAGGTGAGGAGGTCGGTGCGGATGGGTCTCGGGACAGCCATCAAGTGGTATCTGAACAGAGGAAGCACGAAAACAAAAGACAGTAGAGCAGTATTTGTTCTAACTCTAGGGTTGTAACTTTTTCCGAGTCTGCTATTGTTGTTCCTTCTGTCCCTATTTCTTAATTCCTTTGTCACCTAAAGAACAGTGAGGTAAGGATGGACTAGTGGATGGGGAAGGCCTATGAGGGACTCTTCACCGCAGGGTGGGCCCCCGACGCATGTTGCATTCGGTTCTTCCCTGGGCTCCTCACTGGTCCGTGTCCTATCCTATCCCTGTGGGTGGGGGAACAACTTTACAGTGTGACACATGAGTCCAGGTTTTCTTTCCCTGACACAATACTGCAGCTGCTGTAATCAACATCACTTGATGTGGTCCGTGCCACTTAGGCTCTAATGGCTTGTTTCTGAATGACTTTACCATGACCCATTGACCTGGGATGATTGTGTGTCCACCTTCTGTTGGAGTCTGCCAACACGACTCAACTCTCTCTTTGGCACTCTGTACTGCCTTTGTGAGGTTTTTACAGTAAGCGATCAGGGCATCTGAGGCAATGTGTACATCAGCATTTCTAAGATCAATCACACCTGGCATCTGCATTGGGCGTCCAGTAATAATCTCATGAGGGCTCAGTCCTACTGATCTGTTAGGTGACGCTCTCATACTACACAGTACTGCTGGCAGCGCTTCGACCCATGGTACTCCTTCCTGATGAATTTTGCTTAGCCTGGTTTTGATTGTTCTGTTCGATCGTTCAACTTGCCCTGATGCTTGTGGCCTATATGGGCAGTGAAGATTCCACTTAATCTTCAACATTCTAGACACTTCCTTGACTACCTGTCCTGTGAAGTGTGTACCTTGATCTGAGTCAATGCAATCTGGTAATCCCCATCTCTTGGCTGTTTCCACTGTGGCTCCTTTGTCTAACCATGTCCATGCTTCATACAGAGGAACGTCTTTGTACAGATCAATTATTGATTCAGGACGCAGAATTGTCTTCTGTGCTGTACTACCTGAACACACTTGTACAATTGCATAGAAACAAGCCTGTTTAGCCGCTACATCAGCAAGAGAATTACCTTTAGCTTCTGTAGTATTAGTTGTGAGATGTGCTTTCACTTTGATCACTGGTAATTTCTTTGGAAGTTTCATGGCAAACATTAGATCTTTCACTAATCCAGCATGCTTAATGGGGGATCCAGAAGAAGTTAGAAACTGTCTGGTTTGCCAAATGACACCAAAATCATGAATTACCCCAAAAGCGTTTCTGGAATCTGTGTAGATATTTGCAACTGATCCTGAAGCTAGCGTGCACGCTCTTGTTAAGGCTACTAGTTCTGCAGCTTGAGCTGAAAAATGATCTGGAAGACGACCTGAAGCAACCACTTCAGTGGTGGACGTTACTGCATAACCTGCTTGTCTGTTACCTTCAAGGACTTGAGCTGAACCGTCAACAAACAACACAAATTCTGAATTCTCTATAGTAGTTTCTACATCTGTTTTTCCTATAGCTTTGTTGCGGTTCAATTTCTTGGTCAAAGAGGAAACTCTAGCACGTAGCTCTTTGTTCTCTTTCTCTAGCTCTGAGTTATGCTGAGACTGTTCTGTAGCTTTTGCTAAAAGAAACTCTCTGTGGCAGCATATAATGCCTTTTATGTTTTTCTTGCGGATACTTGCTCCAAGCACCTTTTTACACTCATCTACTGACCAAGTATTGTCTGGGTGAATTTCATATTTCTGAGTTAGTTCCTGTCTAACTTTTTCAGTGACTATTAGGTTCATTTGTTCTCCTAACAGTGTTTTGAATTCATTATCTGACCACAAAGGAGTAGCAAGTCCACCTTTTTCAGTTGTGGGGATTAGTCTAGCACTTTTCCTAAACATTTTGTGGATTTCTTTGTTACCACACAAACAAACACTAAAACTTCTCTGATCAACAGAGGGTACACTTGTTAACTCCGATTTAACTATTGTTAACCTTCCAAATTACCAACACTTCACACTTAACTTCCCTGCCTACAAGAACAGAGGATAAACCAAAATATTAGCACGAAATGCTAATCCTTCTCTGTGAACAGAGGATAACCAATATTAGCACGAAATGCTAATCTTCCCTGCCTGAACAGAGGATAACCAATATTAACACATAATGCTAATCTTCCCTGCCTGAACAGAGGATAACCAATATTAACACGTAATGCTAATCTTCCCTGCCTGAACAGAGGATAACCAATAGTAACACGTAATGCTAATCTTCCCTGCCTGAACAGAGGATAACCAATATTAACACGTAATGCTAATCTTCCCTGCCTGAACAGAGGATAACCAATATTAACACGTAATGCTAATCTTCCCTGCCTGAACAGAGGATAACCAATATTAACACGTAATGCTAATCTTCCCTGCCTGAACAGAGGATAACCAATATTAACCAAACTCTACAGCTGTCTGTTAACCTTTTCTCTGGCGGCGCAGAGGAAAATATTTATTTATTTTTTTTATATTTTTTTTTACTGGTCTGCAGCGGTTCTTTGAATAGAGTGAAACTCACTAAATCGTTGGTTGTACGGAAAGATTCCGTCTGGAACTCAGTCAGAAAAGTTAATTCTTTGTTGAGCTTGAAGTTTCAAGATTCAGTCTGGAACTCAGTCAGAAAAGTTCATTCTTTGTTGAGATCTTTGTTGAGCTTGATGTTTCAATCTGGATTCAGGTGAGTAGCTCTATCCGGGTCACGGCACCAACTGTTGTGAACTTATTCCTTCTAAAGTGTAGGAAACTCAGAAGCGAAGACCAGGAGACGTTGGGATATCTTTCAAGCAGGTTTCTTTATTGAGAACTCGCTGTGCGTCGCTGTAGTCATCCCAATCTAGTCTGAACTAAGGGAACTTTACATTGCAATTTATATACATTTAGGGGGAGGGATTTACATTGTGATGAACAAAGCATGCAAATGAAGTAGCCGTTCGCTCGATACTAAACTTTCCCCACCCATGCTCTCATACAAAGGGTGAGAGTCTCAGTACTCTGAAACAAGACTGGCAGGAATCTCGTGCTTAACAGATACTATGGTATTGGAACCTAAATTAAACATTTAATAAATTTGTAACACAACAAAAACAACGATAAAGGAGATGTATCTGACTCAGTCTTGTGGGAGGCAATGAAGGCAGTTATCAGAGGTGATATTATAGCATATCAGACTGCAAAGAATAGAGAGAATAGAACTAAATTGAATAATATTGACACACAAATAACAAATTTAGAGATGGAATATAGATCAACTAGTTGTGAGACTACTCTTAAGAAAATAGTTGCACTGCGAAGCGAATATAACTCGATTCTTTCTAAGAATATTTCAAGACAACTTATGTATATCAGGCAAAGGCAGTTTGAAATAGGTGATAAACCCCAAAAACTACTTGCACGCCAATTAAAGCATTCTCAGGCAACTCGTGCAATACATAAAATAAAATTGGATAATGGGAAGATAATTGTTGATCCTAAGGAAATTAATTGTTGCTTTGCTGATTTCTATAGAGAAGTCTATGAATCAAAATGTGAAACAAGCTCAGAAGCAATAGAAGATTTTTTTTCTGATTTGGACCTTCCCATTCTTAGCACTGAAGCAAAACAATTTTTAGACAAAGAAATCTCACCGGAAGAAATAAATGATGTAATATCAGTTACCTAACAATAAATCGGCAGGACCTGATGGCTTTAGTGCTGAATTCTTTAAAAAATTCAGGAATAAGCTTGTACCTATAATCCAGAGATTGATTAAAAATGCAACAACACTATGTAAATTTCCGCCAACAATGTACCAAGCGAGTATAGTATTAATTCCAAAACCAGGGCGAGATAAACTGCAGTTGTCTTCATATCGACCGATTTCTCTTATTCCCATTGAATCTAAGATTATAAGCAAAATTCTTGCGAACAGGCTGAAAAAGTACATTTGTTCAATAATTCATCAGGACCAGACTGGTTTTATGCCCAATAGGCATATATATTTTAATTTGAGACGGCTGTTTAACATAATTTATAACAAAAAAAACGTAAAGACATGTGTAATTTTGCTAGACGCTCAACGAGCCTTTGACCAATTAGAGTGGAAATATATGATTGCTGTTCTAAAGAAATTTGGATTCGGTTCAGAATTTGTTAAATGGATTGAAATGATCTATGCGCATCCAGTAGCTTCTGTTATTACTAACCAAGACGTTTCAAATTCATTTCAGTTATCTCGTGGCACACGACAGGGATGCCCCTATCTCCTTTTTTGTTTGCCATATCGATGGAACCATTTGCAGCAAGGATCAGGCAACATCTTAACATAGCGCCTATAATGATCGAGGGCAGACCCCAACATCTCTCGTTGTATGCAGACGATATTCTATTGTACATTTCTAACCCTGAAATGTCTATTCCACCGTTACTTGAGCTTATTGAAAAATTTGGCAGTCTTTCTGGATTCACGATAAATTGGGAAAAAAGTGAATTAATGCCAGTCTCTGACGCTCTAGATAAAACATTTTTAGCCAGAACCAAATTTAAAATTGCAAACAACTCCTTTAAATATTTGGGTGTGATGATCACTAAAAACCCTGAAATGCTATTAAAATTGAATTGGAAAAAGAAAATTGATCAGCTTAAAGATAATATAATTTTTTGGAAGACACTCCCCATGTCCATGGTAGGCAGGATAAACGCTATAAAAATGGTCGTACTGCCAAGATTTTTGTATGTATTTCAATGTATTCCTTTCTTTATTCCCCTTTATTATTTTAAAAAGTTAGAATCTATAATAACCAGCTTCATATGGGCCAACAAGACTGCTAGGACTAACAAGAAACATTTAAATAAACTTAAAGATCAAGGAGGGTTTGGGCTTCCCAATTTTAAATATTATTATTGGGCAGCTAATTTATGTACTTTAGCATGGTGGAGGAAATTCAAATTGGTTGAGTTAGGTGACAAACCAGAATGGTTAGCAATCGAAGAAGCTTGTTGTAATAAGACATCATTAACAGCTCTGCTTAATAGTCCCATTGAAATTGATGCCAAAAGTATCAACGGAAACATTAAGTTATTAAGTTATTTCTAACTTAATTAAAGTGTGGAAACAAATTAAGGTATATTTGAAAATTCCAGATATATATCTGGACACTCCAATTTGTAATAATCATGCTTTTCCTCCGGGGCTACACGATAAGCTCTTTTTTCAATGGAAACACATGGGTATAGTAACAATTCAGGATCTCTATAGGGAAGGTACATTTAGCTCTTTTGAACAGCTAAAACAAAACTATGCTCTTGTTCCTGCACATTTTTTCCATTATTTGCAAGTCAGAGATTTTGTTAGAAAGCACATTCCAAACTTTGAAATTTTTAATTTGAATCCCACCTTGGAGAGAATCGTTATTGTACACCCTGGTATGAGTGGTAGCGTGTCAAAATTTTACAAATTACTGCTAGAAAAAGTGGACAGTAACACAGAGAAAACAAAACATGATTGAGAGGAGGAAATTGGTTTTAACATTCATGAAAAAATGTGGGATGAGTGCTTGAGAAACATACATACATGTTCTGTGAATGCTAGACACAATTTGATTCAGTTCAAAGTAATTCATAGGCTTCATTACTCTAAGTCTAAACTTCATAAAATATATCCTATGATTTCTCCACTCTGTAATAAGTGTAAAATGTCAGAAGGAACATTGTTTCATTCCTTATGGTCATGCAGTAAAATTCAGCCATTTTGGGAACGTATATTTAAATTTATTTCAGAAGCAAATTCTATTGATTTGGAGCCTGAGCCTTGCACTGGACTTTTAGGAGCAGGGAATGCTTTTTGTAATAAATATCAGACACAGGCCATTTCGCTGTGTATGATGCTGGCAAAAAGACTTATTTTACAGATGTGGAAAGCAGATTATGTCCCCACATTTGAGATGTGGGCTAAGGAACTGGGAAATATGTTGCACTTGGAAGAACTGAGATTTATATTAAAAGACAAATTATCCATTTTCATTAAGATTTGGGAACAAATAAGAAAATTCTTACAGATGGATTGAACAAGCTTTATGTGTATTATTATTATTATTCGGTAATTATTATTATTGTTTTTTTTTTGTTTGTTTTTTGTTTTACATCTCCTTTAACTGTCTGATGATACATTATTTTAATTTCTGTTGTAGACGTTCACCAGGATAAAAGACTGTGTAAGTTCATTCTTTGCCCATGTACAAAATGTTTTTGTTTGTAGAGCACTTGAATACACCTTCTAAATTCATTGTAATATTATGGGGGGAGGGGGGAGGGGTGTTCTAATTTAAAGTTGTAAGTACCTAGCTCAAAGTAACATGTACAATGGTACTGCTTAGAATGTATATTTAGTCATATTTCTGTATAGTTACTGTTTTGGTGGCATTGTGCATGTGGGATGTCTCCATGAAAATGAAAATAAAGGGGAAAAAAAAAAACTAGCTAAATACTGTAAAACATTTAACTAAATATCAATAACTTTTTTGCCAATTATGTCGCTTAAAAATCCACCTAAAGTATTGTGAGGCAGAGAGCAGATTTATTTTTTAAGCTGTTCAGACCTGCCTGGAAACTGGCCTGCTAGTGAGATAGGTTATCTAGCTTGTTGATTTTACCATGTAATAAAAAAAATGTTAGATATATTTCTATAGTTTAGCAAATAGCCTTACCCATCCATCCATCGGACATACATGATATGATTTTAGTGTGTAGCTTTCTGTACACATGGAAAGTGTGAGAGGGCTGTTTGCAGTTGGACATTCTGGTTAGACTATTCAGTGTACGGATTTGTGAAGGACACACTGCTGGCTACCAATTCAGTACTTTTTCTGTTGTAGAGATGGATAGAGACTATGGCTCCCAGATTTTGAGGGCATGAACACACAGGAGGAAGATCTGCTGGACCAGGAACTACTGCATGAACACCTGGACCAGGAGGAGATGGAGTATGAGATGGAACCTGATCCCCAGCCAAGACCATCAACTGGTATATATATATATATATATATATATTACGTTATATATTCCTTTTTCCCACTAATCACTAGAACGGTCATAACTTTTAAACAAAAGATTATATTTCTAATATATCTGCTATTCTACATTGCCCACAAGATTATGCATATTTCATACGATCAAAGTTTCCCTCTAGCTTGTAATTAAAATGGTTGAAAATGCAGTTGTCTGATGAAGTATGGTGGCCGGAGAAACATTTTGTAAAAATTGCTGTGTGAAATCTTATTGATAAAGTATGATTATACTTAAAAAATCATACATATATTTATATCATTTGAAAGCCCTAGTTCTTCTCTTCAGAATGGTATATAGAGTTCAGGTGTGAGATGTTATATGAATTTGGATATGAACACCATATTCTGGCACAGAATGGAATTTTCTGAATTTTGGGCTCAGGCTGGAAAGGGTTAACAGTGAATGTAAACTTCTGACCCACTGGAATTGTGACATAGTCAATTAAACGTGAAACAATCTGTCTGAATATAATTGTTGGAAAAATAACTCTTGTCATGCAGATGTCCTAAATGACTTGCAAAAACTATAGTTTGCTAACATTAAAATTTGTGGAGTGGTTACAAAATTTGTTTTAATGACTTCAAACGAAGTGTTTGTAAACTTCTGACCAACTGTATGTGCATCTATCAATGAGCATACGCAAATAACAACTAAATCCAGTGAAATAAGAGTACCTTTATATAACAGCTGTTTTTGAGGGGAACTTGGACCAAAACTGACATGAATTAACAGCAAAAAGAATAGTGTGTAACAAAGCATTAAAGAAAACATGATGTATGAGAAAATATAAACAGTCCAGATAGCCGGGGCATTCTGTGTAGTGCAGCTGTGATGACGTCATCACACACAGCAAGCCAAATTTTGTTATGTTGGAGGCAACAGCATACCATATAGAGTTAATTACAATACTCAGCTTCACAATGCACAAATGTCTTGGCCAAAAATGTAATAGTCAAAAGAAATTATAACATTATCAAAACATACATCACCTTTACTCACATTGGGGAGGTTTTATTGTGTCCTGTCCTTGTCATGAGAGCATGTAATACTGCCAATAAAGTTTTAAAAATCAAAACATTATTCACAAGGTTGACCTTGCCCTCTAGTGGCTGGGAGCATTTGCGTTGTGGCTAAATTTATTTTTGTTGTGTCTTAATGTTGTGTTATTTTCACATTTTCTTTGTGTTGTCTTAATTTTGTTTTGTTGTGGACACATGTATTTGTGTTCTGTCTACGGCTGGGCAATACATAGAATATTAACAATATAATCGAGATCATTTTGCAGCGATGATTTCACAGTTTTTAACAATTGCTTAAACACATTCCTTGAAATTATGCCTCCTTTTCTCAAAACTCTAAACATTAATCCATAACTTCTCGCCTAATTCCCCAAACTAGGTCAAAATGAAGCTCTCCACTCAAAACCCACATAAAACACACATACTACAACATAGTCTTACACACTGGTGAGATAAATTCAAAACAATACTACAAAAAACGGTAATAAGTTATGTTGCTTGTGGTTCTCCCCCTCAAATACCTTTTCACATGATGTACATGACAAAAGACACAACAAATGTATACATTTGCACATTTTTTATTTCTTAACGTACTGTACCATGCAATACAAAAACAAATACAAAAACAACAAAAATGATTCTGCCCCATTATCCTGTCTTTGATCTAGGACAGGCCAGAGATTCTCGTCAACATCACAGCCTATATTGGCCCTAGCCAGGCAGCAGGGGTAAAATCCTCTTGCATGCCTGAGCCATTCCTGGCACGCATCAACTGAAATATCTAGGCAGGCCTCTTCCATGGCCTGGAGGAACCTGGATGTGAACTGACTCAGGCCATTTTATCTTTCTATTGAAGGTTCTTACTGTTGTGTGATCAATTTTGACTCTTAGTGTTTCCACCTGGGTAATTGTGTGCTAATTGTGCTCAAGCTGTGCTGACTTGAGTGAACAATATTGAATGCTAGTGCTTTCTAAATGCCCACATAATGTAGGCAATGAAAAATGAAGTGATTTGTGTGAAGAGTTTTGCAGTGACAGTTCAACAAATCTGACTCATGTGTCAAAACAGGGGAATAGTGTTTATAGTTTAGGGAAATGGGTCTGCTTTTTGATAAATGGCATTATGGGTTTGAAAGTTTAGTTCAAAAGTCTGGTTATATTGTTTAAGCAATCGAGAAAATCTGTAATATGCTTTAATTTGGCCATTAAGTTTCAAAAAGAGTGCACCAGCAGACTAATTTCTGGATCCTTCAGAGCAGAACAATTAATCAAATTAACATTGAAATGGTGAGTTGGTCATGTGTGATTATCAATCCACAAATGGCTGTGATTTAAAGACAGATAAACATGGTCTTGTGTGATTCAGAACAAACCATACAATGTGAAATCAAAGTAATGCAGGTTCAAGCATTCGCTAAGTTCCAATCATTAGTAATCACTACAAGTCGTCTTGTTTACATACGTAACCTCAGTCCACTGAGACGAAAGGAACGAGACATTGCGTTTATTAACGCATATGGGAGTGCCTTCATACATAACCTATTTGGAACCTCTCTACTATAACGTCAATATTTTAATATTGGCTATGGTGTTTGAGCCCTGCCTGTTTTGGCACGAAACTGACCACTATAAAAACAGGTGCACAGACACCATTTCCTCAGAATTTCTGACTGAGAACAGAGCGCATCGCTTGTGTCTCAAGAACTCTGCCAGAGCCAGCTGTAGTGTGTTCTTAATGGAGAGCATGCGCAAATCAACAGAGTTCAAAGGCTCGAAGGGGGGCCCTGCAAGAGATTTTAGGACTAAAGTTAAGTCCCAAGTTGGGACTGTAGCCGGCCGAGGTGGGTTTAATCGACCTTTATGGAACTTTATGATTAAATCATGCTTGCCTATAGAGGCGCCGGTTTCAGGTGTGTGATTTGTATATATAGTTGCCACATACACTTTGAGCGTTGACGGGGTGAGTCCTGCGTCTAATCACTCTTGAAGAAATATTCAAATTTCATGTATGGGGCAGTTTACTGGATCCTTGCTGTATGAGAGACACCAATCAGTGAACACCTTCCATTTTAGTGCATAGAGGCGTCTTGTGGACGGTGCTCTGGCTTGTAAAATGGTGTTCATGACTGAACACGTCAGTTCTGGCACATGTAGTGCCCTCCGTTTAGGGGCCACACATGCAGGTTCCACAGCCAGATTGTGCCTGAGAGGAGATCCCTCCTCAGTGGTATTTCCCATGGTGAGCTGTACAGCATCTCCATCATTTCCGGAAACCATGGCTGGTTGGCCATTTCAGTGCAACTAAAGGAACCTTTTCCTTTACCTCTTGGACTTTGCATATGACAGAGTGGATTCGCGTTCAAGGGAAAAGCGTATCAGTTAAAAGTCCTGCCCTTCAGACTGTCTTTGGCTCCTCGCACAATCACAAAGCGCATCGGTGCAGTCCTCACCCCTCTGAGACTGAGCGGCATGCGCAACTTGAAGTACCTCGCCTATTGCCTGTTACTGTCGCAATCAGAGGCTTTGTTATGCCAACACAGACTTACTGCTTCAGCCATTCTTCAGTGTCCGTCTCATTTAAAACTGGGGAGAACATTTCCACTGAAACTTGTTTCAGAAAGCATTGGGATTTGTCATTCCATTTGGTCACTTACACATGAGACCTCTTCAGTACTGGCTGAAGCGTCGTTTGCCACGACGTGCTTCGCGCCAAGGACGCGTGTGCCTTACTATATCCCGCCGCTGTATAGCTGCTTTAGCACCATGGACAGCTCCTGCATTTTACCAGCGAGGTATCACGCTGGGGCAAGTGTCACACATAAAATGTAATCGGCCTAAAGCCATCGGCTGTATTTCTAGCCTTAAAGGCTTTTCAGTCAGAAATATCAAACTGTCATGTTGAGAACTGTCAAGAATGATGCATCACCTCCTCCTATGGATTGAGCATCATCTCTTCCTGAGGGCGACATATGTACCAGGCTGCCTGAATTACTATGCCGCTCAGTCTCAGAGGGGTGAGGACTGCACCGTTGCGCATTGTGAATGTGCGAGGAGCCAGGATTGGCCGAAACCCGCCGTATTTCTTTGGAACAAGAAAATAATGGCTGTAAAACCATTTTTGTGCTTGACAATTTGGCACAATCTCTATCGCGTTTTTCATGACGAGACTGTGTATTTCAGCTCGTAACACTGGCGCATTTGCATTTTTAATGAATGCTGTATTCTTTTTTGCACTTATTGTATTTTTTATTGAATTTATTTGAGTACAAGACAACATATATTACAACATAATATTAATACAGAAACAACATATAATACAACATAATATTGTGAACAACAATATTAATTTCCCGACAAACAATAGTGGGGAGATGGGGAACAGTGTTTTGTGTCTTTCCAATCGAGCCTTTTTTAGAACAGACCCAGAGGGAATCACAGGCTCTGTTTTCAAAGGGCTTCAAAGGGTTGTGCCCGTTAGGAGCACTTTTGCTGCACGTGTTGATATGCAGGTGCCTGTGAGGTTACTTGCTGGGCAGATGTGTGCCGCTACCGCCTCCTCCACAGGGGGTAATTGAGCATAACCATTTTTTTTCCTATGATCCACATTAAAGAGGATGGCATCACTGCGCTAGCGCGCCGTAGAAGGTTGCGCACCAGGACTAGAATACGTAGCCTAGACATTTTTGGTCTGATTTCTGCAAGATTGTTAGAGATCATATTATTCCCAGCTTTCAACTTTGTTTTGAAAATGTTTTATATGTTTTTTTTTTTTTTAGCTATGACATATCTTTTCTTAAGGAATATTATTTGATTAATGTTCTGCTGTTGTTGGCAAAGCTTAGTATTCATAAATATAAGTATGGTGGTTATAAACCATTAGTTTAAGAAAAAAACTAAAAAACTAAAAAAATGTCTGACGCAGGTGTAAATTGACGGGTCCTTAAACAAGCCCTCATAATAAATCTTGAACTGATTGATAAATTCACTTGTGAAATGGATTGCTGTGAACTGTGTGCCAATGATTGGATTATGATCAATAATATGGTAGTAAACAATACATTGTATTCTAAAGCCGCTTTTTGTATTGTCTTATCAATGATTAACACTTCTACTACAGGAATGTAATGCGCTTTAATTATCTGAATGAATATATATATATATATATATAATTTGTAAATATTTAAAGATAACTATGTATAATGATATATTGATATAAATATGTATAATCATTAGATATTGAATTATTGTTATATGAGGGGCTTTCTCAGCAAATATTTGTATATGCGATTAATCGTGATTAATTAATCGGGACACCATGTAATTAATCCTATTAAAAATTTTAATCGATTGACAGCCCTAATATATATATATATATATATATATATATATACAGTAATATAGAAATAATTTATATTTATATCACACAAATACAATTGCTTTTAAAAAGGATACTCTACACCTGCCGATGAGCTGCGGAGAATCAGGATGCTGAGGTCCGTTCACAAGCCAAGTGGAGAGGCAGAGAGATGTTCTCCGGAGCACTGCAGGGGAGCGGAGAGTCTTCTCGTTTCCGTGAAGATTCTGTCTGCTAACTCGTGTGTATCGATGGCGAAGGGTAGAGGGCTTCGAGACAGGAGATGATTGCTGTCTTGAAGGAAGAAATTCTGAGGAATTGGTGTCTGTGCACTGGTTTTTATAACGGTAAGTTTCATGCCAAAACAGGCAGGGCTCAAACACCATAGCCAATATTAGAATATTGGCGTTATTGTAGAGAGACACTAACCATTTGCATCAATAAACGCAATATCAAGTGGACAGAATCATAAGGGAACTACAAACATGGCGTATAACAGATAAGGAGGAGATTACAGCGTTTCAGCAAATGCGGAACATTGTAAACTGTCAAATACACATTGCCTTTTCTGTGACAAATTAAAAGCTCCTTGTGAAGTTGAAGTAAATACGACAGCACTTTCTGTGTCAAAATAAAAGCCCCAGGTGTAGGTGAAGTAAACAGTGCAGAAATATATTACTTTTGTATAACACAAATCTAATAATCATAATAATAAGAACTATAATTCTGCGTTATATTACAATTTGAAAATGGGTTTTGCACTCCTTGTTCATTCACAAAAATCTATTAGTAAAAATATTTGAATTATATATTAAATAATTAATATTTTAACTAACAATTTTTATTAAGCTACTGTGTATCATTTTAAATTAAATATAAATATAAAGTGCATATCAATTAAAATGATTAAATTTAATTCTCCCTTGTGTTTATTTAATGAAAAGATTATTATTTTTAAATAGATATTCATATAATGGCTTTAAAATATTGAATCTACTTGGCTACAATGGCTGTTTGGATGAAATGATGGTTCCTATAATAAAAAACAACAACTTTTAAGCCATAATGGAGCAAATAAATATTTATCAAGATATTGTCATGTGTATTTTGTTGGTTAATGTTATTCATGTCTTTTATTTTGAAATTCTAGTTCCTATTTCATGTCACGTGGTTCCCTTGTCATGTGGTTTCCCTCCATGTTCATATGTCTTGTTTTCATTGGTTGATTGTCTTGTTATCTTGTTTAGAGTTCTTTGTGTTTATTGGTTATCTTGGTCATGTGTTCTCCCATGTCTAGAAACATGTCATTGTGAGGTATTGATGTTGAATGTAACTTTGGATGTGTTGTCATGTCTATGTCAAGTCAAGTCCATGTTTTTTGTTTACATTTATAGTGATGGTTTTTGGATTTCACTTTTGTTAATACATTTGCTCTTGGTTTCTTTACTTTATTGTCATCATCTTCATAATTCCCAATGCCAGCAACATCGTTACAGAATGTTACAGAATACCTGACCGACCAAAATGAACCCAGCAATCCAACTCCTACACTTACATCAGGGTAATTGTCCCCTGGAGGATTATGTGGAGGACTTCTGCGCTCTGGCCTGCTGGGTGGACTTCAATGAGGTCACCCACAAAGACATTATCCGTTTTGGACTGAATGAGCCAATCTCTTCTCTGATGCCAGATGGTCAGAGTACCTATAGCCTAGCTCAGTATATCAACCTTGCCCTGCAGAGTATTGGTTCTACGTTCACTGTGAGTGACAGTGACACTCGTCATGGTCGGCGAGCCAGCGTCCCACATCATGGTCGGCGAGCCAGCGTCCCACGTCATGGCCGGCGAGCCAGCGTCCAATGACATGGCCGCCGAGCCAGAGTTCCACGACATGGCCGCCAAGCCAGAGTTCCACGACATGGTCGCCGATCCAGAGTTCCTCGTCATGGTCACTGAGTTGGCGCCATCTTTTGCCCTGGATCCTCAGCCTACTCCATGCCATGTCACAGCAATGCCTCAGCCTGCTCCATGCCATGTCACAGCCACGCCTGGGCCTGCTCCATGCCATGTCACAGCCACGCCTGAGCCTGCTCCATGCCATGTCACAGCCACGCCTGAGCCTGCTCCATGCCATGTCACAGTCACGCCTGAGCCTGCGTCATGCCAAGTCACAGCCACGCCTGAGCCTGCTCCATGTTATGTCACAGCCATGCCTGAGTCTGTTCCATGCCAAGTCACAGCCATGCCTGAGTCTCTTCCACGCCATGTCATAGCCACGCCTGAGCCTGCTCCATGCCAATTCACATCCACGCCTGAGCCTGCTCCATGTTATGTCACAGCCATGCCTGAGCCTGCTCCATGCCAAGTCACAGCCATGCCTGAGTCTGTTCCACGCCATGTCATAGCCACATCTGAGCTATTGGACCTGGAGATGGTTCCCGCCCTTGGATGTTTCCTCTGGATCAGACAAGGGGATCTTCTGACCCTCCAAATTTGCCTAGACCCTCTGAGCCCTGGACTCCGCCATGGTTCTCCGAGCCCTCAGTTTCACCATGGCTCTATGTCCCTTCGGCTCCACCACGGTCCTTCGGCCCCACCTTGGTCCTTCGGCCAATCATCTTCACCGGGGTCCTTTGTCCCTCCAGCTCCCTCCAGCTCTGCCTTGGTCAGTAAGTCACCTGACTCGTCCTGAGCTCTCTTATCCCACAGCTATGCTTCATCAATCCAAGCCTACATCACAGCCATGCCACATCACAGCCATGCCTGAGTCTGTTCCACGCCATGTCATAGCCACATCTGAGCTATTGGACCTGGAGATGGTTCCCACACTTGTACCCACCCTATGGATGTTTCCTCAAGATCAGACAAGAGGATCTTCTGCCCCTCCGAATTTGCCTAGACCCTCCGGGCCCTGGACTCCGCCTTGGTTCTCCGAGCCCTCAGTATCACCATGGCTCTACATCCCTTTGGCTCCACTTTGGTCCTTCGGCCAATCGGCTTCACCGGGGTCCCTTGTACCACCAGCTCTGCCTTGGTCAGTCAGTCACCTGGCTTGGCATGAGCTCTCCTATCCCACAGCTATGCTTCATCAATCCGAGCCTGCGGCTCCACTGGGGACCTCCTTCCCTTCGGTCCTCCGAGTCATGGGCAGTCATCCATTGATGTTGATGTATTTATGTTGAATGTAACTTTGGTTGCTTTTTCAAGTTTATGACAAGTCAAGTTAAAGTCAAGTTCATGTTTTTTGTTTATGTTTGTAGTTAGGGTTTTTGGGTTTCACTTTTGTTAACAAATTTGCACTTGGGTTCTTCATCGTCATCGTCATCGTCATTGCCAGAGCCAGCAACATCGTTAGAGATATATATCGAATATCATCAATAGGCTGAAAAATATAGAGATATATACTGTAGTTTCTAATGATGTGAAAATGTGATGCTGAGGCAGAATAAATATCTCACTGACTTTGAGCACAGATTAAATTGTTTTAATGTGATTGTTTGATTTTGCTGGAAGAGTCAGGGGTTTTGTGAATGTAGTTTGAAGATATTGTTTTGTGTTTAAAGTTGTGAGAAAATGGGTGAAGTTTTCAAGAAATGTGTTTTAACAATTCAGAAAAACTGTATTTGTGTGGTGACTTAATTTGAGTTGTGGCTAAATTTTGTTTTGTTGTGGCTTAATTTATTTGTATTGTGGCTTAATTTATTTGTGATATTGCTTAATTTGTTTGTGTTGTGGCTCAATTTATTTGTTTTGTGACTTAATTTGTGCTGTGACTTAACTTATCTGTGTTGTGGCTCAATTGATGTGTTATGACTTAATTTCTTTGTGTTGTGGCTTAATTTATTTGTATTGTGACTTAATTTATTTGTGTTGTGACTTAATTTATTTGAGTTGTGGCTTAATTTTTTGTTTGTGGCTAATTGATTTGTGTCTTGGCTTAATTCCTTTGTTTTATGGCTTAAATTTGTTGTGGCTAAATTAATTTGTGTTGTGGCTTAATTTATTTGTGTTGTGACAATGTATTTGTGTTGTGACTTCATTTATTTGTGATGTGTCTTAATTTTGTTGTGGCTTAATTCCTTTGTGTTGTGACTGAATTTATTAGTGTTTTACTGAATTTATTTGTGTTGTGGCTTAATTTATTTGTATTGTGGCTTAATTTCTTTGTGTTGTGGCTTAATTTATTTGTATTGTAGCTTAATTTCTTTGTGTTGTGGCTTAATTTATGTGTGTTGTGGCTTAATATATTTGTGATGTTGCTTAATTTGTTTGCGACTTAACTTGTTTGTTTTGTGACTTTATTTGTGTTGTGACTTAATTTATTTGTGTTGTGGCTTAATATATTTGTGATGTTGCTTATTTTGTTTGTGGCTTGTTTGTTTTGTGACTTTATTTGTGTTGTGGTTTAATTTATTTGCATTGTAGCTTAATTTTGGTATTATGGCTTAATTTAGTTGTGTTGTGACTGAATTTATTTGTGTTTTGACTTAATTTATGTGTGTGTTTGTGTGTGTGTGTGTGTGAAAATTTTATTCTGGCTTAACAAAGCAGTGCCTGAAAGTTTAGAACATTTGTAATGTTAGTTACATTAGTCGTATGTACTAGTTTTAAATTATGTTGACATTGTTATGTGGTTGCTAATCTTCTAAGCGAACCTTCTTGAGTGGACATTGTCTGGCCCAGGATGCACACTGTGACCTTCGTCGCCCGTAGGGCAAGGCCAGTCGCAGAATGGAGTTCCTGCATAATCCCTAGGTTGGTCCTTCCCTCATGCAGATTTTTCAACGCCTTGGCCTGGTGGACCTGCAGGATGGCCATGGTGTGCCACTTAAAGTGATCTTACAGGCCTTGGAAGGGAGCCTTCGTCTGCCTCTCATGGTGGCTGCGCCCTACGGGCATAAATGCACAGCTACGGTGCCCTCTACCTGGGGAAGCTCGACATATTCCTTAGCCGTTCTGCCTTCAAGGGTGGTTAGGATGGACGAGCCTGGAAAAAGTGTACGGGCAGAAAAAGGTGCCTTCCAAGACTTCTTCATGCACTTCCGGTACGAAAGGCACTGGTGTGGGTTGTGGCCGTGAGGTGTGCTCCGAGCCCAGGATCCAATCATCCAGCCACTAACTCTCAGAGCAGGGTGGAGGGTAAGTTGGGCAACATGGCTGCCATCTCAGCATGTGGGCGGGAGCTCAGAAGATTCCTCCTCAGAAGAGGCACCCCAAGCACTCGAGGCAGATCTCATGGGACAGGTAAGTGTGCTGGTCTCTTGGGCCACGCACACGCCCGCCCTCCCAAGTCTACTCCATTGTGGGCTTGCAGAGCAGTGCCTGATCTGGCTTTCCACAAACCACCCCACAATAAATCCATTCGTCCCCTTGGTGCTACTGGCGCGGAGTCTGGAGGCCAGGTTAGAGCTCTACAGCCTCTTGTGGTGGCTCATCAGGACAATTTGCCTCATCTACGCGATACAATTCGCCGGACGCCCGCCCAGATTCAGTGGCATACTCTCCACTGTGGTGTGGGGCGAGGGTGCCTTATCCTCTGGGCAGAGGTTGCCACCCTTCTGGCGAAGGGAGCAATAGGACCCGTCCCCGTAGCTGAGTCACATAGGGCTTTTACAGCCCTTATTGTATTGTGCCAATGTGAGGGGGAGGGTTGCGCCCAATATTGAGCCTGCGTGACTTGAATGAGGCCTTACACAGGCTTCTGTTCAGGATGTTAATGCAGAAGCGCATCCTGCTGTTAGTACGACTTCAGGATTGGTTTTCGGCCATCGACCTGAAGGATGATGATCAGAACCTGGTCAGACCTTGCATTTCTAAGGGCGGGCATCCCTTAGAGTAGGTTTCGAGGCATCTGTCATGACCACGAAATGCTGTTACTCAGGCTGTGACGCCATGTGCAACAGGCAAGCATTATCAGGGCTCTGGACAGGGCCCTGCCTCCAGTAGCACATCAACTGCTTAGAGTTGCTGGCAGTATCACTGGCCCTATGGAGGCTTCGGTCGTTGATTCAGGGCAAGCATGTATTGGTCTGGACCGACAATACAGTGACCGTGGCGTACATAAACCACCAAGGCTGCATACGCTCACATCGTAACTTGCCCGCCGCCTCCTCCTTTGGAGTCATAAGATGTTGAAGTCTCTGCGAGCCACTCATGTTTGAGGACACCCAGAAGGTGAGTGGCTCGCAGAATCCACCCCCACGTAGTTCAGCTGAAATGGGAGAGATTCAGGGAGGCACATGTAGACCTGTTTGCCTCCCGAGAGTCCTCTCACTGCCCCCTTTGGTACTCCCTGTCCGAGGCTCCCCTAGGCACGGATGCCCTGGCGCACAGCTGGCCTCAGGGGCTATGCTAGTGTGTGTTTCCTCCAGTGAGTCTCATTGCACAGACACTGTAAAAAATCAGGCTATGACTCCCCTGCCCTTACTTGAGCCAGCACTAAAGAAAACATGTCCACCCCATATCTTCCCAAATGTTTCAGCTTCCTCCAAGGAAAGATGCGTTTTTTGAAGAAACGCTATATCATATTTTTTACTCTTAAGAAGAGAAATAACCTCCTTTCTTTTTATGGTGTGCCCCAACCCATTCACATTCCATGTGGAGAGAGACAATCCACTCATATTAACATTTGGCATTTTAACATATTAAAAAAAATATATTGTGTGTCAAAAAGAAAATGATGAAGTCCACATTCCAACATTAGTGCAACAATCAAACCCTGAACTTCCCCCAGAACCAAACAAACAGAAAACAGAAAAACGCACGACTGCGCCAACTGGCGTCCATCCCTCTAAACTCAAACAGTCCATGTACACCTACGAGAGCCTCTGCTATAACACATTATGTTAAACTGAAAGAGATTGTGTGATTTACATTCAACATTACATTGAATGACATACCTTCTATGCAAAAAATTCACATATTCTGTGTAGTGAACAAGATGAATTTCTGAACAAAATATTGCTTTAAGGAATCTAAATTACCACATTGACTGCAGTCCTGGAGAGGAGAGTACAGATTCCCACTAAAGGCTGCTTCAAACCTGAGTCCAGTATGCCATTAGCACTGAGGTTTAGCTCTCTCGGACTTAAGCGTTTGGATTTGTCTGCATGACCCATCACCTGACAACTTTTATGTGTGAGACTGCAATTATTTAGCCTGAAAAGAGCATAATAAACAGGAATACTTCAAAATATAATCCCATATTAAGTTTTTAATCATTAATTTGTCAATGTCTTACATTATATGAATAAACAAGCATACAGGTAGCTTATTACCACAATCTCTCTAGACTAACACGATGATCTTTCAACACAGGGTGCAGATGTGTGACTCCTGCATCTGTGAGGCTATTAATGATGAGGTCCAGTGCTCTCAGGTGTGATGGATTTGACTTAAAGCAGATGACAGTGTTGCTCATCCTTCAGCCGTTATTTCACAGTCTGAAAGACTGAAAAAAGAATACCAATGAGAACTACAGTATTGCAATCGATAGCATGGTATTGCCATGTTTACAGGAATTAATGAGCATGATGCATACAAAATTGACACGCTTTTGAATGTTCATTTATCTCTGCAACATGTGTTCTCGTCCCATGATAACCAGGAAGGAATCGTATTCCCTCTAAAATAGGGTCAGTTCTAGGCTTAGGCCGGCCTTTGTGGAAACATGTGGGTCCATCCTTTGATCAAATATCAGAAAAATAATACACAATTTATAATAAAAGTTTAAATGTTACATCTGTGAGATGTCATTGCTACAGTAATATTTAAATATTACTGAAACTAAAACTAAAGTAAGTCCCACTTGCTTTTATCTCAGGTTATGTGTGCCTGTGTGGGCTCTGTGTGAGTTGGGCAGAGGTGCCAAAAAATTATAGAACGAGCAGGGGCCACTAGTGGAGGCAGCCTCGCATGAGGGTCCACATGGGGATAGGAAACTGGGAGGTGTGGGATAGGTAGAGATGAAGAATGAAAATAGACTGAAGCACCAAATACAGTGGTGGTTGCGGCTGCATGGAATGAGCTCTGAGAGAGCTGAGAAGTGCTGGAGGGATCGTTACGCTCAAACGCAGGGACCATCTCCGCGGTAGGGCAGGGTCGCCCAGGACAGAGGCATGAATCCTAGCCGCCCAGACAGACCTTAAGTCTCCCTCCAGGCAGAGTGGAGGTGTGAGGCGAAGGAGGATATGGAGAGGAGAGAAAAATTGGGAAATGGCAGAATGTAATTTAGGTGGAAATCTTTGAAGGATTTCCAAGCTGTCTGATATGTTTGCAAATGCCTTGAAGAATGGAGTCCTGGGGGGCATGGAGAAGGAATCTAAGAGGGTGATTTCTAGGAATTTCAGTTCTGAACGGGGAGGATCTGGGGTTGGTGTCGGATTCGCTTCTAGGGCCAAGACTCTAGATCTCTGAACGAAAAATTTGTTGGCACAGGAAAGTCATGTTATAGTGTAGAGATGAATTAAATTTTGTAGCAGCGCTTGCTTCATGTTATTGTGGCTGCGAGGTGAGCTGAAATGCTGAGATGAGAGGCAAGTTTATGGAATGATTATGAATGAGTTGGGACGCGGCACGTGATCCACCTCTTGCACAGCCGAATTTGGATCGTATCTCTTTTGATGGAGGCTGTGTACTGCAGTGAGCTGTGGGATGGTCAGAGCAGGTGCTGTGTGCCAGTGAGCTTGCACTAAAATGGTTTGAAAAGAAGTTGTAATTAGAGTATCGGTCGATTTGAAGGAGTTCACTGTTGCATCATTGCTGCTGTGCTCCAAATGGGATAAATCACACTCCGTAGAGCACTTTGAAGGTTTAACAATCGGAATATTCATGTTAGAAGATGGCGAACAGAATCACTTAATGGATCATGCCCTAAACGTGCTGTGCTGTGAAGTAATGAAGCTGACAGGAATCACCTGTGCAGAAGAACCAGATTGAAATGCTGGGGAGCATGGAAATGATGATTGAATTAAATAGTTAATCTTTTGTTTCCTTCACATTCAAATGAAGCTATAATAGAACTCAAGTGGCATGAAGCCGGAGCAGTGCCCATTCATGGAGTCAGGTTTATGCAATGGACCACACTGGGTGGAAAGTATAGATAAGAGAACACATGAGCAGTCATAGAGAGCTGTTTGACTTGTATACAGTGCCGATGCAGCCAATTTGTGGAAGCAACGCTATAAACTGCTTGGGAAAATGGAGCATAAATAGAAAGACAGAGTAAAAATATAACACTTAACATGGTAGCGGTCAATACTGCAAAAACAAATGAGCTGCTGTTGGAGCTTCTGTTGAATAACAAGATTAATTGGATGGAAGAGCTGTTCTGATGAAAATTAATGCTTTACAGCAAAGTTGCATCCGATGATGATGGGTGGTGCCGAATGCCAGAAGACTCGATGCCACGTAGGGGTAAGCAGCTATTTATAAACTCTTACTCTGGCAGTGTGATTGGTTGGATTAAATGACTTGCTCCTCCCAAACCTTGTTAAATGAAATTCCATTTAATAGCACTGATTTGTTGGGTGCTATAAGTTAGTTTATAAGATAGCAGGCTTTATATAGGCTAAAATAGGTACTTATAAGGAAAAACAATTGTCTAAATCATGTCTTAATAAAAGAGTTTTACAAAAAGCACAAATATCCTGGCTCATGCCTTAGAGAGAGAGAGAGCGAGAGAGAGAGAGAGAGAGAGAGAGAGAGAGAGAGAGAGAGAGAGAGAGAGAGAGAGAGAGAGAGAGAGAGAGCTCCTGGTCCAAGCTCTGGTCATTTCAAGACTGGACTACTGTAATGCTTTGTTGGCTGGCCTCACAGCTAAAACAATTAAGCCACAACAGATGGTCCAGAATGCAGCAGCGTGTCTGGTCTTCAGTCAACCAAAGAGGGCTCATGTCACCCCACTCTTGATTGAAGTTGCTCAACGTCTATTTCATGATTGTTCACTGTCTCTGTTGCAATATGGTAGAATGAGCTTCCAACCTTCACACTATCTGCTGATACCATCTCAACATTCAAGAACCAGCTGAAAATACATCTGTTTCATGAGCACTTAACCAAGCCACACTAATTTCACTTATTAATGAACTTGCACTTACTCTACACAAAAAACTAAAAATTTGGTAACACTTCCTAATAATGGTCTGTCATTAATAGGTAACTGTTTAAGAATTAATGCAGGATTAATGAGTAGTACTACATTAACACTTTAGTTACTACTATTAACTAATATGAAAACCCGATTAACCAATCAGTAAGTAATAGCAAACTGATGACTAAGGTAGTTCACTGTTAATCTGGTAATCAATAATTACTGAATTTGATTTTTCTCACTGAGAACCATCAGCTAACTATGGCTAATTTAAAATAACTATTAATTAATTACTAATCAAAACATTTACACGTGTCTAAAATGTGAAGGATTATGTTTTATTGTGAACATGATCATGAAATGTGTCTTCAGGGAAACATGCACCTAATCTAATATAAAGCCAGAAACATAGTGTACGCAGGTATGTGTCGAAGCAAATACGTGACATCATGCATTGTTTCAGGTTGCAATCTCAGCGTTTCCACAAAGGGGCCCAATAGCAGGCATTAGTAAAACTGGTCTTCATCATTGGTCAGTATTTTCTTTCAGGTCAACTACTGTCATGACTGAGCAACAGTTTGAAGAGAATATTTCTGTGCAAGCTATTTAGAGTTGGTTCATCTGTTGATATGTTTATATATCTAGCTACCTCAAAAATAAAACACAGTTTAACATCAAAGACATTTGAAGGTAACTCTCAACATTATCTCATGACAACTCATAATAATTCCCAAACGATTCCAAAAATCTTTTTATATCGTACAACTAGGCTCGTATGAAAAGGTACGATGTTAGACCAACCAATTGACAAACAGAAATTCAAATCGACACAATAAAGGCATAACATTTTAGCTAGCTATTCAACAATTTGCCTGTGAACTAATTCGGTAACTACTTTCATATTAATTTATGCAATAAAAGTTTCTGATGAATGTCAATAACCTGTAACACGTTTCTGTCGTCGCGTTCCATATCAAGCCTAGATGCTTTCTTAATTCTGTGGTATACTACATTTATATTACTATTAAAATCATGGAAAGGTTTTGGGTTCGGGTGAGGAGTTACTATATTTTATGATTAGGTTTAGGTTTGGGTAAGAGGTTAAACTTCACTCATTCAAAACCTCTTTTCTGTGGTACAAAGAAGTTGTAAGTTTTTGTGCTATCCAACTCATATGATTTCATAAAATGTTTGCATCTCGTTCTATTATTGCGATTTGTCATGAGACACGCTGGTAATTCTATCGCCCCCTTGACTACTGAGGTCTGTTGCTGCCAGAGTGTTTCATTCGTGTTTGTATTTGTGTACATGCATAGAGTATTTTTCTGACCTAAGAAACCCTGTGTGATACCTACAGAGCTGATCTGGATAAGATCTGAAGTCATGCTTGAATTAATTAATGTTGTCAAGTTGAACACATCCAATTCCTCAGCAGACATTAGCAATATGCAAAGTTAAAGCAAAGCAGTGTGAAATAGGCAGCTTTTCTTCACTAAAACTACCTGCCCTTGTACTGCTCTTCCTCAAACAGAGAATCATCTTTCAGCTCACTGAGGCAGTGCAAAAGACTCATTGCCTTCTCCACTGAAGGGTGGTCCCTGATTTTTCCCTTGATATACTGAAGAATTTTTACTCTAGTCTCAGGATCGCTCCACATTTCTGTCTGCAGTTCTTCAAAGAGAGTCAGATTGGATAAGTGAGAGTCCCAGCAAGAAAGGGTGGAAAAGGTCCAAATGTCCATTGTCACTTGCTAGGGGCCTTATCTACAGCACACTTCAGAAACTCATACATTGAAGGTTTTTTTTAAAGCACTCGCAATTTTCTCATAGGTTGTTTGACTGTTGTTTAGATGGCTGTTGACAAATGTGAGGAAGATGTATATCGCAAGAACTCCTGGATACTTGCATGAACAAAACTGAATACACTCTCCTTGTGTAGATCTGCTTCTTCTCTAAAGATCTGGGTGCAAACTCCCAAATATACTGATGCAACATTGAGTTCAATGCCACAGTCCCTCAAATCATCCTTGTAGAACAATAAGTTACCCTTTTCAAGTTGTTGAAATGCCAGTTTTCCAAGCAACAAAGTGCTTTGGCTGTCCCAGTTCAAACCAACTTTAGAATTATCACCGTATTTGTGACTCCTTTGCTTGAGCTGAAATGTCAAGAAGTGTGCGTACATTTGCGTTAGAGTCTTGGGGATTTCTTCACCTTCATACTCATGAAATTACAAGTACTGTAGCTGAAATCCAACAGAACACAGTGATGTGCCACATAATGTAAATGATTATTGATGACTGGAAGTAAGAGATAACCATGCTAGACTGAATAGCTTATTTTTTTGGTTATGTACTCTTCCTTCTGGGGGTCATTGAAACCTCATACCTTGGTCACTCTGTCAATTAAAGCAGGTGGGATTTGACCGATTGCAGCTGGCCGAGAGGATATCCATACCTGAACAGATGGAAGCAGTATTTTGCAGATAAGGTTTGTAAGTAAGTTACCAATCGAGACTGCTTCAGTCACGCTGGAGCAGGTCTTGTTATTCGGGAAATCTAGAGGAAACAGACATTCATCAAGTCCATTAAAGATGAAGACAATCTTGTATTTGCTTGAGTTTAACATTGCTGCATCTATCTTCTGATCAAAGAAGTTCTGAAGAATGTATCCTTTCAGCTCCCGAAAAGCTCAGTGTAGATGTTGTTATGAAGAGAGGGGGGTGCTCTGCTCCTGACTTCCCTCAAATACACACTGACACCTATTCCTCAATGTCCTTGTCTAAGAGTACAGATTAGAGAGACACTCGAGGGGGACCCCACCACTTGGTTGGATGGAAATCCAGGTGGCAGTCAGATGTTTCTGGGGGGCAATGCCCTCACTAGCCACCCCCTCCCCTTAAACCCAGCCATGACTGCTTTTATGGTACTATTGGCTCATTACCATATTATTGGTTTTGTCTCATGACTAATCTTAATGTGGCACAAATTAAAATTCACAAACGTATTTTCAGAGTATAAGGACTTGGATTTCAGTGCACAAGTAATATGGACTAATTTTATGATGCAGATTTATCCTTTTGCAGCTTGACAGCACTCATTCACATTCACTTTCGTGGCATAGAAATAGCATTCTGGACATTCTGCAAAAAATATCAGTTTTTGCTCCACAAATTTAAGGTCATATATGTTTGAAAAATGTTATGTTTGATTTTTGTGGGAACTATTCTTTTAATACTGCAACATTATTCTGATTTGTTGATAATGTTTAACTTTGTTAAGTAACTTTTTTAAATATATAAAACAATTGGAAATACTATAATCCACAGGGTATACTTTAGGTCATCAGGAGAACATGGTTCCCTTTTAAAGTTGATGGGATCTAACATTGAGGCAGTTTTGTTCACTGGCACATTTTGCTATGTGGATGCAGCATCAGCATTTGTCTGAACACTAATAAAAAATATAAATGTTAATGTTAAGTTAAACTTTATGGCTGTAATATATGCATTTATTTCATGTTTCTACATTTTAAATACTAACAGATGAGACACAGACTTGGTTTTCCATTGACACATGACTTGGACCCGGTAAAGCAGGTCTATTTGGCATGTTTAAACTAAAAAACAAATAAAATTAAGTGTAAGCAATTTTTGTGAGTTGCATCAAGTGCAAACATAAAACACTTTATTAATAAGAAACATTTAAAACCTTAAAGCAGTTTGAATTGCAGAGTCAGTGTCCACACTTATTTTAGCTTTATAATGACTAGTCATGGCACCTTTTCAAGTGTATAGATGAAGATGTGCCTCATAAAACATCATTCAACATGTAACAGAGTACAGCAGATTTCAGGCACTATACAGATGAATATAACCACTGAATGCAAAAATACTAAAATGACAATTCTCATCAATGATAACAAACTTCATTAAGACTTCAAAACCTAATTGTTTTTATGTGACAAAGAGGGCCACTGTTTAATAGAGCATATGGATCATAAAATCCATTGCTGAACTTTGAAATTATTTAAAATTAAATATAGTTTGTGTATTTATGTATATACTGTGAGTGTCATAATGTTACATCATAAATGTGACATTTTTTATATGTTTTCTAATACTGTATATCTATGACATAATTTCTCCCCTATTGTTTTGATACTATATTAGTGGTAACTTGTACAGTAATTAAAAGGGTGAATTTATATTATTAGGTTGTTGTTTTATTACATTAATTTAGCCTATTTCTTAAATCATTTCTTTTTATTACAGTTTTTACTAATTTTTAATGTTTATGATAAAATGCACTTGAGTTGAACCTGAATAGGACACATATTTAACTTTGCTTTTCTAATTATATACGATATTGTTTTTAATTTATATTAAACTATGAATGAAAAACATAACAGGGTGGACAATTACCAAGCTAATAATGGTTTATGCTGAAGGGGTGAACAGGCAATTCCCTCTTGCTATTTCAAGTTAAATCAAATATTTTATCCTCCTCATTTATTCTTACTTTATTAATCACATTTCTATTTTCCTTTTACAATAAGGGTCAAATAACATTTATGTAATCTGAGGGTTGACTGAGGGTCTGATTTACGTATATCATGAATGCAATAACAATGATTATTCATTTAACCTGGCTCCTGGAGGATATGCATTTATATTGTACTGCATTTATTCACAAAAATATATATCTGTTATAGTTTTTACAGAATCAATCAACTAATTTAATTCTATTTTAATTCAATAATTTTAATTGTATGAGAGGGAGATACATTTTAGTTTTATGATTTTATTATCATCAATGTTTTTATATGGTTCATAAAAGAAACCATGACACAACATATCTACCTCAAACATTTGAACTGGAACTTAGAGTTTCTTTAATTTTATTGTCACATTGTGTGACTATGTGCTGCATCTGGCTTTGCATGCTTTGTGTTACTCCTTATTCTGTCTTGCTTTTCACAGATATGGAGGCACCATATTCCATCAAGATTAATGAGAAGGCTTCCCGTCCTAGAGGAGATAGCTCCTATCTATTGCAATGTCTAACTCATTCAGTGTTCGGATTGTTTATGGTGCCTTGTACATGTGACTCTGCCATAGTCAAAAACCTCAAAGGAGTTTTATATCTTTCCTTGGTATCTTTTGGAAAGTGAAAGTGGAGTGGTTAAAACTTGTAGCTAACCTGTGACATCTGCATGATGGAACTGATTATTGTTATGGCTTACTAATGATTATTTCCACGAAGGTGGAAATAGACCATATTGGTAAAGTGCTAAGATGTTTGAAGTAATGGGCCTATCAAAATCTTAGAAAGTGTTGTACTGTGACACCTCTAATTTAATATGCATATGACTATCATTGCTTGTGAATGTTTTTGAATAGAGAGTTTTTCTTCTGGCTTTCTCAACTATTGGTCTTGTGAAGCAAATTTGAACTGCAGAGAACAATCAGTAAACTCTCTCTATTGATTGCAAACCTGAGTCAGTGTTTTTACTCCTCAATATTCATACTGGGGACTCAATTGTTACCCCCAGATGTTTATGGTGGAGGATGATGCAGGCAACTTCTTCAGTGAAACCTTGATCAACCAATATTAAGGTAGGTAGATTTATTTTATTTTATGTTAGGTACTGTCTGGTGGAGATATTGAGTAAGAGGTGTGTGGACGGGCATCACCCTATATTTAGAGGGTGAATTTAGTATGGCGACACACACACACACACATACATATATATATATATATATATATATATATATATATATATATATATATATATACATATATATATATGGATGTATGTGCGACCCAGCGGTATCCCAAAGAAAGGGGATGAATTAATTGAGATGGAATAAAGGAAGAGACTCCAGGGAGACTGGAACCTGAATGCACTAAAACAGTATTGCATGAGTGCGCAAATTCTGCCTGCAGGCATTTAAATTTGGACAAAGCTTGCTCAATGTCTCCATTCAGATAGGCGTACCCTGAAATTAAGGGGCTTTTCCACTGCACGGTACAGCTCAACTCAACTCGACTCAGCTCGCTTTTTTGGGGTTTTCCACTGTGGATAGTACCTTTTTTTAGTACCACTTCGGTCGAGGTTCCAAGCAAGCTGAGCGAATACTAAATGTGACGTAAAATCCTGCAGATCACTGATTTTTCAGGGAGACTCGTCACTACCAGCGTCACTGGATTTCCGACACACGACATCAACCCGCTAGTTTTAAAGTTTGCAAAAGCGATAACAGTATCATTTTCTTACGCAACTTTCTAATTGTGAAAAAAGAAATGGCTGTGCGCAAAACCATGCTATGGTCAATAAACGAGGTGCAGACGATCCACTCGTTAGTGATGAGTGAAACGAAAAAGTCTCTCAGGAAGTGTCTAAGCTGTTGGCCACACACGGCTACCACCGGACCTATCAACTGTGTAGGGAAAAGTTATAAAAATTTTAAGTGACTATAGAACTATTAAGGATAAGTGGAAGTGGTTGGACCAAATGGACGCTATCTAGACCGGCGAGCAATGGGATGGAGAGTGCCCTGGACTAGCGTTGATCCACGATGGAGGATGGTACGTTTTGTGATGTTAACTCTATATTCTGATTGAAAGTTTCACTTTATTTATTTGAACAGCTACTGGAAGCTTGCTTCTAAAACAACCAAGCCAATTTAACTGTTACACTTGTGTAAAATCACCATGCAACAACTGCTTTATGCAGCACAATGAGCTAGTAGCTAACAGCTAGCGTTCGTGTTATTGTTTTAGTCAGTTTGTGTTGTGTTTAAAATGATGTTATGGCAGTAGAGGTGGCGCAACTGTGACGATCAGCCTATAATCCCACCCACATTGAGGTGGCACTAAACTACAGTGGAAATGCAAGCTCAGAAAAGTAAAGCGAGTCGAAAAGTGCCATTAGTGAATAGGTGGAGGATTTTAGGTTTAGATTAAAATACATTTTATTGTTACTTTTATTTTATATATAAGATTTAGCAATGGTTGATCATAGATGCGTTGAAATCTGCTTTTGAGCTTAATTTAAAGGAAAATAAAGTTAAGAATTATTTGGATCATATCATGTTCTCTGCAGTTCCAATTTGCTGAAGTTGTGCTCCTAATACCTTGTTTTCTGATTTTTATGTGTGGCAGCCTTGCCAGTATTGTGATGCTTTTTTTTTATTTTTATTTTTTATCTGCGATCAAACCCAAGGAATCCCAATCAATTGATTAAGAAAATGGTTAAATGAGGGTTTGAATTCTGATTGGAAAATAGAACAGCAGCTTGAATGGCTGGAAACAAGGAAGAATTATAGTGATAGTTATAGGAATAACTCATACCTCATACCTGAGGAATGAAGAAATGGGTAGAATAATGGGAGAATGGGAGATAATTTCCTCCTCAGAAAAGAGTTTGCTGGTGGGGCTTAACCTATTTGAACTATTCAATCCAAACAGGCTGCTGAGGATTAAACTAGAAACTGTGGACAGACAACAGAATTTGGGCATATGTGACATTCACAATTTAGTGGAAAATCTGGTTCCCATCTCCAAACTGTCTGAAGTCAAGCAACTTTAATTCTTTCCCCTAATACCAACTGATTCGGGTGAATTTTGTGATGTTTTTGAAAATTACAAAAATGTTGTTCAGGATATTTTAGGATGGGGATCTTTTCTTCTGGACCAGTGTCACAGAAGTGAAACAATTACCAAATAAAAATCTTCTGCGTCTTTCATACGCAGAACGCTTTCACGTTGCATATGACAATTACTGTGCTGCAAACAACATGACAGTATGCTATGATTTTTCTCTTTAGTAATAGAGACTGCAATTGTTGGTTTGACCATACAATAACAAGATCTGCTGTACACTGGTTCAGTTGATATCCCTTCCTAGAAATGTTTTCTCAGGTGGTCACTTGGTCTCATAGACCAAACAAAGGTAATTCAGAATTGAGCAAGGCATCTGTTGCTGCAGTGGTGGAGAGTGGTCCAGCTAATCAAAAGATTACATCTAATTCAGTGCTGTGTAATAGATGTGGATTTTCAGGACACAAGCCGCAGGCGTTGGTGGGTAGAAGGGTTTGCAAGGGCCAAAACGAGGGAAGTGATTTGGATGGGGAGGGAAGTAAGCCAGAGAGAGGAAAAAGGGAGGATAACACAAGGAATGTTTTGCTGACTGATTCTCAGCTCTCTAAGCTTCAGAGGTTGTTAGAAGATGAGGATTAGGGGTTAATGGCCTCCAGCTCTTGTGATGAAACTGACTCTCAACCTTTCATTCACGCATTGTTAGGAGGCCGTCAATGCATTGCTCTGAATGATACAGGGAAGCAGTTTCTATCACTGATATTTCTGTTCCAACTACATCAAAATCTATGTACATAAAAGGATTGAATGGTAAAGACATTTTCTATAGATCAGTTCCACTTCCCCTAAAGATAGGGGATTCACCAAATGTATATTGGTCAGAATTTTGGGTAGGGAAAAACACTGTTGGCACTATAATTGGTGTTAATATTTTGAAACCGTTAGAAGGTAACATTTTGTTGTCATGAGATAAGATTGTGCTTGGCTGCAATTAAGTACTGTGTTTATCTCATGTTGGTCCCCACTCCCCACATGACCCAGATTGTTTAGTGGCGGTTGTTACAGAATTAACATAGAAGCATCCAAAATGGAAATGTTTGATTTCTTAATTCCCTGATGTTTAGGCTAAAGATAAATTTGATTGTGTTCTTGCTCAAATTTCAATAATCGACATCCAAGGCCCTATGTATGAAGCCAAAGGCCAATATCCTGAGGTAGCTGTAAATGAACTACTCAAGCATGGTATCATTGTTCCTTGCAAACCTAATTCTCCTTTGTGGCCTGTCTGTAAGCCTGATGGGAGTTGGCATTTGGCTATTGACTATACTGTACTCAATGCAGTTTCAAATAAAGTGCACCCTCTAGTGACCAACACTGCAATAATTCTCAATGAGATAGGATCTCAACACGCCTATTTCAATGCTTTGGATATTTCTAATGGATTCTGGACATTAACCCAATAGCTTTGGAAGATCAGCCTAAGTTTGCTTTTACCTGTGGTGGTCAACAATGTACATGGACTCGAGTACCATTGGGGTTTTGTAATTCTCCTACATTGTTTCATTATACTCTGGCTACCTTTATTGATCCTATTCGTAAATCACTGGAGGATGATGGATCGATTGTTTTGCAGTATGTAGACCATATCCTCATTGCCATTCATACAAAGTTTAAGCACATATCTGCTGTTCAGAATGTTATGAATGCTCTCCAAAATGGGGGTTTCAAAGTGAATTTGAAAAAGCTCACTTGGCATTATCAGAGGTCACAGATTTAGGACAGTTTGTAGTCATTCATGGCCAATGAATAACACCTGAAAGGGTCAAAGCAGTAATTAAATGACCAAAACCACAAATTGTTACTGGTCTAACACAAGTAATGGGATTTTTTAATTAATGTCGCCAGTATATCTGAGAATACACCAAACTTTCTAAACCCCTCACTGAGGCCCTAAAGGGAGGTAAGCTAGGGTCTGAACTGATTGACTGGACAGAAGTGTTTGTGAGCATTAAAGAGACAACGCTTCGACGCCTGCCTTGGAAATGCTGATGTCAACAAAACTTTTCATTTGTGGATTTTGGTGGGTAATAAATCATACTCGGCTGCACTGGGACAACAGTTTCTGGGAAAACATCAACTGGAATTGCCGGCTATTACTCTCCTGCTATGGCATGACATCATCCTTGCCAGTTGAGTTGTGACTGTGCAGAGTGGGTTGTGAGAGTGGCTGAGGAAGTGGTAAGTCACCAGAGAGTCTTTGCACAAACCAGGCATCAAATTTTGAAATTGCTCACTGGCACTTGTCCACTCGCTCCACTTCAAATCAGAGATGTTCTAAATGGGAAACTATTTTATACAAAAATAAAATGTTAACATTTCAATTGATTTCAACTGCAATTAACCCTGCTTCACTTTTACCTGACGAAGGAATGACTCATAACTGTACATGCTTTACAACATGACTCTGTAAGTCCTTTGAGCACAGAACCCTTAACGGATGCTATAAATCTCTTTGTAGATGGTTCCAGCTTTCATGAAAAAGGAGTTTGTTATACAGGCTGGGCTGTCATTAATGAACACTGCGAAACTGTCAACTGTGGATCTATTAACTACTGCTGAATTTCCCATTTCTCACCAGAAACAGGTTGTTGAGCTTACGGATTATTGCTGTCTCTCCCTTCAGAGGGGGCTGTTATCAAAGTTACAGGACACTCCAAGGACAACTCCTTTGAATCTAAAGTAAACAACGCAGCTGCTATGGCTGCATGAGCAGATGCTCTTTTGAGAAAGCACACGGACAGAGTTGAGGTTCTCTCTCTTTCTCTCGTGGATGAGGAAGATGGTGGTGTAAATAATAAAGACATTTTTTTAATGTATGGTATTGATGATGGGGATTAGCAGGAGAAATTGACTAAATTGGGTGCACAATTGAATTTTGATGGACTATGGAAGTTTAATGATCGTATTGTATGTCCTACTTCTTGTTAGTGCTGAACTTATTTCTTTGTATAACAGTTTGGCTCATGCAGGTCCTGAAACACTGTATTGCATGATTTCAAAAACATGAAGGTGTCCAAAAATGAGATTTGCATTGATTCTTGTAAAAGATTTATAGTATGCTTGAATGTTAATTCCCCATCAAAACTCAAATTTCCTTTGGGGCATGATCCCAGGCCACAAGGCCTGTGGACACATTTACAAATTGATTTCATTTGTCCTTTACCTCATAATGGGGGTTGTACATACATATTAATGATTGTTGATTTGTTTTCAAGATGGGAGGAGGCTTTTCTACTGAGAAACTGTCCGGCAGATTCCACAGCCAAAACAATGCTTAATGAGGTATTCCCTTGATGGGGACAGCCTTTGAAAATTGAGATTCAGATCAGGGAACTAATTTTACTGGTAAAGTACTGAAAAATTCAATGAAATTGATGGGTCATACAGCATTTCGACATACCTTTTAGACTGCAGTCTAGTGGTTCTATAGAGCGTACAAATCGTACTCTGGAAACTGCTCTGAGAAAGAGAGTGCTGGACTGGGGGAAGGGATGGCTCTCAGACTTGCCAATGATTATATTTATTTTGAGGGCTAGCCCTAACAAAACAATTCAGCTTAGCCCTTTTGAGATCATGAAAGGCAGATGTGCGTCTTCCGTGGATTGCTCCTTTGCAACATGAGGGTCCTACAGGCCCTATGAAAGATGCTCTTCAAAATTATTTGAAGGTTTTGGATCAAAGTCTGAAAGATACCTGAGTAAGTGTCATTATTAGACTGTCCGAAAAAGATTAAAAACAAACATCAAATCTCCCTGAAGTTGGAGATAAAATTATGTTGCAGCATTAAATTTCTTCTCCTCTTGGTCATAAATTCGACTGACCTTATATGGTATTGTTGACAGCAAACACTTATGTCTTACTGAATAGGCAATCTTTAGGGTCAGTATGGAGCATTGGTCACAGGTGGAACTCATTAGGGGAGGTCACACCTAAACCCTATTTCCTTATTTTCCCCCATGAGTAACACTCACATTGTTTCTTGCCTTTTGTGTGACTAACCTCATTCTGGAACCAGTCTCTTTTCATTGCAGAAGGCTGGGCCAGATGACGTATTGAAGCTTCTAATACTGCAGGAGTTAGTCCGGAGAAAAAGAAGACTGAGAATGAAACAGGCTTTTATCAGATTGGTCCTCCCGCTCTCATTACTGCTGGTAATCATTATTGCCTTGCCTTTTCTAATGTGGATTAAAATTTCTCTCTGGGCAGGTCCATATAATTTCTTTACTACGAACTGGAATTGTGAAGTTCAAGACTGTCATCCATCATGAGTTAAATACCCATGTCTAAATTATCTTGTGGTTCAAACATTAAATCTTGCAGCCTATTACACACTTGTTGATTCAAGTGGTAAACGTAAATGTTTCAGATTGCACGGTAAAGCAATAGTGACTTATTGGCTTGGCCACTCCCCAAATTATTAAGTAAGTATATTTATATATAGCATATTACAGAAAGGCTGGTGGGTAAACTGGGGAGACTTGAATGTCTTTGATGCTAATTTCACTTCTCACAGTTGGATTCCAACAACACTAGCTCAAGAAAATTCCAGTGCATGTAATGTTACTTTTAACTGTATAGGTCATTATGTAATCAATTTGAAGTCTGTAAAAGATAATAATAACAGACTGAAATGAGCTGTCAAAGATAATGACAGACAATACAAAATAAAAGGAGGCTGGCTAATTAGATTCACTCTACAACCTAAAGCACCCGATCCCAGACACACTGTGTCTTACCATGTGCCAGGTGCTCGAAACAAAATAGAGTCCAACATGGTTGTGAATCTTCGCCCGGGACATTCCTTCTTCTAACTGGTACAAAAATATAGTGACAGACAAATTTCTGATGAGGTGGAATGTATTTAATCCAATTAAAGTTCATGTTGTCAGATTGGATGTAAATAGAACCTATTGGGCAATCTGTGATCGACTGGGTAGAATTTACTTAAAAGGATGGTTTTGATATGAATGGAAGTAATAACAAATTTCCTCTTGTGAATGCTCTTTCAATATATTGGCCTAGATACACTAAAACTGATGATCCGTGGAAGATGACTGTACACCCTCCGGGTCAAAATGATGAGTGTAAAAAGATTGCTGAAAAGATTACCCATGCTAAAGTTATGAGAGTTCCAACAGACCTGTGTAATATATCTTTTGTTAAAAGGAAATTATCTCCTGTAGGATTATCAAATCACTTGTGACTGTCTCATTTACACAAAAGATTACAAATTTGGGAAAGATTACAAGCCTTTCCAAGTTTTCATCTGGCCTCAGGTTTCAGATGTAGCTCTAGGAGTTGAATGGTTTGATCAAGAATTATTTATTTTTTTGCCATTTCTAAGACCAATTCCTTCTGTACAAGAATTAAGGGATGATCAATCCAAACCCATATCGGAGCAATGTTCCAAATTCATCAAAACTAAAGATGTATTTGCAGGATATGAATATCTAAATTCCACCTGGTTTTGATCGGATGGTACACCCTTTTTATCTTACCCTGAAGGGCCCACCGCTTTAGCCATAGCCTTGATGTTTGCCTTTATTGTTGGTGGTAGTGTTTTCACTGACATTTCAGAATCTATTGAGGAATTTGGTAAAGAGGCTTGGGAGGATTTTGTGAAAGCTTCAGAAACAGTAATATTTGGTTTAGTGAGGCATTTATTGTATGCCTTCAGTGTGCTAATGGGACTAATTGCCCTTTTCTTAATTGTATGGATGATGTTTCACTTTTGCTTTTCATATGTGTTCAAGTCTTCTTGCAGAAATGTTAACTGCTCTGAAGAGGATGCATGTCTGGTGAAGCTGGCAACGAACCAAAATAAAAATATTTTACCAAGATTTAGGCTAGCATTTCATAGTCTTGTGATTATTATTATTTTGCCATCACTTTCCTGTTGTTGTATAACTGATGGAATGCTGATCGACTACATTTACTGTAAATCAACTAGAGCAGATCTTAAAGCTACAGTTCACAGTTAATCATGGCAGTAAAAAAATCTGGAAGCATTGTAATAGAATAAAAGCACCCAAGATACAAGGATTAAGGATTGTTCTACAACAGGCAGATTTACATAAACCAACTGTATTTGCAGAGCAGTTGAGTGAGATTTGTCCGACATCCCCATTTTCAAAAGTATATTTTTTAAAGATTTATGATTTTCAAACTGAATTGAGACATCTTTAACAAAATATAATTAATAAAACTTGAATATATTTGAATAACGGCTGGATTTTGAATGATGCTGCATCCATGCCGCTAGATGTCAGTGTACAGTAAGTCCAAGATGACAAAAATGCAAAGGTCCACCTTTAAGTAAACAATAAATAGCGTTAAAATAGTATAATACCATAGTTAATAATGTAATAAAACAAGATAATATTACCCTTTCCGACTACTGACATCACAGAATGTAAGTAATTGACATATCAGAAAATTCATGCTAACTGCAATTTTTTTTAAACTAATTTAGAATTTTGGAAAAAATCATACAGATGTAGGTAAGTTTGCTGTAACTCTGCACTGTGTGTTCACTTTGACTGATCTCGTCCAAGTGAAGAAATGAACCAGAAAAAGATGTTGGTGTCAAAGTTGAAAGAGAGCAAACATAAAACAAGAATACAAAAGGATAATAATATGATGATGAAATCTAAATAATCATATGCACTGTAGTGCAGTTAGATTAATTTAAAAACCATAAAGTTATGAAAAGGATACATTGTACAAGATGGAAGTATTTGGTTAAAATAATTAACATGTATAATATGTTCTTTGTGGTTTCCTGATATACATTTTCAATACATAGTAAGATATCTTAACGATTTAAATATAATTTTATATAACATTTTAATTCCAACTGCACTTTACTATCAGGACTTTTAACACAGATTTGTGGCATTTGACTTCCGTCAGTAGGCGTCACTTCCGCTTGATGGCCCTTAAATGCTAGCGGCCATATTATAATAGCAAACACTCAGAGCAGCATTAGATTGTTCACGCTGTGAGCTGCAGACATACTCAAACTCTCTGTGTAACTCTGTGTATTAGTGTGTGAGGATGAGCGGCGGTACGCCGTATATCGGCAGTAAGATCAGTTTGATCAGTAAAGCTGAGATCCGCTATGAGGGAATTTTGTACACCATCGACACGGACAACTCTACTGTCGCGCTTGCCAAAGGTCTGACAGCACACACTTCAAACACCTATTCACTGCTTAAACATACTATGTATACACTTTAGACTGTGTTATTTAAGCATATTAGTTGTTTAGAACTTAGGCTGTATCTCAAATTCTAATCAGCTACCTATGTAGTCAGCAGCGCAGGCGCGTACTGCAGTTTTGGGCATCTTATGCGCGTGTCATGGCAAATGCACCAGTTTAATGCTCATACATACGGTCTTTGTAGCAGCTCAGTAGTTTTTGAGTGTTTAATAAGTTGTTTATTATGAGACACTATGGCTCAAACCTTGTCCTGCTGAAATGGGTATATTTATTTTGTTATTGTGTCAGTGATGTACAAAAGCAGTCACATATCAATGAAATTATTTATTAACCATACACTGCAGTAAATTAATATTTTAAAATTAATAAATAAGTATACACTTTCAAACAGTGTATCTTTGTTTCAGTGAGAATTAATTCTATTAAACTATCAGTTTAATTGTCATATTAGGCCTAATTTGAGTAATAAATGGTATTTTGGCAGAGCATATGGTTTCCATGGTATTCTTTTGAGCAGTTAATGTATTAATGTCAATAATGAGACCGTTAAGTAAATGGTGCTAATATTTAGGCCTAATAGCTTGAGTTTAAGAGGTCGACCGATATATCGATTTTGCAGATTAATCGGCACCGATAACATATTTCCGGAACTGTCGGTTATCAGCAAAAATCCAAACCGATAGTTTTCCCCATTGCGTCGGGTGCTGCAGCAGCAGCTGGGAAGGGTCCGCGCTCATTCTACAGTATGTGAGCGCCTCTGGAGGCGAAATAAAATCTATTACTTCACTGATGCCTTGTGGTTGTTTTGATCACATACTTGTGCTTAAAAAAAGGCTAGACACAGTGCAACAGATACAGTTTAACAGAAAGCAGGTGTCTCAATATGCTTTTAAAGTTCTTTTTAATTAAACACATCATCTAAAAAACAGCACTCCTGCACAAGATGCTGAATAAACAAAAACAAAGTGAAACAAAGACGTTTGTCTGGCATGTGTTTACATGAATAGTTGCAAAAGCCTTTGGTGTGAACAGCCCCTTACAGTTGGTGGAGGTCTTTGGCCGTTGCATCTTGCCCTCTTAAGAATTTCTCAGATTAAGCAATGAGTTGTTTTGTATGTTTTGTAATGAAAGATGTTCAACTTGGAAATGTGTGTGTCGAGTTCGGTTCCAGTTTGATGTGTTCCGTCTGATTGAACAGCCCCTGGCCTGGGCTCATAGTCTGAGCCGCTTCAATACTGAGTGCAGCCGAATACCACAGCTATCTGTGATTATTGCTAGTCTACATGCAACTGTTCTGAATAAAAAAACAATGTGCTATTTCACTTTTATTATGACGCTTGATTCTGGAGTATTTGGAATCTGTGCAGGTGTAACACCATGTGAACTGTGTATTGAAGAGTTTTCCACCCTCATTTTACTTGAGTTAACATTTGAGAATATGGACAGACTAAAACTTTTTAATTTATTTTATGCACATTAGTTGAAAATAAAATGTTTTTTTTATTTTTTATAATCATCCAAAAGATGAATGTTCTCTGCTGCATTATAATATGCTGAATGGTTTATGTATTTATTGCGCCCTCTTGTGGACTAAGGAAAAAACATAAATGTAAAAAATATCTGACTTTAAAGTTCTAATGTTAGTTCATATATATTAATACTTGTATATTTCATTAAAAAAAGTTCAATACATTTTCATGGTTAAGTCAGTACTGATTATATTTGTAATAAAGATCAGCACTATTTTACTTTGTGTTTTTCATTCAGTATCAATTTAAAAAAATAGCGGTTGATTAATTGTATATCGGCAGATTAAATTATTTCGAATCCATGTTCTACAAAGAGATTTATTGGCCTACTTCATAGATATTTATATCAAAAGGGATAGACTACTATTAAATTAATATTCTGGGTTCAATACAAGTTAAAGGGGTTGTAAGTGATTTTGTTCATGGAAGCGTGTGCAAATACTCCCTGAAAGATATTAATGAAATAAGTCATGAGATTTCTCACCTGTTTCTGTGACAGCAATGGACTCAGTAAACAGCAAACAAGAATGTGTCAGTGGGCAGCAGTCTCTGACGCTTTCTGCCTGTCAATAATTTTTTTGCGTTCTCATAAGTGTTTAGTTGCTGCGAATTATTGAAGCTTAAAGCAATTTTTATGCCATGTTCATAACAGTTGTCGGTTGAGGCTGCTGTTGTTTTAGACAACCGTTTCTGATCTACAGGTGAAACTCGAAAAATTAGAATATCGTGCAAAAGTTCATTAATTTCAGTAATTCAACTTAAAAGGTGAAACTAATATATTATATAGACTCATTACAAGCAAAGTAAGATATTTCAAGCCTTTATTTGATATAATTTTTATGATTATGGCTTACAGCTTATGAAAACCCCAAATTCAGAATCTCAGAAAATTAGAATATTGTGAAAAGGTTCAGTATTGTAGGCTCAAAGTGTCACACTCTAAACAGCTAATTAATCCAAAACACCTGCAAAGGGTTCCTGAGCCTTTAAATGGTCTCTCAGTCTGGTTCAGTTGAATTCACAATCATGGGGAAGACTGCTGACCTGACAGTTGTGCAGAAAACCATCATTGACACCCTCCACAAGGAGGGAAAGTTACATCACCGTCAAAGGTAATTGCAAAAGAAGTTGGATGTTCTCAAAGTGCTGTATCAAAGCACATTAATAGAAAGTTAAGTGGAAGGGAAAAGTGTGGAAGAAAAAGGTGCACCAGCAGCAGGGATGACCGTGGCCTGGAGAGGATTGTCAGGAAAAGGCCATTCAAATGTGTGGGGGAGTTTCACAAGGAGTGGACTGAGGCTGGAGTTACTGCATCAAGAGCCACCACACACAGACGGGTCCTGGACATGGGCTTCAAATGTCGTATTCCTCTTGTCAAGCCGCTCCTGAACAACAAAGAACGTCAGAAGCGTCTCAAGCGCTCTCAAATTCCAAATTTGAGAGCAAATTTTGCATCTCATTTGGAAACCAAGGTCCCAGAATCTGGAGGAAGAATGGAGAGGCACACAATCCAAGATGCTTGAAGTCCAGTGTGAAGTTTCCACAGTCTGTGTTGGTTTGGGGAGCCATGTCATCAGCTGGTGTTGGTCCACTGTGCTTTATTAAGTCCAGAGTCAACGCAGCCGTCTACCGGGACATTTTAGAGCACTTCATGCTTCCTTCAGCAGACAAGCTTTATGGAGATGCTGACTTCATTTTCCAGCAGGACTTGGCACCTGCCCACACTGCCAAAAGTACCAAAACCTGGTTCAATGACCATGGTATTACTGTGCTTGATTGGCCAGCAAACTCGCCTGACCTGAACCCCATAGAGAATCTATGGGGCATTGCCAAGAGAAAGATGAGAGACATGAGACCAAACAATGCAGAAGAGCTGAAGGCCGCTATTGAAGCATCTTGGTCTTCCATAACACCTCAGTAGTGCCACAGGCTGATAGCATCCATGCCATGCCGCATTGAGGCAGTAATTAATGCAAAAGGGGCCCAAACCAAGTACTGAGTACATATGCATGATTATACTTTTCAGAGGGCCGACATTTCTGTATTTAAAATCCTTTTTAGGGGCCAAGCACCGAAGGTGCGGAGGCACCTATTGTGTCTGTTCCGGTTCTTCTTATTATTAGGGGCCAAGCACCGAAGGTGCGGAGGCACCTATTGTGTCTGTTCCGGTTCTTATTATTATTATTCTTCTTCCGACTGGGCGTCTATGGCAGCCCATAGAAGCGTATACGGGAAAGTTGTAACGGTTTGACATTCTGATAGAGGACAGTCCCAACATCAAATTGACCAATTTTGGTGTCTCCAACTCATTCCCTCTATCAACAAAATTCTTTTTTCCTCTGATTCCTGAGCTCATGACGATTCGATTGCACCCTATGACGTCGTTTTCCGTCATAAAAAATTTTCCGCCATTTTGAATTGTCCAAAAAACCTACTTTTGCGAACTCGTCCTAGACGGTTTGTCCGATTTTCACCAAAATTGCACCAGATCATCTTCAAGCAGTGCCAACAAAAAGTTATGGAAATCAAGTTGATTCGTCAAACCGTTTTCGAAAAACGCACAATCAAATTTTATGTAGAGCTTGCAAAAACAAACGTAAGTCTGTATCTCCGCAACGCTTAATTGTATTCAGACCAAACTTGGTACATGTCATCACAAGCATGACCTGAGGCTACATGCTGCGTTTCGGTGCAGCGCCACCTACTGGTCCGGAGATACAGAAAATAGCTATTTTTGTTTATAACTTCTGAACGGTTTGTCCAAAAATCATAAAAGTGGTCTTGTTACATTCAGGACATCATGCCGAGTTGACTGATATCCAATTTTCTCAGATCGGCCATTTTGGCTGTCGGCCAATTTGAATTAAGTGCTAAAATGCTGTATTTTTTGAACGCATGAATGAATTGTTACAAAACTCGGTATGGGTCATCAGTAGGATGCCCTGAAGGAGCCAGAGAAGTTTCGAAACAGCGCCACCTAGTGGTAAAATTACATTTTTAAATGCTTATAACTCTGGCTGGGGTTGACTTATTTTCACGGGAGTCATATTATTAGATTCCTGAATCCTTGCCGAGTCCAACGATACCAGACTTGCCAGGTTTCGGCATATGGTTTGTGCAGCGTTGTAATTTAGCGCTTAAAAAACATTTGCGAATATCTTCGAAACCGCTTGTCCGATCGAGACGAAACCACCATCAGATGTTTGGAAACAGGTCGCTGGCAACATGCCAATGCCCAAATCTCAAAATATTGATAGTAAGGGGTAGTAAAATCCAATCAAAATCACGTGTCAGTTATTTTTGACCTGTTTTTTCACATAAATGTCTATAACTCCGAAGCAAATTGAGATATTTTCACCAAAATTGACATACACATGTATGAGCTCACTCAGAGGACACATATGGAAATTGTGGTATTGTGCCACTTGGTGGCGCTATAAAAGAACAAAACATGAAATTACCATTGACTTAAATACAGTATTGTGATAAAAATGCTATACTTAACGAATGCATTGGTGTAACATTTTGAAACTCAGAATGTGCCATCAGCAGCATGTCCTGAAGGTACTCAAAATATTTTGAGACAGCGCCACCTTTTGGTCAAAAGTTATAACTAAATGTCCCAAAATGCTAATAACATTTGTATAAATTTACCTATTGTAATCACACTGTTCTCAATTGATTCTTTGGGTTTTGCCAAAAACATAGATAACATTTTTCCCATAATCAGCCAAACTTCCTGTCCGCCATCTTGATTTTCATTCAATGCCTACTTTTTCAAACTCCTCCTAGACTGTTAGGGTTATGGTTTTCACCAAAATCAAATCGTATCATCTCCAGAACATGCCAACTACAATTTATGGATTTTGTGACGATAGACAAAACTGTTTTTGTAAACTGCCAGATCAAAGCTTACGCATGCTGCCAAAATTACCATTCAGGCTTTATCTCTGCATTGCCTTGATATATTGACACCAAACTTTATATGTCTCATTGTCACCTCACTCTGACCACACCACATACATTTCATAACTGCACCACCTATTTGTCAAAAGTGATAATTAAATCATATTTTTAGTTAATGTATGATTTTTCATCCATTTGCCTAAATTCATCTTTACATGTCTTTAATTGCTACTTGCTGCAGTTGGTCTGACCATTCCAGCCATGTTGGCATGTCTTGTCATCTTTGCGCTTGGCCCCGGTAATGGCTGCTTTGCAGCTATATTTTTTTATTGATTTCATGTAATATTCTAATTTTCTGAGATTCTGAATTTGGGGTTTTCATAAGCTGTAAGCCATAATCATAAAAATTATATCAAATAAAGGCTTGAAATATCTTACTTTGCTTGTAATGAGTCTATATAATATATTAGTTTCACCTTTTAAGTTGAATTACTGAAATTAATGAACTTTTGCACGATATTCTAATTTTTCGAGTTTCACCTGTATATCAGTCTCAAAAAAGCTCATTTGTTATCTTTGAAGTGGGGGTTTTGGAAAGAGTGGTGTGGCGAATCCAACAGCACAGTCGCTTTGAAATTCTAGAATATGCTAAAGTTGCTTACGGCACCTTTAAGCTCAATCAACAGCATTTGTGCCGTAATGTTGATTACCACAATTTTTTTTTACATTTGTCCCTCCTATGATTGGGTACTGAGAACCGGTTCTTGTTCATAACCGGTTCCATTCTTTAAAAAGTACTGGAACCCTATGTGCAGTTTTCCACACATATTGAATTAAACAATAAATGTGCGTATTGTTTACATCTTGTGGCTATACTTTTAAAACGGCTTTTGATTATTTTAATGTTTATGCCCCCATTCCTTTCCATTGTAAGTGTCTCACTGTAAAACCTTTTTTTTTTTTTCATAAAGGAAAATTAGAAATTATATTTTGTTTTTATCAACATTATTCGACAAATTCTGGTGATTGCTTGAATTGATCCCAGAATATTCCTTTAATGTTTATGTAAATGTGAAGCCAGATTGGGAGTAATAAATTGGCAGTGATTTTTCAGGTACAGATACTAGTTCCTGCTGCATGAAAGTTTATTTATGATTTGTTGTTTGAATTTTGGTTGTAGTGCACTCTTTTGGGACTGAGAACCGCCCCACTGACCGCCCCATCGCACCCAGGGATGAAACGTTTGAGTATATCATATTCAGAGGAAGTGACATCAAAGATCTGACTGTGTGTGAACCCCCTAAACCAACATGCTCCCTGCCTCAGGACCCTGCCATTGTTCAGGTATAGACAAAAAAAAACACACACAATTGCTAACACCAACCTAAACCGCATTTTTGGGCATCATCAAACATGGGTCAACAATGTAATGCTAATTTTCCTCTGTCCACCAAATCAAAATCAGGTGATGTAACTTTTTAGACGGTGATTGCTGTGTGAAGTTTTGAAAAAATATCAGGTATTTTGACATTATGAAAAGGCACATTTTGGCTACATCTACATTAATCCAGGTTCATTTTAAAATGGTCAGCGTTCATTTTCGAAGCTCTCCATCCACTGCCGTTTTGAGCATTTTCCAAAAGTGGCTTGTCCAAACTGAAATGTCTGAAAACGCTTAAGTCATATTACTGCGTATGCAAAAAATCACTATTGCATGTACTGTCTGAAATACAATTGTCCTCCGGTTCCATCGCTGGACAACAATTCAGAGTAAACTTCCCGTCGCCTTTTAAGGAATGTTGTACAAAGATTTATCTTTAACAACACCATCAAAGTAGGTAGCAGGCACAATAACGCTGCTACAACATGGCCCGTCATCTTAATTGTTTTGATTGAATGGATCACATGACAACAAATACATCATTGTTTTTAGATATATCCTTTTTGCAGTCCACACTACAATGTGAAGACTGTTGTCAAACGATAATGTATTAGTGTGAACGTGGCCTTTTGTTTAGGTCAATGTATTAACCCTAATAATTTATTGATATTAGTGACTTGGCAAGAAAAGTATTTTAATACCTTTTACACCAAGGTTACACCACTCACTTTGTATAAAACGGTATAAATGTTTTTCTAAAATTTATGAAACCAACATTGACTCAAAGATTGCATTTCTTTAATCTTGACGCGTTTTAAACTAGATTTAAAAACCCTCATGCTTATTCCCACAAATGTCATCTAGGAAGGCAGCTCGCTATGTTTTGGAACAGCTGCTGTATAATGACTGATCTTGCAAGAATCTATCTTATAAATTGTTTTGAGCCTTATAGTACTTGTATTTGGTTTTAGCATGTCATTTAAACATAAATAACTCCCATGCTTTATGATTATCTGTCAGTCTTCTTTGGGAACTTCCACTGCCCCACCATCAGCCTTCCAGTCAGGAAACTCCTATGGGCTCTTCAGCCGCCCACATGTTGCCCCCTACAGTCAGTTCAACACCAGCCCAATGGTCTTGCCGCAGTTTGGGGCTGTTGGAGTGGGTAAGTGTTCTTCAGTCATAAACTCTTCAAACATAGCTTAAGTTGGCTTCTCACTCCCCAAGTGACCTGTGAACTTCTTGCACTAAATGTTTAGGACACAGACTATATCCACAAGGACTGCAAAAAAAATTTATTTGTTCAGTTTGAGCTGAAATTGCATCACTAATAATTCACTTCAAAAACCTGAACTAACTTTGTATGACTTTCTATAGTTTTCCCTATATGTGAGGTTGTACCATGAGAAGTTGCTTTCACAGAGGTGCTTGATAGAAATGTATATATCCATTCATATTCTTGTATGATGCTGCTCTTCCTCTCCTCACAGGAGGTGCTTTTGAGCTCGTTTGGTAGTGACACTGCTTTCACCAATCACACTGAGTACATTCACAGTGGAAGGTAACAACACCTGGAGACCAATAAAAAAAACTATGATTTGGCTTTCTCGCATGAATTGTCAAATGAAACCAAACTTAATAAAATAATTTGTATCTGTCAAATCAAAACAGCCCTGTGTTTAGAAATCATCAAGGCTCTAACAGTAAATGTTTGGTGATCTCTTGTGGGTCTAATGATAGTTTCACGTGTAACAGTTTCACTGTTTTAAAGCACGTGCATGTTTAGAAGGAATGAATGGGTCTAAAGGATTTCTGACTTCTCGAATTTTCTTCTTGACCATGTACACACTGCATATAGCAAGCCCTTTCGACATTTAATGATGTGTAGGATATGAATTAGATTTATGACTGTTTCACTAGTTAAAATGCTTGTTCATGATCAGCAATGGAATTACCTCTAGAGAGTTTTACTTGTAATTTTGTATATCAGTAATGAGGTTTGCACTATTTAAACCTCACTTTGTCAAAAATGACAATTACTCTCGGAAATACATTCTGTAAATACAAAATGTATTTTCAACTTTCAACATCTACAGTGCATTCAGAAAGTATTCGGACCAATTAATTTTTTCATATTGTTATGTTGCAGCCTTATGTTAAAATGCTTTTATTTTTTCACATCTACACACGATACCCCATAATGACAAAGCAAAAACAAGATTTGATAACTTTGCAAATTTATTGAGAGAAAAACCAAAATATCGCATTGACGCATGTTTGTACGTTTTGACTGGAGTCCTTGTGGCAAATTCAATTGTTTGGACAAGATTTGGAAAGGCCTGTCTATATAAGGTATCAGAGCAAAAACTAAGCCATGAGGTCAAAGGAACCGCCTGCAGAGCTCAGAAAGGTTATGCACAGATCTGGGGAAGGCTACAAAAACATTTCTGCTGCATTGAATGGAAGTTTGGAACAACCAGGAATCTTTCTAGAGCTGGCCAAACTGAGCAATCGGGTGAGAAGGGCCTTGGTAAGAGTGGTGGCCAAAAACCCGATAGTCAATGTGGTTGAGCTCCAGAGATCATGCGTGGAGATGGGAGAAACTTGCAGAAGGACAACAATCACTGCAACACTCCACTGATCTTTGCTTTATGGCAGAGTGTCCAGACAGAAGACTCCTCAGTGCAAGACGCACAAAATAAAAGATTGAACTGTTTGGCCTCAATTCCAAGCGTCATGTCTGGAGGAAACCAGACACCGCTTGTCACCTGTGCAATACTATCCCAACGTTGAAGCATGGTGGTGGCAGCATCATGCTGTGAGGGTGTTTTTCAGTGGCGGGGACTGGGCAGGGATGTAGGAAAACTGAATGCAGCAAATACAGAGATAAACATAATGAAAACCTGGTCCAGAGCGCACTGGGCGGAAGATTCCAACAGGACGATGACCCCAAGTACACAGCCAAGACAACGCAAGAGTGGCTTAGGGACAACTCTGTGAATGTCCTTGAGTGGCCCATCCAGAGACCGGACATCCCTGGAGAGACCTGAAAATGGCTGTCCACCAACATTCCCTTTCCAACCTGACAGAGCTTTAGAGTATTTGCAGAGGAAAAATCACAGAAAATGCCCAAATCCAGGGTGTACAAAAGTTGGTCGTATCATACCCAGAAAGACTTGAGGCTGTAATCGCTGCCAAAGGTGCTACAACGAAGTATTGGTTTAAGGGTCTGACTAATGTCAGTGTGATTGTAAATTTATTCAAAAGAAAAAACTGAAAGTTATAAAAAAACTTGGGTTTTTGCTTTGTCATTGTGTGGTATGGAGAGTAGATTGATGTGGGGGGGGGGGCATTTTAACATAAGGCTGCAACATTAAATGTGAAAACAAAATGAAGGGGTCTGAATACTTTCTCAATGCACTGCATTTTTAATAGTTGAATTTCACAATTCTGTCATTCACTCCTGTTCAAAAAGCAATTACAGATTGCTGTAATTGATTTCTTATTACTAAAATGGATTTCAGATGTCATTAAATTGAAAAGTACTTAAATATATCATAAAAGGCATTCTTCTAGTTACTATCACATTACAGATATATAAAAAATTGCTTTTTACTAGAAGTAAATCAGTTTATTTCAGGAAGTGACATTTGTACTAGAAACAAAGTAATTACTGATGTAAATTATTTTTTACCAGTAACATAGCAGCTATGTGAAACTGGAAATTCAACTTATAAGAAATTTGTGATATCTGTAATTGTGTTTGGAACAGTGAATGGCAAATCATTGTGAAATTCAACTTGTGTGAATGTGGTTTCAAATATCAATAATTGTTTTTGCTAGTTGATATGATATAAAAAAAAAAATCAGCAGTTTTATTAGTTAATAATTCCATTGCTGATATTAATAATTAGCATTTTTAGTAGTAAAAATAGCATTATAACTATCTAGAGTGTAATTCCTATCTTGAACGTTTTGTTACATTTTTTTTCTTCAAATGGGCTTGTGATTAGTGTAGGGAATCATAAGGAATTAAACGGTTCCGATTCCTTTTGACGATTCCATTTTCTCAATTCTTTCAGTAATGAGGAAGAATTTTTGGGAAATAAGAAATGCTTATAAATATTAATTCTTAACACTATATATCTATATCTATATATCTCTTGTAAAAAAAATCTTGTTTGTTCATTTTTACAGGCATAAATGCTATCCAATAATTGATCCTAACTATATATATTAAATACATATCTAAACAAGAAATGTGATAACATCATTCATTTATTTCTAAAATTCCACTGACTACTTAAACTCATATGTATCTTCAACTAATACATTGTCATTTGAACAACCAGTTAGTAACTGCACTGCCTGATTGACGTAACGGGTCTGAAGTACAACATTAAACAATCAGTTTTTACTGTGTTCTGTAGCCTAATGTTGTTCTTCAGGCTTGTGAGTCTTCTACAGTTGTTATTTCATTTAGAGTTGTCCATTTATAACTTGTGCATTTAACACAAGATATACTGGCCAGTATGCTAATGGGATGGATGTTTTAGCAAGTTAATCAAGTATTGGAAATTGCAAAATAAATGTAACACAATGCTAAAATTTTAATAGTAATAATATTAATGTTAATCTGGATATGTTAAGTAACCTAAGGCTATGTTAACTTAATAGCCAAAATATGCCTGTTATTGGAATCTAGTTGAATTAAACTTGAAAATCAATGCTAATACCCAGCCCTTTAAATATTAGGTGATGTTGATTTTAATTTTCTACAATTTAATTATTCAAATTTAAAGTATTTGACATAAAAAGATTAGATGAGGATTTTATATGGCTAAATAAATGGAGTAGTTCATTTCTGACCCTATAGAGGTTGGACTATGCTTTGTCAAATTTTGTTCCTTATCAGATATTTAATCTTTTCATTAGGCTCATTAGTCATGTCTATAGAGAATATCTGAAGGCAAACGTGGCAGTTTTTTCCCCTAATATTAATCATCATTTGAGCAGAATTTTAGTAAGCGTAATGTGCTTTATAAAAACCCTTTATTTTGGTACATGACTGTGTTGAAGCTGTTTCCATCAGTGGTGGTTAGAATGTTGGGATGTCTAGCTATTTGGATAAGTATGATTTTCTTTGTAGCGCTTTAAATTAAAATTGAAGAAAAAATTAAATTCTCAGAATGATTCAAATGGGTCACGTAAGTTTTGTGGTCTGCGTCGCGAAATCAGAATCGGCTTTATTGCCAAGTGTGCATGCATATACAAGGAATTTGACTTTGTGATGGGAGCTTCCAGTGCACAGCAATACAAAACAGCAAAAAGACATCAATAATACATTATTAAAAATGTAATAAAAAAAATTGAATGGTAAATAAAATGTGTATATAGAATACACAATAAGACATTTCAGTCAAGTGTTTCAAAACTTTGTGTGTATACATACACGCATGCATGCACATGTAGTGCAAAACTAAATATTACTCGTTATACACAGTGCAAGGGAATGTAATGGCAGAAGAGGTTGGATAAATATAAAAAGGCTAAACGGTGAATTGCTCATAATTATTGCTCAATGGGGCAGCTATAACTGTTCATGAGATGGATGGCCTGAGGGGAAAAAAAAACTGTTCTGGTTCTCTGAAGCGCTGGCCAGAAGGCAACGCTTCTAAAAGGTAGTGGGCAGGGTGAGTGGGTTCTAGAGTGGTGTGTGTGTGTGTGTGTGTGTGGGGTGTTTTTTTTTTCTCCCCCCATCACTCTGGAAGTTTACAGTCCTCGAAGGGAGGGCAGGGGGCAACCAATAATCCTCTCAGCAGTCCGAACTGTCCTTTTGTAGTCTTCTGATGTCTGATTTAGTAGCTGAACCAATCCAGACCGTAATTGAAGTGCAGAGGACAGAGTGTCCATGACTGCTGAGTTGAGGTGTATCAGTTGAAATTCCTCAACTGGCAAAGGAAGTACAACCTCTGCTGGGCCTTTTTCACAATGTCAATGTGGGTCTCCCACTTCAGCTCCTGTGAGATGGTAGTGCCCAGGAACCTGAATGACACTCCTGCTGTTTAGAATGGTTGGGGTGTTCCTCCTAAAGTCCACAATCATCTCCACTGTTTTGAGCATGTTCTGCTCCAGGTTGTTTTGACTGCACCAGACAGCCAGCTCTTTAACCTCCCTTCTGTATACAGTCTCATCGTCATCTCGGAAGAGGCCAGTGATAGTGCTGTCGTTTTGATATTGAGAAGCCCAATTTAGTAGCACAAGGGATAACACTCTGCTTTCCTGTCTCTGGAGCACAAATATTGGGAAGCCTGCTGGCACATGCACTTGCATGCTCCAGATTAGAAGCATATGAGGTGGCAAATGTGAGATGAATGACATTGAATTTGCTTCGGTGGCCCAAAATATTATATACGGCCAAATAAAAATCTCTGCCGATTGACACATTGTCGCTACAATATATATTGTCCTATAGCACAGCTCTTGGAGGGTTTAATTTTTAATGAACTATGTTTTCAATTATTTTGTTCTGAACACACTATCAAATGTGAATTTGGTTTTCACTACTTGAATTTTTCAGGAGTGACTTGTGGTTGTCACTTGTGAATAACTCTGTATGTACAGATTGGGAATAAGCAAAAAGAGGCGCAACAACCGTATTTAGCTGCAGTGTGTATGAGGCCACTGTGTGTCTGTTGAAAATTCTGATTTAAGATTATGAAACGGTTTGTGTTTTTACAAGTGTCTTATGTAATTGTGGTAAAAATGTCTGCTTGTTCACAGTGTTTGAGGGTCTGTAATGAATTATTTAATCCTAAATGAGTTTAACATAATTCACCAGGTTTGCTCTTCAAAACAGCGCTGATTTCCTCACTTCTGGGTGTCTGCGTTTCCTAACCCTTCACTCTGTACCATCAGTTTGCATCACTGGTTCTATTGCATCCCTAAATTTATTCAACATTCCTCTCATGCAGGTCATTCCAGTCCAGCGCTGGACCACCTGAGAAAGACTCCTCCAGCAGAGCCTAACGCCCCATCAGCCCCTTTTGCAGCCACCACCACTGCACCCCCAGCAGTGATCCGCAAGTGCCCTGTGCTTACTCGCTCGACGTCCACCAACACCCAGCAACCTGTGGACCTGTTAGAGCAGAGGAGAGGTGAGAGCTACACTAGAGACAATAGAGGACACGTGTAGTGTAGATTACATTCCAAACATGCATACAAGCCCAAAGATCCTGTTTAGTTAGGCTGCTCATTAGGTTTTGAAATGCAGCCAATGGCTCTGTCTGCAAGCTGCCTTGTGATCTACTGCCTTCATAGCAGCTAGCTTCTAAGGGAAGCATTCTAAGGCATCATCCATGCTAATCGGTTTTCCCTCTACATGGTCAACAACTCCATTTGCCACGCAAATGGCACTCCTCACGTGAACTGCACAAGAAACTCGACTCAAAATTAATTTCAATAGAGTTTGATGTTAGTGTTGCTAAACTAACATGATATTCTTTAATGATTGATGTCTATTTATGTTTATACTTTTTGTTTGTTTCAATTAAAGATGAAGTATGTCATTTCTACGACACTAGTGCCACCAAACAGAATTGCAAAAAAAATAAACTTTCAAAACAGTTTTCTGAATACACCCTCCATCTGCCATTGGTCAAACAAAGAGATTGTTCCATCCCCATCTCACGCCACTGGTTGAGTAACATTGGGCGGGTCCAAGCAGGTGCCTCAAAACAAAGTGCACTTTTCATAGCACAACAGAAACGGTGTTTAAAGTTGAGGAAATTAACCTATGAATGACTTACTAATAGTTGTCTCTGCATATTAAGCTGAGAACGTATTTTAACGCAGAAAGTTACATTAGCTTTAAGTAGATCTACATAAATCAACATTTTGCTTCGTCCAGCATAATGGATGCTTTTTTTAATACACTGCAATTCAATTATTTTAATAATTACTCTTATTTTGACATTTCTCATCTCGTCTGCTATATTGTATTTTGTGCTACAAAAGGTCTATTAAAATTTATTTGTCCACCATATTGAAGGTTTTTGTGCTATCGATTTCTTTGAAAATCAAATCGATTATTTCGTCATTTCTCTTGCCTTTGTGCTTTTTGTGCTTAAACTAATGTTTATTTGAAAATCGATTAATTAATGAATATTAATCCATGAATAAAGTACATTTTCTCCCACCTCATCCACTTTTTACATGACTACAACTGACAATGCTTTTTTTTTTTTTATTAGATCAAGTTTTCTAGGCATTATAGCTCTCATTGGTAATTCATATAAAAAATTATGATTTTTGAATGTCTGTTCGGGAGATGCTCATTTCATAGAACAGTCATGCTGCAGTTAAAATTAGGCATGCTTGAGCATTAAGTGTCTTCAAGTTCTGGCTTTCATGCATGTGTTTTTTGTATTATTAGTTTGCTGCAACAATGTATGATGCCCAAAGGCATAGGGTGTCTTATTCATGTTGTGTTTTCTTAATGGCATACTTCACACCGAAGGCCTAGATTTTTAATGCACGGCTCGACACTGGTACCGCATGCATAAACTTTAAATTCTCACACAAGACATTTGTCACCATCATTTAATAGTGTGAAGAAAGGTGAGCTATTATGATTAAATTGTTAATATTATTTGTATTATTTTTTTACTTTTTAATGTGTAGAAGCTGACCTAACAATGCAAAATTAATGGCAGCATTAAAGGTATAGCTTAGCTCATGATTTGATATTCAGAATAAAATGCTTGAATGTCAGCCTTTTTCAATAAATTAAAAATGTTGCTACGTAGGTTTTAGCTATTTAATTATCCTCCAGAAAATCTAAACGTAAAATACATTGTGAACATTCATAATTTCATTTCCATCCACAGAACTGCCCCTCACTTGATGTTTTTGGCACCATTCAGAGTAAATTCTCGAGACTGTTGTATGAAATCCCAGGAGATCAGCAGTTACAGAAATACTCAAACCAGCCCACATGGCACCAACAGACATGCCATGGTCCCAAGTCACTGAGATCACATTTTCCCCCATTCTAATGGTTGATCTGAACATTAACTGAAGCGCCTGACCCGTATCTGCATGATTTTATGCACTGCACTGCTGCCACATGATTGGGTGATTAGATATTCTCATGGATGTTTGTTGGTGCCAGACGGGCTGGTTTGAGTATTTCTGTAACTGCTTCCGCGCGCACATGCTTTGTAGTTTTTTTTTTTTTAAATAATATTCTTTAAAGTTACAGCAGATGTTTTTAGAGCTCTGAGATGTTCAGTTCTGGCCTGTTGAAATTATATGGTTAGAGGCTCTTAGCAGTATAGATCTGCTAATGAAACATTCACGCTGTGAACGCGGTTGTAGAAACCCTATTCTGAAAGGATACCCACAGTATGCGAGTGTTATGTCAAATAGATTCTTCAGGGCAATGCTAAATAACAAACAAAATGCTTTTTTTTTTTTTTTTTTTTATGAACTCCCTTAAATTTTTATATACAATGTCCTAATTATTCCACCCCCACAGCTCATTAATAATATATGCAATTTCACTACATGTTGTTTGATAAAAGGTAGAATTTATACATTAATAGCTAAAGTGTGGGAGGTCACGTGATGCCATGCAAGGTTCGGACGTGTGAATGGAGACATTAAAAAACACATAAGTGCTCGAGCTGGCCCTGAGCCAGGGAGCTGATTTGGTCCGAGAAATTAGGGAAATTTGGCAAGAGATGTTGAACATGTTGGCAATGCTGATCAAGGCCGTTGCTGACTTGGAGGATCTTGCGGAATACGTTGTCTGATCAATGCCATGGAGACGAAGTTCTCTAAGGTGGTTACAAGAGTGGGGGATGTCGAGAAACGGATCGATTATCTGGAGTCATCGGAGAGGGAATTATCTGCTAAACTGCTAGTGACCAAGGTGGATTTAGAGCATGTATGGGAGAAGTTGGAGGACATGGAGCTCCGTAGCCGGCTGAATAACATCAAAATCGTTGGAATTCATGAGGCCGAAGAGAGTCCGGATAAGGTGAAATTCCTGGACGGGCTCTTTCCGAATCTGCTTGACATAACTGGAAGCTGGAAATTGAGCGAGCTCAGGGTTCCAACTCTGATCTGCTGAGGGAGACCGGCCCCGATCAATTCTGGCAATATTTCTGAGATCATCTGATTAAAGATCTTGTGTTACGCGTGGTGAGGAGTAAAGGAAGGCTTTTTTTGGAAGAACCACTATTTTCTTATTCCCAGACTTCGACAAGAGAAACCATTACATCAACAGAAGGTCGCTTTTGCACTGATATTTCCGGCCAAATTGAGAATAGATGCTAAGGATGGCCGTAAAACATTCACATGCCCACCGAAAGTGATGTCCTTCATAAAGTCAATGGAGTAATTTATTTTGTGTACTCGCGTTGCAGCCGAGTGACCGACTCGCTGATCATTCACTTGACTGTCGAGGAAACGGAGTGCCTTTTTTTTTTTCTTTTTGTGATTGTTCTGCCTAGCAGCTGGAATTTGTTTTGGGAGTAACATTCAGACAGTTTGTGGATGAATCTGTGTGCTTATGCCTCCTATTGGCTGGAGTTTCACCGGACTTGAGCAATCCGATGGCAAAGTTGTCATAGGAGCTCTTGTAGGCCTATGTGGACTGAGTTTAGAGGGATGGTGATATCGTGCATGGGGTTAATGCGCACGTTTAAATTTTTTCTGGGGGGTTTTTTGGTTTGATTGTTGCACTAATGATGGAATCTGGTCTTTAATTTTGTTTTTAAAACTATCTTTTTTTCATGTCAAATGTTAATGAGTGGATTGTCTCCACATGGCATATGAATGGTTGAGGCACCCTATAAAAAGGAAGTTTATTCACAAGTATTATATAGTGTTTCTAGAAACGTATCTTTTCCCCGCAGGAAGCTGAAAAATTTGGGAAGATATGGGGTTGACATGTTTTTTAGTGCTGGCTCAAGTAAGATCAGGGGAGTCATTTCCTAATTTATCTTAAATCTGTTTGAAGAGTCATTATTGTTTTGGCAGAAATTCAAGGGCAGTGTCTTATTTTGGCTAATATTTATGCACAATGCTGTCACCCCTCTTATAATATAGAGATGAGACTTTAATCTTTTGATGGATTCATAGTGAAGCAAAAGTATGCAAGCCCCCTAGACATTGACGCATCACAGGATGTGTAAAAAATCTTGGTCTTACAGATATTTGGAGACTTTTGAACCCATCTGTTAAGGACTTTACATTTTTCATCAGTCCATAAGATTTTCTCATGATTTTTTTTTTTTTGTTAGTCCATTTTTGAACCTTTTTTAAACTTTTTTTTTTTCCGAGCGATGTGGGCTTCATTACATTTATCTATGTTTAGGAAGGTTCATGTTATTAAAATGATTTTTATTCCAAAATTCAGCTACCTGCTACAATCTCTCCCTATAGATGTCCCACTCTCTTATTCAGGCAATTTGATAGCATAGCTAAATCCTTCATTTGGAATGGTAATCTTCCAAGATTATATTTCAGTAAGTTGCATAGGCCGAGTGAAAAAGTTGGTCTAGGCCTACCCAAGATTTTGTTTTATGCATTCGGTCTCAGACATTTGGCTCATTGGTCGCTTCCACCTGAGAGGGCCCCTCTGGTTTTTATTGAACAGGAAGTTCTTGCACCTTTTTCGCCATTTCAAAGCATTTCTATCAAACTAATTCGAGAAGTTAAACACTTTAAAAAACGGCACACCTTGACTGCTGAGACTTCAGTCTGATATCAATGAAAGCTGCACAATTGATTACATTGAAATTGAAATCGTGGTATGATGTTGGATAGTTAAATATGATTGCATTTCTCCATTGTGATTGGTTTGATGCAGATGCGCATGCTCGTTAGAGTTTAACTGAGACTCGGTTGTGGTAAGAACAAACAGTCTTGCGAAATACTTGGCTGATTTTGAATTTGTAACATGTTTTCATTATAAAACAGACAATAGCAGTAAAATGTAAGTGATGTGCCAGAGAGAAACAACTCTTGAGCGCATCAAACGGCACAATCACTCTGTAAATGCCCCTGACGCAGCAACCGTTCCACTTTAAACTCTCCTTATAACGATCTTCTTTGAAGTGTTTATAAAGTGCTCTCGTGCGCTGGACAACTTGGGTTATGTTTTTTCCACTACAACTTGTCTCTGTTTTTCAAATGAGTTTTGTCATGCAACACATTTTTCACTGGCCTGTGAAGTGACGTCACTGATGGGCTTCTTTGTGCTCACTGCAAATATCCAACTAATCGATAATGAAATTCGTTGTTGATTTCCATTTATCGATAATTATCATCTTTTTTTTTTCAGATTTGTTGTTGCAGTCCAAGTTCACATATTTTTCTTGCCAGTGTAAATAATCTGCCTGTGGTGAAAAATGTTATTTTCGGTCATAACATGTGTCGTGTGTGTGTGTGTGTGTGTGTGTGTGGTGTTTTCTAGTGGTTTACTCCTGTGCTTGTGTTCTCCTCAGCTGCTGGTCCCCCGGCTGCTCGCCGGGGTCGCGACGGAGGTTCTCGCGGTAAAGGTCGATTTCCTGTCAGGAGAGAAGGACCCATGAAGTTTGAGAAAGACTTTGACTTTGAGAGTGCCAATGCACAGTTCAACAAAGATGAGATTGACAAAGAGTTCCAGAGCAAACTCAAACTGAAAGGTACAAACAGATCAGTTTATTACTGCAGATTACAACATTACATTTACATAACATTAGACCAAGATTCAAAATTCTGTAAAACTGCTCGCTGTTCCTTTTAACTTACTGTTAGTTCACCCAAAAAAACAAAAATAAAAAACATTGGACATAATTTACTCTCCCTTGTTTCTTTCTCATGTGAAACACAAAATCAGAAATGAAAAATATACTGGTCCATTTTTTCATAATGCAAGTTGATAACTAAGTAACTCACTTTAAAGAGAACCCAAATGTAGTCAATGTGACTTCTGTATCATATTCCATGTCTTCTGAAGGCAGACGATAGGTTTTGTTGAGAAACAATCTGAAATGTAATGCAAGTTTTCATGTGATCTTCTCTTTTAGCGTGCATGTCCACACAACGGATGTCAGTTGATTTTTCATACTAGGTGAAGGGGTCCATAGGAAATGCATTTGAATTTTAACATCTCGCTGCAATGGGCCTTATTACAGAACACACCGTAACATTCAATTAATCTCTGTGCAGATGAGAAGTGTGAGAAGACTTTGAATGGTGAGGAAAGGGGTGAGTCAGGAGTGGACACTCAGAACAGTGAAGGAAACACTGACGAGGAAGATTCACTCGGAGCAAAATGCTACTACGATAAATCCAAATCATTCTTTGACAGCATCTCATGTGATGATGCCAGGTCAGATGATATGCAGCACACACTTAAAAGGATAGTTCACCCCAAAGTGAAAAATCATTTACTCACCCTTTCTTGATTTTATGTAAAAATCCATCATGTAGAAGATTGGAGTTCAGTCCCATGATGCAGCAAAATCATAGTTTTTCCTGTTTTAACTGATTTTAAACAGGAAGGCGGCTGAGAGGTCTGTAGGATCAGGTTACCCCAGGTCAGTACTGCAGTTCAGGCCAAACAAACTTCTGTACTGTACTAGCAGTACACTGTTGCTATAGAAACATGCATTACAATCAACACTTACTATAATGTTTTTATTAAATGTGTTGATCAGAGTGAGGAGGCAGACGTGGGCGGAGGAGCAGCGGATGAATGCTGAGACATTTGGCATCCCGTTACGGCGTGGTCGTGGGGGCTTCAGAGGTCGCTGGGGCATGGGCTTCAGAGGTGGCTGGGGCCGTGGCATCAGTCGAGGGTCGTTTGGTTCTTACACTGGCAGAAGTGGGTTTAGAGGAGGATTCAGAGGAAGTCAAGGAGGAAGAGAGTTCTCTGACTTGGAGTACACGGTAATTTAATACGTTTACTACTGTTCTTAATTTGTGACTATTGAGTGTTAAGTAGGACTGTCAATTCAACTCGTAAATTCAGTGCAGTTAATTGTTAAAAAACCCCCGCTAATAACGGTCTGGGGACATGATTAAAAGGAATATTCCAAAAGCATCTGTCTGAGGCATTTGTATGTCGACCCATCCTTAGATTTAGAATAAGGGCTTTTCAATCTTCAAAATGGATTGCTATGGGCTTCATGCCAATGATAGGCTTATGGTAATTAATATGGAAATAAACGATATATTTCCTCCCAAAGCCACTTTCTGTGTTGTCTTATCAATGTTTTACTCCTCTGCCAAAATGTAATACATTTTGAAGTATCTGAATAATTGTTTGTCATATTTAAATATAACTATAGTTGTTCAATATTTATTTATATATTTATTTATTTGAGTTGTTGTTTTAAAGCCTTTCTCAGCAAGTATGTATTTATGCGATTTAACTGATTAATCTGCATATGTTCTTGGATTAAAAATTGTAGTCGATTGACAACCCTAGTATTAAGTACTGATTATAAATAGGGCTGGGGTGATATGTTGAATGTTCATAATATAATCACAATGATTTTGCTGACGATATTAAAGTAATATTGTGGTGATTGTGAAGAGCTTTTTATTTGGCCGCTGTTTCCTAAAGTGGAACGTCATTAGACTAATTTCATGGTCGTTAAGGGTTGTTAAGGTCGTTGAGATCAGGCAATATGTAATCATTAATCCATAAAAGGCTGCAATTTATTTAAAATAATACATGGTCTGTGTGCAGCTCTAACACGCCCCTCTCTCACTCTCGTGCATCCAGCATTTTATAGCTACAGTTCTGTGAAAGTATTTGCCCCATCCTGATTTCTTCGGTTTTTGTGTATATCTCATATTAAATATTTAAAAAAATTAAATCAAAATCTAACAAAACAAAGGCAATCTGAGTAAACACAAAATACAGTTTTTAAATGACGATGCTATAATTTGAACCAAGAGTTATTCAATACCAACTGGGCCTGTGTGAAAGTATTTTCTCTTAGTTACTAAATCCCCAAATCTATGAAACATTCATAATGGGGTATCGGCTGGACTAGACACACCCAGACCTGATTACTGCCAGCCCTGTTCAATCAAATCAACACCTAAATAACTTTTTCAGCAGCGTAAAAGGTGATTGAAATACATCAGTCTGGGAAGTGTTACAAAGCTGTTTCAAAGGCTCTGGGACTCCAAAGAACCACAGTGAGAGCCATTATCTCCAAATGGGGAAAACCTGGCACAGTAGTGAACCTTCTCAGAAGTGGCTGACCATCCGAAATTCCTCCAGGAGCACAGTGCGCGCGCGCACACACACACACACACACACACACACACACACACACACACACACATATGTGTGTATGTATGTGTGTGTGTGTGTGTGTGTATATGTATGTATGAGAGAGAAAACTGTATTTTTTGTTTTCTTAGGTTGCCTTTTTGTTTTGTTATACAGTGCATCCGGAGTATTCACAGCGCTTCACTTTTTCCACATTTTGTTATGTTACAGCCTTATTCTGAAATTCATTATTTTCCTCAAAATTCTACAAACAACACCCCATAATGACAACGTGAAAAGTTTGTTTGAAATCTTTGCAAATTTTTAAAAAACAAATTAAATTAAAAAAAATCACAAGTATTCTCAGCCTTTGCTCAATACTTTGAAGCACCATTGGCACCAATTACAGCCTCAAGACTATTTGTGTATGATGCTACAAGCGTGGCACACCAATTTTTGGGCAGTTTCTCCCATTCTTCTTTGCAGGATCTCTCAAGCTCCATCAGGTTGGATGGGGAGCGTCTGTGCACAGCCATTTTCAGATCTCTCCAGAGATGTTCAATCGGGTTCAAGTCTGGGCTCTGGCTGGGCCACTCAAGGACATTCACAGAGTTGTCCCGTAGCCACTCCTTTGTTATCTTGGCTGTGTGCTTGGGGTCGTCCTGCTGGAAGATTAACCTTTGCACCAGTCTGAAGTCCAGAGCGCTCTGGAGCAGGTTTTCATCAAGGATGTCTCTGTACATTGCTGCATTCATCTTTCCCTCGATCCTGACTAGTCTCCCAGTTCCTGCCGCTGAGAAACATCCCCACAGCATGATGCTGCCCCCACCACGCTTCACTGTAGGGGGATGGTATTGGCCAGGTGATGAGCCAAGTGATGTTTCCTCCAGACATGACGCTTGCCATTCAGGCCAAAGAGTTCAATCTTTGTTACATCAGACCAGAGAATTTTGTTTCTCATGGTCTGAGAGTCCTTCAGGTGCCTTTTGGGAAACTCCAGGCGGGCTGTCATGTGCCTTTTACTGAGGAGTGGCTTCCATCTGGCCACTCTACCATACAGGCCTGATTGGTGGAGTGCTGCAGAGATGGTTGTTCTTCTGGAAGTTTCTCCTCTCTCCACAGAGAAACGCTGGTGCTCTGTCAGAGTGGCCATTGGGCTCTTGGTCACCTCCCTGACTAAGACCCTTCTCCCCTGATTGCTCAGTTTGGCCGGGGGCCAGCTCTTCCATAAACATCCATTTACAGATGATGGAGGCCACTGTGCTCATTGGGACCTTCAATGCTGCAGAAATTTTTCTGTACCCTTCCGCAGATCTGTGCCTCGATACAATCCTGTCTCGGAGGTCTACAGACAATTTCCTTGGACTTCATGGCTTGGTTTGTGCTCTGACATGCACTGTTAACTGTGGGATCTTATATAAACAGGTGTGTGCCTTTCCAAATCATGTCCAATCAACTGAATTTACCACAGGTGGACACCAATCAAGTTGTAGAAACATCTCAAGGATGATCAGTGGAAACAGGATGCACCTGAGCTCAATTTTGAGTGTCATGGCAAAGGCTGTGAATACTTATTTACATGTGATTTCTTTTTTTTTTTTTTTTTTTTTTCATATATTTGTGTGTATATATATGTGTGTGTGTGTGTGTGTGTGTGTGTGTGTATATGTATATGTATATATATACTGTATATATATTTGCAAAGATTTCAAACAAACTTCTTTCATGTTGTCATTATGGGGTATTGTTTGAGGAAAATAATGAATTTAATCCATTTTGGAATAAGGCTGTAACATAACGTGGAAAAAAATGAAGCGCTGTGGAAGTAGGTGCAATCAACTCAGTATTTGAGTGTTTAAATGAAGTCATTGTCATTCCTTCATGCAAACACGCCTAATTTCTATGTAAAATATGCTCATTATAGATTTTGCTTAATAAAAATTGCCTGCCACAATTTACAACACAGTAACGTCAAATGAAAGCAGGCAGGTAAATGTATTTTATTTAAGAGGAGTCGGTGTAAATTTTTAATCAAATCATATCATCAGTAATTTATCAAATGATGAAGTGCATTATAACCTTGGATATATCCAGATGCGTGGTTTAGTCAAGTGTGCTTTTGGTATGTTTAAATGGATGATTCAGGTATCTGGATCATTGAAGGTCAGTGATGCTGTTCAGTCCAGCCAAAAGTGTGTCAAATAACGGTGGTCTTTAGCTGCATCCTCTGAATTCTCAGAACCGGCCCGCAAGATCAGAATTGCATGTGCAAATTGCTTTCAGCAGTGAATTTGTTGGTGAGGTCGCTGCTTCGCACAATTTCCTAAAATGCATAATTCCTTGTAGTGAATCTGGCTCTAAACCAGCGCAGACAGTGCTTTTACCAGGCGCAATTCATTTTTAGTAAATTCTCCCCTAATTCTTTAAATTTGTAGTAATTGTTTAACATTCATTAATGGTTTATAAACAGACCACCAGAAACCACTTATCTGTCGACCATTAATATGAATAGTAGGCTAATACGCCTGTAATCGTCAAAAGGTCTTAATCTTGTCCTCAAAGTAAAGCATCCAGATATTCAAAAAAACTATCTGGGCACACAATAATATGTTTTAAGTGATCGCCTTTTTTTTTTTTTTTTTTTTTTTTATAAACTGTCGCACATAAAGTAAGCAAGCAAATAAGATTTTCATTACTGTATCATTGTTTATTGGGTGCATATAAAAGAAAATGAGAATTTATATTTTTGTTCATTTAGTGAAACTCTGGAAAACTTTGATTAATAACCTGATTTTGATACAAATACAATTTATAATAGGCTAAAAAAATATGAAGATAAAAAAATAGTTACTCATTATTTTGATTTATTAGATCGTTTTGAGTATTAATCGATGACGTGTGTGTGTGTGTGTGTGTATATACATACACACACACACACAGTTGAAGTCAGATGTTTATATACACCTTGGCCAAATAAATCTCAAAACTCAGTTTGTACAATTCCTGACATGTAGTACAAAACATTCCCTGTATTAGGTCAGTTAGAATCGCTACTTTATTTTAAGAATGTGAAATGTCAGAATAATAGTAGAGAGAATGATTTATTTCAGCTTTTATTTCTTTCATCACATTCCCAGTGGGTCAGAAGTTTACATACACTTTGTTAGAGTTTGGTAGCATCGCCTTTAATTTGTTTAACTTGGGTCAAATGTTTTGGGTAGCCTTCCACAAGCTTCCCACAATAAGTTGCTGAAATTTTGTCACATTCCTCCAGACAGAACTGGTGTAACTGTCAGGTTTGTAGAACTCCTTGCTGGCACACACTTTTTCCAGTTCTGCCCACAAATGTTTTATTGAATTGAGCTCACAGCTTTGTGATGACCACTCCAATACCTTGACATTGTTGTCCTTGAGCCATTTTGCCACAAATTGAGGTATTCTGGGGGTCATTGTCCATTTGGAATACCCATTTCCGACCAAGCTTATGGCTGATGTCTTGATGTTTCAATATACCCACATAATTTTCTTTCCTCATTATGCCATCTATTTTGTGAAGTGCACCAGTCCCTCCTGCAGCAAAGCACCTCTACAACATGTTGTCGATATAGGACTCATTTTACTGTGGATATAGATACTTGTCTACATGTTTCCTCCAGCATTTTCTCAAGGTTGGCTGTTGTTCTAGGATTGATTTGCACTTCTCGCACCAAACTACATTCATCTCTAGGAGAAAATGAGTCTCCTTCCTGAGCGGTGTGATCGCTGCGTGGTCCCATGGTGTTTATACTTGCATACTATTGTTTGTACAGATGAACGTGGTACCTTCAGGCATTTGGAAATTGCTCCCAAGGATAAACCAGACTTGTGGTGGTCCACTTTTTTTTTTTTTTGAGCTCTTGGCTGATTTTTGAATATCGTTTTGTCAAGCAAAGAGGCACTGAGTTTGAAGGTAGGCCTTAAAATACATCCACAGGTACACCCCCAATTGACTCCAATTAACCTATTCAAAGCTTATTGCCTAAAGGCTTGACATCATTTTCTGGAATTTTCCAAGCTGCTTAAAGGCACAGTTAACTTAATGCATGTAAACTTCTGACCAAATGGAATTGTGATATAGTCAGTTAAAAGTGAAACAATCTGTCTGTGAAACAATTGTTGGAAAAATTACTCCTGTCATGCACAAAGTAGATGTCCTAAACTAAAAAATGTGCCATTTGCGTGGCATGTCAAAAGGTTACAAATTTGGTAAAAAATTGCACATTTTTTACTATTGCATACTGTCAACTCAAAAACAAAGACAATGTTAAGCTTCATTTAATGAACCAAATATCTTTCAAGTGTGTTTGATATAATAACAAGTGTTTTTCTTGTACCAAATTAGTATGATTACTCAAGGATAAGATGTTGGAGTGATGGCTGCTGGAAATGGCATCTGTCTAGATTTGATCAAAAATGACTTTTTTCAAATAGTGATGGTGCTGTTTTTTTACATCAGTAATGTCCTGACTATACTTGTGATCAGTTGAATGACACTTTGGTGAAAAAGTACACATTTCCCTCCGAAACAGCAAAATCTGTCCATTATTCCAAACTTTTGGCTGCCAGTGTAGATTCGGTTCCATGCAACAATTTGCTTGAATCATAATTTTTTTTCCACTTTGACGTTAATGAGATGCATTAATATTCATGTTAGTCGACCTTGAGGAATCTAGCACATCAGTCCTGACCTACATAGACAAATTGTTCCCAACCCAGAAGCCAGATGCTTTTTAAACTGTATTGAAGTTCACATGTATTCTGGACTCTTTGTGACTGCTTTACTAACTGCTCCGTTTTAGTTTTGTAAAGAAATGAATAGGCACAATGTGCATTTGTCTACAAAACTAATTTCAAGCATTTGAGCATAAGCCTTGAAATCAAAAGGGTCTTAAGAAATGAGAAATGAAAATTCAGTCAACCGTTTCCAAACTTTTGACTTTTAGTTCTGGTTATTGTTTTTTTATTTTTAAAACTGAAAACAATCATTCACACTTTCCTCTTCATTTTGTTTGTTTAGAGGGATGACAAATCGACAGCATAGTGATGAGCGATGGATCCAGAAGACCTGATGTATGTTTGGGGTAATACATTTCAGGATGAGAATGTGTGTTGTAAATCTGTCACCAGCACTGGGGTTCCTTTGTCTGAAACCTGGATGTAACATGCGTCTACTAATCCAATTTTTTGGAGTGGATCTAATGCAATTTTTTTTATTTGTTGAATTTGAGCTGAATATTTCCAGATGGTTTCAAATATATTATCACTTCTGAGGGACTTATTTTTTTACATCCCATACCCAAACCTGTATAAAATAACTTGTTTGTATACACAACATTCTGTGATGACTGATCACATAGTTTTTTTTTAGTGATACTATATCTTAGTCAACACTTGGCATCCCTTTTTCTTTTCCTTAGATATTTAGGACGTTTAAAATATCTTTGGATTTATCAGTCCTTGTATGAGGTCTGAAGTTTACGATGAGATAAAGCTATTAAAGATAAGTGCTAAAAGGCAAGTTTCAGTATTGATCAAATTTCACTCCGATTTTAGAATAAATTACAACTTTGAAATCTTTGGGAAAGCGATTTTACTTTTCAAATATGAAATGGCACAATTTAGACTGACACGAAAGGGTCCCGTCTATGCAAAGTGACCTCAATGATGGGTTTATATTATATGGATTTACATTTTACAAGGTACACTTTACTATATACAGCACTTTGTAGCAGATATTTGCTGATGTGGAAATGTCAAATCTTTCCTTTTTAAAATAATGCTACTCTGTGTATCTACACACTATGCTGCAGTTACTTTGATTATTTACGTTCTTGTCAATTTTGAAGGTTTTGATCACTTTCTATATGGCTGCCATTTGAAATTGTAGTCTGTATTCTTCATGAACTCAAATGTCAAACGGTCTCTACATGTCCAAGAGCTAACAGAAAAGCTTGCAAGACTTTATGAAGGTTTACATATTTGTGATATTTGAAAATGAGCACTACTTTTCCAGATGGTAATTTTACTGTTTAATGTGAATGTAAAGCCAGCTTGTTTAATCACAGAATGCAATAAATTTTGCCTTTTTTTTTTTTTTTTTTTTTTTCTCTCCTTGTCACAAAAGTTGGAGGTTTGATTTAAGTGGCCAGTTTTTCCTTTTTCGATCCACTCACTTTTTAGATATGGTTATGATTGTTAGCATCACTACAAAATGTATTAATTTGTCTTGTTTAATGTCTGTTGATAATGAAATAAACTTTGATTCCATATTGAAGTGCAAGTGTTTCAGAGCTCAGGGATCAACATTATACTATAAATGCTGTCGATTAAGCGTTGCTTGTACTAAAACTGGAACTTTAATCTGACAAGAATGAATCTTTAATGTGTCTTGGCATATGAATATTAATAATGTCATTAATTTGTAGGTGCAAGTAATGGAACTGTGTAATATATGGGACTATATGATTTTTGTGCATGGGGGGTCTGTTAATCTTGACACTTCAGAATTTATATCTTGAATTATTGGTGCATTTAGTGCCAGATCATTTCTTTTATAGGTGTTTTACATTTATACTCATGTAAAGGGGAAAATGCTGTATGCAAGTTTTGTGAGAAACTACCTAATTTGAGGCAAATACTGTTTGGGATACGTCTTGATATAAAACGCCAATCCTTTTATCAAGGTTGTTTTATACATGTTTCTTGAGCCCCAGCTTGGTTTTTGTTCATTACATGTAAAAAGGTTTTTACTAGATGAAAAATAAACTATTTACTTTCGATTTGTGTGATTTTGTTTAATTTTATGGCAGGGCAAATATCAGATTACTGGTGGTCTTTGTGTATTATTTCTACACATTCAAATTATTTTAATAGTTCAAAATAACTAGTGACGTTTATCAACAAAAGCTTGCAGCGTTGTTACTGGTGGATGTTGGCATTCTTCATATGTACAGTTACACAAATTGTGATACATGGCTGTTTGCTTCCATCTAGTGGTAAAAAAACATAAAATCATTTATTTTACAGTAATACAAAATCACGTCCATTTATCACAAATACATTTTTTTCCATGTACTAAATGATGAGGAAATCTGGGATATGTCCATGATTGGCAACAGCATTGATGCATTATTATTATTTGTGCATTGTTAGTTTAAAAAAAGGAAAACCTCACTCAGTATCTTGGTGGACAAAAATATCCATGTCAAAAAAAACTGCCATAAAAATGTATATTAATGTTTTCAACAATAATTTTCAGGATTTTAACCATTTAAATGCCTGTTTGTTTACATAATGCTTTTTTTTTTTTTTTTTTTTGGCACACAATTTCTCAATACACGCATACAACACACCCGCACAACTTTAACTGCATCATTTATTCAGTTGGCCTGCATTCCTCTAATACAGCAAACAGAAAATAGGAAAAAAGCATGTATTTGCTCCATAGGCTAAACATGAGAAACATGGCTCCAGCTGGTGGAAAATATAAAAAAATAATTTTGAAGACAGGACTCCAGAATGAAAGCATAATATCATAGTTCATGATTTTATGCTTTAATGGCACTGATTGCAGATTTAATGGGTTTCAATGGGGACATTTTTGTCCTGAAGGTCCTGAATGTGACTATTTTGTGTTCACTGTGTATCATAGATATATTATAGGAACTGAGTTTGAATATATCAAAATTCCCCAAAAATGCACACCGTTGGCATTAACACAGCCAAAATGATCGAAAAAATTAAGACAAAATTGTTCCTGAAGGTCGTACGAGGGTTAAGACATTTATCACATTTCTTGGAATAAAATCTGTGCTAGATCAATCTTCAAGTAATTTGAAATGTATTTATGTGGATTTGATATCGTAATGCCATTTTTCACTATATTGTAAGGTGGATAATCCTTGTATTTGTATGATGATGTTGGTTGGGGTGTGTGCATTACCTGCACAATGAAGAATAAATGTTTTTTCAGTTTTGAAATGAATAAAAGTGCAGAGAATGAATCAGTCCTTCATGCACAAAACACAGATAGCACACAAAGACATCACAATAAAGCCTTGTAAGAACAGAGCTAAATTAATCTGATATAAAACCATGTATTCGATGCCAATCTCATGTCGACAGTTTCTTAACATGTTCATTACAAAAATGCTTCATAGTAGGGAATAAGACTTATGTTTTAACCCTTGTTCGACCTTTGGGACATTTTTATGCCAACAGCATACATTTTTACCAAAGGTGTGTATTTTTGTCGGGGAATTTGGATATTTCAACCTCAGTTCCTCATACATCTATTGTACACAAAATAGCCACACTCAGGAACTTAAGGACAAAAATGTCCCCATTGAAACCCATTAAAATTTTGATATTTAATCCCAGTGCCATTAAAGGATACAATCATGAATTCTATGACATTATGCTTTCATTCCAGATCCCTGGCTTCAAAATTGTAATGTATAACATTTTCCACCAGAATGCGCCGTTTTTCTCATGTTTAGCCTATGGAGCAAATACAAGCTTTTCCCCTATTCTCTGTTTGATGTGATGCAGCTAAAATTGTGTGTGTGTAAAAACAACAGTGGCATTATATAAACAAACTGGCATTTAAAGGGTTACAATTTTGAATTAAAATATTCTTAATGAATATTTGATAGTTATGATCAGGACTGATGTTGGTTTAAAACATTAACTCATAAAATAATATTAATATAAAATATTATTGTGGCAGTTTTTGACTTGGACATTTGATTAACTTTTTTTTTTTTTTTTATTGACGCCCAACGATTAAACAATTAAAACCAATAAGTCTCCGACCACGCAAGGCGTGTAATTTACCCACAGCATGTCTCAATAACTGTGCTGTGTGAAATCCCATATTCCACTCCTTGGTAGATGGAGCTTTATGCAGTAATTTAACATTAAGATATTTACACACCGTTACACTTGCTAACGCTTATTGTAAAGGTATTGCTAAGAGGAAGCCGAACGAAGAGCAATTTTGGCACATTTTTAAAATTTCAACTCTGTGATGTGACACATCTCTGTTTTTTTCAGCTTCTCGCGCAGTTATGTTTATACATTGAAGCTACTGTATAACGTATCCTTGTTTATTTCAAAAAAATGTTTTTTTTTTTTTTTTTTTTTTTCCTTTTACTGTTAAAATCGTCGTTGGGGATTAAAATGTTCCCGTAATTGAAGAGTCATATTACATAATACAGTCACTACTGCTCTTAGTTGTGTCATAGTGGGCGTGACTTTATCAGGTTCGCCATGGTCATAGTGGGCGTGGCCTGTCAGGATTTGTCATTTCTCACGCTTCTCTTTACACTGAATTACTGATCAGTTTTAATTCACATCAGAAGCAGCAGCTTTGGACCGAAGAACAGCAAAATATCTTCATCATGGGCCTCACCAACGATCCAAACTACCGCAAACTGGAGCAATGGTACAAATCCAGCGCTGGAAACCTCAATATGAGGCAAATGTTCGAGGCGGATGCGGACAGATTCAACAAGTTCAGGTGAAATACATGTAAACATGCTTCCATAATGTGATGATGGCTCACTTATAATGGCTTTTAATCGCATTAAACGTGTTAACATCACTTTTATCGTGTATCTGCTGTTATAAGGATGTTACTCTGGGTGATTAAGGCCCTTCAGAGCAAACGTCTTGGATATGTGATTTGAATGCATAGTAAGAAAATGTCAGGTATGAACATAATTGTAAAGGCAATGTAACATCACGAGTTTATAAATGCGCATCATGATGGCTAGTTAAAGCTTTATTTTAGCTCTAAACTAATATAATGTCAGCCATGTTTGCAGCTACACACACACAAGGTCATTCACTGATCATCGATCATGTGTGTTGCTGCTGTAAATGCACTTTCACAATGTTTTTATGTTACCGCATACATTAGCGAGCATGTCATTCGATTTAATTATATGCACATAATAGGGCACTTCGCTAATGTATTCAATCATTTGTCCTCTACTGACTCTATATCGTTAATAAAATATACTCTCTCTCTCTCTCTTTTATCTATCTATCTATCTATATATATGTTATAAATTTACTGTGGTTTATTCTTTTGGGAGCATGGGAGCTCTAATGGAGTGAATCCGGTGTATTTTTGACGAATAAAGGTTGTATGTATTCATTCAGCAGAGGGTTTTAGAACTGATGACCAGCAGTAGGAGCTACAGCAGCATGTTGTACGTGCCTCTCTGCACACGCACACTATACGATTGCGTGTACACATGGGTGAATAATGATTTATAATAATCGAATTTATTTGAATTCAGATTTTTAACTATAATTAATATTAGTTATTTGTATAAATATAGATTGTATTAAGACTAAAAGTAGTATATAAAGTTACAAAGGCATTTTGTTTGATGTATTCAACCAAAATCCAACTACAAATTGTATTATATTATGAATAAAGAATAATAGTTAGGTGAAACAACACAAGCAGTGCTCCAGACTAATGTCTGAGAGTAGTTCTACAGTTGGTGGCACCAGTGGGGGTCTGTGGCCTATGAAAATAATGATGATAAAAAATATAAGTGAAATTCTTATTACATTACTAAAATAAGTGAAATTACCAATACAGTCAGGACATTAATAACGTGAAATTATATTATTACAATTTGAAAAAAATGTTCAGAACTTCTTAAACTTCTTCAAAGAGTTCTCATCAAAAGTCCTCCATGTGCAGCAATGACAGCTTTGCAGATTCTTGTTATTCTAGCTGTTAGTTTGTCCAGATACTCTGACATTTCACCCCACACTTCCTGTAGCACTTGCCATAGATGTGTCTGTCTTGTCGGGCACTTCTCACACACCTTACAGTCTAGCTGATCCCACAAAATCTCAATGGGGTTAAGATCCATAACACTCTTTTCCAATTATCTGTTGTCCAATGTCTGTTTCTTTACCCACTCTAACCTTTTCTTTTTGTTTTTCTGTTTCAAAAGTATCTTATTCTTTGCAATTCTTCCCATAATGCCTGCACCCCTGAGTCTTCTCTTTACTCTTGTACAATAAACTGCTGTTGAGCGTGTAGAATTCAATGAAGCTGTCAGCTGAGGACATGTGAGGTGTCTATTTCTCAAACTAGAGACTATGATGTACTTATCCTCTTGTTTAGTTGTACATCTGGTCTTCCACATCTCTTTCTGTCCTTGTTAGAGTCAGTTGTACTTTGAAAACAGTAGTGTACATCTTTGGATGAAATCTAGAGAAAGCAGTTTCTTTTTCCATTTTTTTACATAATATTGACCTTAAGACATGCCAGTCTATTGCATACTGTGGCAACTCAAAAACAAACACAAAGACAATGTTAAGCTTTATTTAATTAACCAAATGGCTTCCAACTGTGTTTGATATAATGACAAGTGATTTTCTAGTAACAAATTATCAATTTAGCATGATTACTCAAGGATAAGGTGTTGGAGTGATGGCTGCTGGAAATGGCGTCTGTCTAGATTTGATAAAAAATGACTTTTCGAATAGTGATGGTGCTGTTTTTTTACATCAGTAATGTCCTGACTATACTTTGTGATCAGTTGAATGCCGCTTTGGTGAATTAAAGTACCAATTTCCTTCCGAAACATCAAAATCTGTACATTATTCTAAACTTTTGGCCACCAGTGTATATATTTCTATAATGAGAGAGCAATAGAAGAGAACAGAATTTACACTTGAAGAAAAACATGCTTTGTCCATAATTCACAAAGTCTAGGCTTTAAAGACCTTTATTCTATTCTGTATTTTCCCATATGAAAATTTACCATGGTTTTAACAGCTTTATCTGTAACAGGACCATGGTAAAACAAAGCATGGATCATTACTACCAGGGATAGATGTAAAATTATTTCCAGAAAACAAACTGACATGTTTGTAATGAAAAACAGTACCCTAAACACTTAAAAATATAAACATTTATAAACTGCCATAATTGTAACAAAAATGAACGATATACCCTCACTCTCCTAATGGAGAATATTATATGCTCACTGCTATATACATCTCCCTCGCGATCCATCACCACTGCATGTGTCTGCCAAGCGATTCATCAGATATGTTTTGGGGTAGTATGTAATAAATGTAAGTTGTTTTTTTGCTGTATATATCTTGCCATTGCTGTCTCTTGGCACGGCCATGATTTCAAGCTCGATTACACTTCCTTTTGCTTGACGCGTGCAGATTGCGCTTGGAAGTGTAAAAGCTTGAAATCATGATTTATTTATTTTTGCAAGATGATAACAAAAAAAAATTTCAGGGTAAATATAATAAACAAAATGAAACACGAGGGTTACAGTAAATTCATTTCTGAAATTTAAGCATATTATATTAACTTATAAGTGGTAAACCATGAAAAAATCTTACAAGCAATTTAATTATTTGAATTCTTTAAAGAATTCAAATATAGATCAAATAAAGTACACATATTAATGTAACATTTTGCAAGGAGTAGTAATAAAATAATTATACATTTTACTTGAGAATAATCTTAAATTATACAAATTTTAAAATCAGTGGAATATTTGGTTGGAAAAGTTCACATTGGTGAATATTTAGAACTAAACCGGATCCAGATGAGAAAAAATGTCTAAGGCTACAGGAATTTGCTGTTTATTTTTCAGATATAGGCCTAGTGTTGTATCATCTGCCAATTGTCTTATTAAAACTGATCGATCCTCAACAGAAATACCTTTCAGATTACTATTTTGAATGTGGATGAATAATTGAAAGTAATAACTGCATAGGCAGGAGAAAAAGATATGGTGAGATTGGTGTGTTGATGGATTCCTTGATTATTCTAAACTTACGTGTAGTACCATGGTGTAATTTGATTGATACGTTAGCAGTACAATACAAAGTTTGAATTGCATTAAAAAAAAAATTATGCCAAAACTACATTTAATTTAAATATTTTAGAATAAAAGGAAACTCAACAGAATCAAAAGCTTTGTAGAAGTCAAGAAAAAGCAAGAAACTGTCGGCTGATATCGTAGCTGTGTAATTAGAATATCAAACACTAGTCTAATATTATTTGATATAAGCCTGCCTCTCGTGAAACCCGACTGACACACATCAATTATATCATCCAGAACATTTTTATTCCTTTGTGCAAAAATCATGGCTGAGATTTTATAATCATTATTTAGAATGCTTATTGGCTGCCAATTTTCTAATTGAGACTGGTTATTTAGAGGTTTAGGAATCAGATTTATAAGCTCCTGAGTCATAGAGAGTGGGAGAGTTCCATTGTTAAGTCTTTCTGAGTAAACTGAGGAAAAATGGAGAAAGTTCATTAGAGAATCTTTTATAAAACACTGACAAATTGAAACTAAATAAATCTCCTGGAAATGATGGTCTGTCCATAATCACCTCAAAAATATCTTTAATTTGAATGGGAGATTCACACACAAGCCTGCCATTATTGTCTATTTTAGTAATATGGTCTGTCAAGGGAGTTAAAAAATAATTTCTAATTTTGTTGTGAGTGCCTTGAACAATAAAGGCCTATAAATAAATCAAACTCTTCTCAGTAATTAGAAATGTCTTTTATAGTTCTATAAAACCACTCCATTTGCTACAAGTCTATTTATAGAATTAAGATGACTTTGTTGTTTCTCTAACTTAACTAGAGTTATGTTCACCCTCTTCCAGCCATCTCCTTCTTGAAAGAACAAAGGCACCCTTTGACTTACATTTACACAAATTATCTAACAAGGTCTTTAGGGCAGCCAGTTCCGTTTTCTGATTATTTGACAGATTATCGTAAGGGGTGCATGAGAAACAAAGCTTGAAATCATGATAAACAAGGAAACTTAAATTTCTTTACCACGTCCAGTGAAGAATTTTTCCTCACGGAGTTTGCGTGGAGTTCAAGTTTATTTAACTTTGTCAGGCAAATTCTAGAGTTGAAGGGTGTCTTCTTTTAATTTTTTTTATTATTATTTTATATATATATATATATATATATATAAGCATAATATTATTTATATATAAGCATAATATTATTTATAAAAAGCATTTCAATTCAATATATTACATTTAACTAATTTATATAAAATATATGAAATATTTTTAATACTTTTATTAAATTATGAAAACATTTCCAGAGTCATTTTCAGCATATCACAGTTTAAGAATCACTGCTTACAGTGCTTGGACAATTATTGCAACTTATTCAAATTTGCCAGACATACCCTCATCTGATTATTTCACTTTTCCACTCAGAAGTCAATGAGATTCTCTCATGAGGATGTGTTTCTGGATTAAATTGTCTTTTTGGGAGCCTGGGTAGCTCAATGATTTAGTGATGGGCATTCCGGCTCTTTTCAGTGAGTCAGCTCTTTTGGTTCCCTAACGGCTCTTAAAAAAAAAAGTAAAAAAGATTTTGTATTTAAGTCAAACAGTTTTGAAAGTTTGACTATGATTGGTGTTAAAACAATTCTAATTATATTATTATATGAAATCATGTTCTACCTTAACCACAAGGTATTTAAAAATGCATTGGTTTGCATTTATATATACAAAGTGCATATAAATCTAACCGTTCAAAACTAACAGTCTGAACAGCATAATAGAATATTGCACCATATCAAAGAAAAATAAATAACATTTAACAAAACTGCAGCATCCCACAAGTTGAAATAAATGTAAAAAAGAAGGATGCTATTACACATGTGCATATAAACAAAGTGCATATAGATGTAACTATTCAAAACGAATACAATCTGAACAACATAAGTTTGCTCCACACTCCCTCTCTCATCTTTGGTTCACTGGTTGACACTGCATGTCTGATTGACAGGAAGAACAAGTGAGGCTGTTTATCTGAGCTGACAGTCAGAACGAATGTCAAGTCAAGGGTTTTTTTTTTAAAGAACGTGTGCGCTTGAGCATTTAGGCCTATATTATTTTATTTATTTTTTTGTTCTTTGAATTAGTTAATTATATTAATTTAAATCTTTTGATTATTCATATCTTAATTTTTATAAATAGATTCGGCTCTTCGATGTGCAAGCCGGCTCCCAATGTTCAAATACAAGAGCCGGCTCTTAGAGCCGACTGGTTCACGACCAGCCCATCACTACAACAAGTAAAGACGCTGACTACCACCCCTAGAGTTCCAGGTTTGAATCCGGGCGTGCTGAGTGATTCCAGTCTGGTCTCCTTAACAACCAAATTGGCCCAGTTGCTAGTGAGTCACATGGGGTAACCTCCTCACGGTCACTATAATGTGGTTCTCGCTCTCAGTGGGGCACGTGGTGAGTTGGATGCTGTAGAGAATAGCGTGAAGCCTCCACATGCGCTATGTCTCCGCAGTAACACGTTCAACGAGGCACTTGATAAAATGCGCGGGAGACGCAGAAGCAACTGAGAGTCATCCTCCACCATCCGGATTGAGGCTAGTCACTATGCCACCACGAGGACTTGGAGCGAATTGGGCATTCCTAAAAGGGGAGAAAAAAAATACATGTTCTTTTTGGATTGTCCACATAATGTATAAAACAAAGTTAAGTGAAAGTTCTACATCTGTATGCCCTAACAATGTTCTGTAATTTATGTCTTTTCTCATGATCAGTTTAAAGATGGAGGTAGATGATGGAGACATACTGCTGGATTATTCCAAGAATCTCATCAACACAGAAATTATGAGCATGCTCTTTGACATGGTACAGTCTCAAATCTTTTTTTAATGTAATGACCTCTTTTATCCTCTCCAATTGACCACAGAAAGCAAAGTGTTGCATTTTTTCCACTGTAAACATGATGAAAATTTGGATTAAAATAATTTTGGGTTCTTTTGACTTCTGGAAGTCCTAATGATTATTAAGTGAAGAAGAGGGTGTTACTATTGAAACACCGTACAGTATCAGAGCAGTTACTGTAGTATGTCATTAGTCTTGCTAAGCATCTTTAAATCCCTTCGTCTTTCTCCAAATGTTAATAGAGCGCAACAGTGTCCACCCACCTTTTCAGGCATCTGGGTTCCGGAAGTATTTTCCCCATTAATTTTTTGCATAGGCCATGAACCAAACCAACCACCTCCAAGGTGAATAACAACATTACATATTTTGATTTTAAGCAAAACAATATTTGAAAATTGGACAAGAAGACAAAGGTACAAGGCTTACCGTCATTCGCGAGAGTGCCAACTACAATACCATGAAGAATTGCACATTACGTAATCAAATAAAAAACTATGGAAATATAATCAAAGACCTAAAATCAATAGTTTTATATAAGTAGATTTTAAAAGTATTCAGATATATATATATATATATATATATATATATAAGTAGTTTGAGGGTGTAGGGAGACCGACACATTTGCAACATTCACAGTGCGTCATGGAAGTGGGCGGTCCCTGCTGAACTTGTTTGGTAGGCTTCGTTGGCCGTGATTCTCGGAATGGTGGATCTTTTTCTTCAGGATAGTGGGTAGTGTAGTTCTTCACCAGGAATTCCGCTACTGAACACAATTATTAAATAATGAAGTTAAAATAACGTTGACTGAAGGCTTCAACAGAAGTTATCACTGAAAATCAATTAATCTATGCAAAAAAAGTATGGAATTTTTAATTCCGGAACCAGACTGTTGCGCTCTTGGCTTAATGCATATGTCCATAGTTGGTGAAGCTAAAAATGTAAAGTACTGTGTGTATCCGGTGATTTTATTTCTGTAATGCACTTGAGGCCAACAGCGAGTAATGTTAGCATACCATGTGCTTAGTCATTATAAATGCTCTCAAGGTATTTTCTCATTGAAACTGATTCTGCACTTCCTGTCTTCAGTCAAGAAGGACAGAGAATGAGCAGTGATTTAAACCTCTCTCAAATGATGCAACAAATTTCTCAAAGTAATAACGGCATAAGTCGTATTGAGAGAGAGATTTTAAAAAAAAAAAAATAATTTTCCTGTCTCACGATGATTAGGCACGATCGTTGGAGGTTGAAGCAGCTAGAGAGAAGATGTTTGCTGGAGAGAAGATCAACTTCACTGAGGTAATAATATCTCAATATCATCATTTAGCTGATCATCACACAAGTCTGTTGCAAGTCTTTTGACATTTGAACATATGCAGGATATGAATTATAGATTTCTATAATTCCATTTTTACTAGTTAAATTGCAAGTATTTGATATCAGTATATCCATTTGCACTAGTAAATAAAAACGATGTGATTACTCAATGGAAATACGCATTATTGATATCGAAAATGGAATTTCAACTAGTAAAATGTCTGTAACTGCATAACCGCATTTCTCTAGTAGAATTTCACAAAGTTCAGATGTATAGAAATGGATTTCAGATATCATTAAACTGAATTTGATTTATAGATATCTTGGAAGACTTTCTTGCTAGTTACAATCGCATTACAGATATGAAAATCAAATTGCACAACAAAAATGACCACGCATCCTGGAAAATATGGAATTTTGCTGTAGTCATGGAAAAGCCATCGAAAATGAGAATTATCTAAATGTCCTGTAAAAAATTATCCATCAATGAAAATATTTAAGAATAATAAAACTGTTTTACTGTGTGGCTAACATGGGTTTTGCAACATATTCAAAACATGTTAACTATCGGGACTCGGGATAGGTGTCCAGTACACATTCGTATTGTTTTGTCACTGTCATCAACAGATGACTGTCATGAACGAAGTCTTGTCACTTACATTCTCTGCTCATTTGCTGTCATCTCTGTTTTGCTCAGATGAAATAATTTAAGTATTGATATAGTGAAAAATATGCTGTTTTGTTAACTACAAAATCATTTAAGTTACACAACTGAAACCTTAGACAACTGACTGCTGATCTGTTTGAAAATTGATTTCACAACCCGAGGTGTTAGCATGTCTGTATCATTTCCTTATTTCCTCATTTTTTTTTTTTTGCCAAATGTCATGAAACTGCAGCATGTAACATCCACATGATGTTTTTTTTTTTGCATATCAGTGAATTCTCAGAAAGCTGTACCTTAAATGAAATGGCTGTGTAGGAAACAAATGAATACAGTGGTGGCCGCTAGACTTGCCACAGTATCATCATTTTCACACTGGTGCGGTGTTCACTTTTAAACTGACTAACACCAGTATTACCACTGGTGGGACGCTACGTGATACTATGGAGTAATTTTCATTAAGCAATATCCTACACAATAACACAAGGCAGCTTGATTTCAAACCATGAACTTTATTTTTTATTTATTTTAACTAAAATTTCAAATGAAACTGAAAAAAATTAAGTGTGTTTTTAAAATGAACCTTTTCAACTGTTGTGAAGGGCAACATCTCTTTGGCAATGAACCAACTTCATATGTGCATTGTCTCCATCATGGGCGACCAGTAGGGTATTTCCTTGTCTGGGCAAATACATCACTTATTGTGGGTTTAATGTTGGTCTTTTATTACCTTTCATCCCAAGACCCTGTTTAGCTGCTTCAGAAGAGTAATGACTTTGAATGTGTGAAAAAATGTGTTTTGTTCCCTCCTAGGGCTGAGCGATATGCAAGAAATAGGTTCACAATATTTTTATAAAAAAAAAAAAAATGAATCACAATTTATAATTTCAACATCAAACCAGTGGCTGAGGGATTGGTGAATATTCTTGCTTTTAGTGATTTTGCATTAAAAGCATTTATTCATTTATTTAAACTCAAATTGCACTTCAAACAAAAAGAACAATCAATGAAAATAACGAAGTGGTAAAAAATATACATAGCCACCATTCCATTTACCATCAGGCAAGTATCCATCTATGACTACGGTGGAAAATTACTAATACATATTAAGATCTAAAAACAATTCTGAATGTAAACATAATAATTATAGTGTTGATAATAATCACTGAAATATATATCATATATTTTTGTTTTATCTTATGATTCAATCACAGATGTATAGGCTGTATTTAATGTGACCCTGCAGAGTTGCATTCACTATGAACTGCTCTGTGGAAATAAATTGAACTGAACTCAAAGCACCTCCTGAGCTGAGATGTCTCAGGTCATTTACAGCATTCACATAGACGATTCTCTTCTTGCAAAAAAAATGTCAGAACACTGTAACAAAGATAGAGTGAGAACCTTTTACATACATGTGTTCCACAAGACTGCACGCCTCCAAACAAACAGCGTCAGACATGCACGTAGACGGCTTTTCTGGCATCTGTTCTTAAAAATAATATAGTGTTTCTTCAAGTGCGTGTCTGTGTGTCTAACAGCATTTCTTGCGTTATTCCGAATACAAGACGTCTTACAGTTACCCACCATGCACATTATATTTGTTACCTGCTATTAAATGTCTTCTGTCAGTACGTGTACTTTGCTGCTTGTATAATTTGATACGTTGGTAAAGAACATCTGGCTTTCAATGCGTAATTTAGGTTCATTTATCATGGATCGCAAACTCTTCAATAGGCAACTATTCTTTTTTTTTTAAGGGTATGCTATTCATTAGGATATTGTATTGATATTGGAAGTTCCATTCAAAATGTTTCCACCAGTATAAAATTTCACACCAGTGTTGTCTCTTTACATAGTAAAAATAGTAACACTTTACACCGTGGCAACCCTAGTAGCCAAAAATTTTGGTATCCTTGGTAAATATGAGCAAAGAAGGCTGTGAAAACAAAAATCTGCATTGTTTATCCTTTTGATCTTTCATTAAAATGAAATGCACAAAAATCGAACCTTTAATATCTGAAGTATATTCCCTTTTTGTTTATTGCACCTGAGTGACTAGGAACATGAAATTGTTTAGCCATGACTTCCTGTTTCACAGGGGTATTAATCATCAATCACAGTGGGTTAGCCTAAAGAATATAGTTCTGATGTGTGGCAACAGGTTGTTGAGCTTCATAAAATGGGAAGTGGTTATACGGGGTTTGAGCCTCTTGCTATGGGAATTCAGAAACGTCTGGCCCATTTATTGAGATCCACATGCATGCTGCAAGATGGTCTCCTTGCAGCCTATTGCAGATGTTTGTCTTGACCTGCAAATGCATTAACTGTTAAATGTGATAGCTTAACATATAGCTAAAAGCAGCAAATCCTATTGTGAAAAGTTTGTATTACCCTGTTCATGGTTGAGAAGTCCCTTTCACAGTTTACACTACTGACTGGGACCGTCAGAGCAATAGAAGCCAGCGGGCTGTTAGTCTGAGCAGACAGTCAGAACAAATATGTGTGTGATTGAGCATTAAGGCCTATATTATTTTATTTTTTCGTTCTTTGAATTAGTTCATTATATTAATTTAAATCTTTTGATTGTTCATATCTTAATTTTTTAAAATATATTTATTAATAGATCCGGCTCTTCATATATGCGAGCCAGCTCCCAACGTTCACCTACAGGAGTCTTAGAGCCGACTCGTTCGCGAACGACCCATCACTAGTGACTGGATCTTTGCTGCTTGTCAGGGAAAGGGCGTGCAGCACTTGGGCTCTTTTCTGTACTTGGACTCGGAGCAGTAGCGCTACTCCGGGTGCTACTTACAGGAGAGCGAGTGTTGCCATCTTCACCACCCTCGGAGCGTTTAAAAAACACAGATATTTTTGTCTTCTTTTCAGGTGATTGACGCAACATATTTCCGACGCACGCTTTCTGTCCGGTGGTGGGAGTGTGTGATAGGGAGTCGACTCCAAAGAGTGTGCAGGCGTGTGTGTGTGTGCACATGGGGGCGGAACTCCGCCGTGCGCGATACAGAGAGCTGAGGAGAATAGTAAACGTGCGACCATGTAGAGACAGAAATGACATGCCGTCGTGTAAATAAGATAAATTTAGTTTAGTTTCTTTAATAAAAGAACAAGGTATAGACCTGTTATATTGGAAAGGTAACCTTAAATTACTTCTGTTGTGATCTGGCGCTATACAGAAAATATAATTAACTTTACCTTCAAGGGGGGGCGGAGGGTGCTGTTGGGGGGGCGGGGCGCCCCCCTAATATAATGGCAGGGGAAACTGAGATACATGGCATCATGGACTCCAACAGATAAAAATCAGAACCTGACAGCCTCTGCCAGAAAGCTTACACTGGGCCCTGGATGGATCTTTCAGCAGGGCAACGATGCAAAACAAACATTAAAATCAACACAACAATAGTTCACTGATCACAAAATCAAGGTTCTGCCATAGAAAATTCTGGAGAGATTCTATATGGAGGAATGGTCACAGATCCCTTGCCTGGTGTTCTCCAACCTCATTAGACATTATAAGAGAAGACTCAGAGCTGTTATTAAGGGAGGTTGCAAAAAGTATTGAATAAATGGGTGCCAATAATTATGGCCAATGCATTTTGGATATGAATATTTATTTAATATTGAGATGTCCCCCGGTTTCAATTGCTTTAATTAAAGGTTAGATTTAAAAAAAATATATATTTTTAATGAAAGATCAAAAGGATAATCGATGCAGATTTTTTTCACAGCTGCCTTTGCTTATATTTACCAAGGGTGCCAATATTTTTGGCCACAGCTGTATACAGATTCAAAGATTTGGTATTATATGTCTATAGATTAAGCATAAAATGTAACTATTGTTAAGGCTGTATGTGTGGGTCTGTAGGGCCGTGCTGTGCTCCACACCGCTCTGAGGAACCGTTCTAACACACCCATCATGGTGGACGGTAAAGATGTGATGCCTGAGGTGAACAGAGTTCTGGAGCAGATGAAAGCATTCTGCCATGTAAGTGGAATATGTTGAATGAACATGCACCAGCCCACTCCACTCTTGCACTATATGCAATTCGTTGTAATTCATAGAATGAGTTTACCAGCATACATATGGAATTCCATTAAATGTGTTAATTGATTGACAGCTCAATTTCATAGTCTTAACAAAGGGAGATGATCAAATTGTGTTTGTGTGTGTGTTATTTTGCAGAAAGTGCGCAGTGGTGAGTGGAAAGGTTTCAGTGGTAAAACCATCACTGATGTAGTGAACATTGGCATTGGAGGATCTGATTTGGTGAGTTAATGTTAGGGCTGGGCGATATGGCAAATCAATAAAATCTTGATTTTTATCAAACTTCTGGACTATTCATGATACATTTTTTTTCAACTTTTAAATGTAATCAACATGATTCAAATTGCATGCTCTTTATTGGAAATGCAAGGCAACCTGGTTAGAGAAAGGCAAGTTCTTTTCATTATAGGAAACAAAGATGTGCAAGAAAAATGCACACAAAAATGTGCACCACAGGGGGAAGTTGTCAAGATATATGTTCAGAAATAATAGACAAAAATAAGAAAACTGCTAAATACTACTTAGCCAGTGTAGATATTCATTTAATCTAAAACAAGCCTATCTAGAAAGTTATCTAGACACCAATATCTATAAATGATCAAGTTTATATAGAAAGTACTCATTGTCTACCAAACAATTTGTGTGTATATTCATAAACCCCTGCAGATAGAGACTCTTGTGGTTCTTGCTGAGCAGTGCAGCAATATGAAATTTATCATTACAATTCAACTATCAGAATTTGTTCCATCCAATGTCTGCTGTAAACCTTGCATGTTTAGTGAAGTTTCTAAAGTTTTAGTGTTCACTAGGGTCCTCTGATGGTGACTGAAGCTCTGAAGCCGTACTCTAAAGGAGGACCAAATGTCTGGTTCGTCTCAAATATTGATGGCACACACATGGCCAAGACCCTCGCACAGCTCAACGCTGAGACAACCCTTTTCATCATTGCTTCCAAGGTAACACTCTTGAACTTTAATTTTGATAAAGGTGACAAGCTTAACACTTTTCCCATTCTTGTGAAAGTACTATTTTCCCAGGGAGTGTTTCAACTTTATTCCATTCAAAGTAATATTTGGATTGCTGTCAGTAATCTCTTTTAACCCTGTAAAATAATTTGTTATTTTTGTCCTTTTTTGTCTTTTAGACGTTCACCACTCAAGAGACGATCACTAATGCCGAGACGGCCAAAGAGTGGTTCCTGCAGACTGCTAATGATGTGAGTGTTGGATATAATAACTACTTTAAAAACGTTTGATTTTTCATTATTACTGCTGTGTGCTAAGAGTTTGACTAGATATGAATCTAATTCAGTGTCATATTTGCAGCTGTCTGCTGTGGCCAAACATTTTGTGGCTCTTTCTACAAATGCAGTAAGTACAGCACAGCATGTTTCAATGTTTGATGTTGATTTACAGTTGGATTCAGTGGAAACCTAGTGAAAATTCTTCTATTAAAAAAAAATTAATTCTAGTTTAATACAGTCTTTTTTTTCATTGCAATTATACACCGATGAGCCAAAACATTGACCACTCACAGCTGAAGCTAATAACGTTGATCATCTCCTAACAAGGCCACATGTCAAGGTCTGGGTAGATTAAATGGTAAGTGAACAATCAATTATCGTAGTCAACGTGTTGAATGTTGGAGAAATGGGCAGGAGTAAACACTGGAGTTACTCTGACTAGGGACAAATTGTTATTGCCAGACGACAAGGCATGTGGGGTGCTCCCAATCAGCACTGGTGAATACCTACTGACAGTTTCCGAGGTGGGACAAATCACAATCCGGCGACAGGGTGTTGGGCACCCAAGGCTCAGCGATTTGTGAGGGCTGTGTACTGTGGTCACAGAAAATTTTAATGATGGTTCCAAGAGGAATGTGTCACAACGCAGTGCATCGCACCCTGCAGCGTATGGGGCTGTGTAGATGCAGACCTGTCAGAGCGTCCATGATGACTTCTTGTCCACTGTCGAAAGTGCCTACAGTGGGAACGTGAGCATTGGAGCTGGACCTTGGAGCAGTGGAAGAAGGTCACCTGGTCCGTTGAGTCCGGTTTTCTTTTACATAACGTAGACGGCCGTGTACATGTGCGCCGTTTCCCTGGGGAAGTGATGTCATCAGGATGCACTGTGGGAAGACAACAAGCCGGTGGAGGGAGTTTGATGCTCTTGGCAATGTTCTGCTGGAAAACCCTGGGTCCGGCCATCAACGTGGACATCAATTTGACTCTTGCCACCTACCTACTTGCCACCATCGTTGCAGACCAGGTACACCCCTTCATGGCAATGGTATTCCCTGATTACAGTGGCCTCTTTCTGCAAGATAATATTCCCTGCCACACTTCACATATTGTTTGGGAATGATTTTAGGAACATGATGAAGAGTTCAATGTGTTGCTCTGGCCTCCAAATTCCCCAGATCTCAATCCGATTGAGCATTTGTGGGATGTGCTGGACCAACAAGTTGATCCACGGCACCTCCACCTCGCAACTTACAAGACTTGAATAATCTGCTGCTAATATCTTGGTGCCAGATACCACAGAACACCTTCAGGGGTCTTGCAGAGTCCATGCTTTTGTGGGTCGGCACTGGAGGACCAACATCATTTTAGGTCATAATTTGAGAATGTCTTAGTATTTGTTGTGTCACTCTTTTGCTTTAATGGCAGCTAAGAGGATTATCATGCTATCAGCATGTTTTTAGGATGTTTCAAAGAGCATGAAATCAGATTTTTTTGAACAGAGGATTTTACATGTTGTTTTTGTTTAATGTTACAAATTTGCTCGTCTGATTAGTGCCTCCAGAAATAGTGTAGAATTTGTAATATTTCTTGTTCATTTTCAATCATAATATTTATTTTCCATATTCTTAAAGTTGGTTTATTTCCAGGTTTCAATTATATTTGGAATGCTGTACATTTGACTCTGACTTTTGACCCCTATTGTATCTTTAAGCAAACTATAAGACATTTACATGTATGTTTTGTTTCCTCACCAGCCAAAGGTGAAGGACTTTGGCATCGACACCAACAACATGTTTGAGTTTTGGGATGTGAGTATTTCTTCAGAAGATTCTTGGCAAAGTGTTTTATAGCATGAGAAAAAAAAAACTTTGGGCCCAGTTACACTTTGCATTCACATGCGTTTTCGGTGGCAATCAGAACGCTGTCAAACAAGATTAAATGCACCCAAGGCACTTTGTGATCGGTACACTGAAACCACTTTCAGAGGTGATCAGGGAAAGATTCTGACCACATTCAAAGAAGTTATAAATTCAGTTGTGTTTGCGTTATCTGGATAACTAGGTAAGTAATTAATTATATGATGAGGTTAGGCTACATTCATCCGTTGTTAAAGCACTCTATTGCTGGTTCTTGCATTTTTCTGACATCGCTGTCTTTGATAATTGTCACCAGAACGATGAACAATATCCCTTAAATTATTCCAAATACACTTGTCTTTCTCCTCATCCCCACTTGTTCGCGTCTCTCTCTTATTTTGTAATCATTATGTGACTCGTGCGACACGTGAAATCAGGCTTCACTCACGTGTTTCAAATGAGAAGCATATTCAGGACCTACAAAGTGCAGAATGGGTGATGTATTTAATACATTTTCTTAGGTGACCCTAAACTTGGCTTTAGCTGCTGCCAACATATTTTAAATGAAGCAAAAACAAAAAAAAAGTGTCGTAAAGCATTTGAATGATATATCACTGTTTTTTAAATATGCTAAAAGATGGAGAATTTTCAGTTACCAAAGCATCTGATGTAATATGTAAGTACTGTGGTGTTTTTGCATGGGTAAATTTGATTTGATCTCTATCCGATGTATTTGACTGCAAAGTGTAAATGCAATCTTTGATTTGTATGGTTGGAAATCATGTAACCAATAGACTGTTTGTTTTTTTTTTTTCTCCATTAAACCATAGTCAATCATTTCAAATTAATGATTGCATGACTGACTGTAATATGAGTGCTGTGCCATATTCCTGAATTGGCATATGTTTGCTTTTCAAAATCTGCCATTTTTCTAATGCTGAATGCTCATATTTTAGTGGGTTGGCGGGCGCTACTCGCTGTGGTCGGCTATCGGTTTGTCCATTGCACTGCATATAGGTACGTCTGCTTTATGAACTGTACTCTGAGGCCCGAAACATACACCATTTAATTTCGTGAATGTAAATGTTCCTAGCTACATGAATTTGATTTCACACATTCATTGGGTTCCCAGTGCAGTTGTGTCAGAATATAATTCATATATGTTAGCATTAGCATAATTTTCTGTGGTCAGTTTTCTCTTTTAGGCTAACTACTGTCATCACAGAGCAACAGTTTATAGATAATCTAGTTACCTGAAAAATATCACATCTGGTTTAATGCCATTAGACTTTTGAAGGTAACTCTATTCCCCTCTTGAGTACTGAGGTTTGTTACCACCACAGTAACGCAATAACACACATTAAGTATGTGCACCAGAATTGCAGGCTTGCATAGACCAGCATTCATGCCTGTGTTTTTGTCCTTGTGTATGTTTCTGTCCAAACTCTTGCCTGAGTGAAATGTGACTGTGAAAAAGAATGCTAATGTTGCATCTTGCATAAATACTGTTCCCAGATAGCACAGGTACATCTCCGAGATGTCTGTTTTAGATCTTTTCATCTGGAAAGCAACACAATCTTGTTAACATCTGCTAAACATTGGAAAAAGATCACATTTACAAACATTCTAAATCATAAACCTCTCGGAGACATCTGTTGAATGTCTAATTGATATCCGAGACATACGTCTTGTAGAAGTATTGTAGATGTTTTCCAGATGTAAACACCCATTAAATAGGCGTCTGAGTGATGTACGTGTGCTATCAGGTTTTCTGTCTCTATTTTATCCAGTAATGTTGTTTGTGATGTTCTGCAGGTTTTGACAACTTCGAGCAGCTTCTAGCTGGTGCTCATTGGATGGTAAGTAGGATTACATTATATATCACCAACAGGGATGTAGTGGAGGCTAAACGCATGTAAACGCCGTTTACGCACCTCCTAAAATTCGGAAATAGCGTTTACCCACCTCCAAAGTGCGTTTATCCACCTCTAAATTGCGTTTATCCTCCTCTAAATAGCCTATAGTTCCTAAGCCATTTTAAATTAAGCTTATGCCGTTTTAGTTTTATATTGTTCATTATTAGTTTCATAGGTTGTTAAACCCAAGACGAAGTCTTTCATATTGCGCTGCATTACTGTCTGTTGACCAATCTCTTGCGTAGCCAGCAAGCAGCAGACTGCATCAAGATTCATCAGTTTCACTAGCTCAAAGTATACATAAGACATGATTTTTGAACACTTCATTGAGTTTTGTTTTGTAGAATAAATATTTGTAAAAGATTTTCGTTTTGTATAAATTGTATCTTAATTTTGATCAATATTTTATCAACCAACTGCCTGTAGGTCCGCATCGTCAACTTCATCTTTGCAGCGACACAGAAAACACCAGTTTATTAATAAACAATTAAATGTCTCCTTGCTATTTTTGACACATTAATAATTACTTTCGGCTGTTCTTTGTGGCAAGCTTTATGCGTGCGCTTGAGTGCGGCTCTGTTAGGCTACGTTAACGCTCATCCATCCTGTATAGCCTATTTAAGTAATTAAATTAATATAGGGGCGATTTGTCCACTAATGGCTAAAATGAACAACTACTAGTCGATTAGAAAAAAAACTTTAGTCGGAGGCAGGCAGCCCTTATTCTACATATTTTCGAACCAGCAGGTCATTCTGGGTTGAGCGAGCGACCCTGAGCGTAATGAGCGAGCAGAGCAGAATATTCAGAAATGCGCTCTCCGCGCATGCTCTGATCGGAACAAACCAAGCATGACAAATTCAAACTTTATTTCATTTTCTCCATTGCTTGAACACTCACTACATTATCATATTATAATGGCACCAGATTCATCCTTCTGTCGTTAATCTGCACCTGCTACATTAGCAATTGGAAAAAACTGTAATCGACAACTATTTTGATAATCGATTAAGACAAAAGTAAAAAATTCTTTGATTCCAGCTTGTTAAATGTGAGTTGTGGACAAAACGAGACATTTGAGGACGTCATCCTCCTGGGCTTTTGGGAAAAACTGATCCACATTTTTCATGACTTATTATAGACCAAACAACTAATCGATTAATCAAGAAAATATTCAACAGATTAATCGACTATGAAAATAATCCCAAATCCCTAATCAGTACAAGTGCATTGCATTGGAAGACCTGGATATAAGCCTCCCTCTCTATCTCTCTTAAATATTTTAGTTCTCTCTGTTTTGTCATTTAGTAAACTTTATAGATTTCAACCATATTATTCCTTCTTGAGTCTCTTTAACAAGAACTTAAATGAATGTATGAATTGAATAGTGATTGTGTGACCTATGATGAGGGAACAACCAGTGATACCCTTGGAAGTACCATCAAATGATAGCCTATAGCGATGTCATCAGGATACACATACACCGGTAGGCAGTGGCCCAACTTACCGGGTGACCACGTCGTGGTCCACCAGAATTTATAGTTTACCCACCTCTTTTTTTTACCACTACACCTCTGATCACCAATCTACAGTGGTCCGAATGTGAAACTTGTGCCACACTTAATGTATGAATGTCTTTGCATTATACCACAAAACATCAAACCAAGAGGAATATGTTTTAAAGACTGCACAAGCAAACTATTCAAACAAAATATCTCTCAATAATTCTTAGGATTTAAATGATAAAGCAATGCAATATTGTGACACTTTCTGGTTGTCAGATAGTAGTGGAACATAATGATAGTCAGTGTGCTGAATTACACCTGTGTGAACCGGAGGGGAACTGACGTTATATTAGGGATGTCATAAAATATTGATCGGCACATTATATCAAATAATTGGCTTTGGTATATTAAAATTAGCCGTCTTTTAAATTAGAAGCCTAATTTGCGTGCTTCTAAAGTCACTCAATTGACATCTGTTTAACAGTCTGGCTTAATTGCGATGGGAGACCACAAAAGGGTGATGTAACATTTACTGATACCGGTCGCAGTCAGGAAAGGTATCGCTCACAGATGTATATTGTAGTTGTTGACATTGTGTAGGGGTTTATTCATGACACACACACAAAATGAGCTGAAGAGGCACAGCAGATGGCATTCCAAAGTTCAAAGGTTTTTGTACTTGTTGGAGAATGAACGTTGAGTTTGGTGTATGAAACTGATGTAACTGCGCAAACTGAATGATTACAAATGGTGACGCTTCTTATGCAATTTCTCTGTATGTAGCCTTGAATAGGTCTTATATTCAAGCTGTCAAACAACAAAGACACACTTGTAACTAAATTATTATTGAAAAAATTGTGTAGACTATATAAAAAGATACATATAAACAATATATCATTCAGCAATGGCTAGAATAAATCATCTTTGACCTTTGATAATGATTTGGGTCAAATTTTATGGAAATGTTGAGCGTTGGAAGTGTGTGCGTACCTATGTAGAAAAAAAGTGTTTAGAATTTTAGAAAGCGGCCGCCAGAAGCGTCCAGTCTATTTTGCAACGAGCTGCCCAATCTATTTCTTTAAAAAAAATCCATATATACGTATATCAATAATCATCGGGAAAATCTTACATCTATCAATGCGTCCCAAGCCTACTTAATAAATCCACTAAAAATCACAGTGACGCCAGTTGATTACATTTACATTTAGTCATTTAGCAGATGCTTTTATCCAAAGCAATTTACAAGTAAAGTATACAGCAAAATCTAATCATCCTAAGAAGGCACATGGGATATGAGAAGTGCTGCAAACATTACATTTTTGCTCGAGAGAATAGGGAAGATGGCTAGTGCATTAATAGGATTGGGCCAAGTGCTCACTGAATACAAATGTAGATGTCTTTAGATGTTTCTTGAAGGTTGCATTCAGCTGCTCTGGTGGAGTTTGGAAAGACATTCTAATTAGCAAGAAACTGTGGAAGGGGAAAGTCCGGGAAAGAGATTTTGTGCCTCTATAAGATAGTGCCTCAATTCACAGTTCATCCGCCAATCACAGGCTTCTGGAGGGTAAAGAGTTGGAGAAGTGAGTGTAAATAGTGGAATGCGGAGCCACTGACTGTTCTATATGTGAGCATCAGTGCCTTGAACTTGATGCGTGCAACCTTTGGCAGCCATTGCAGTAAGATGAAGAGAGTCGTGAAGTGCGCTGTCTTGGGAACTTATTGCAAAAATGGCTCCGAAAAGTGACATTTGTTGTGAAATGCTCACAAGCATCTGTTGCAGATGACACTTACTCTGATATTTTGTCATTTAATGCAATGTCTTTTTAACATGTTTCTTAACTGTCCAAATCCTTTAAGACCACAGTGTATGATTAACATTACTGGGTGTACTCTTAAAACTCCTCAGTGTCTGGTTTTGAATGTTTTATATCTTTGTATCAGTAAGTCAGTGTTGCTGGCAGTAAACACTCTGTGCTCTTTCTATCAGGATAATCATTTCCGCTCCGCTCCTCTGGAGCACAATGCTCCGGTCATACTGGCTCTGCTCGGCGTCTGGTACGTCAACTTCTTCCAGGCCGAGACGCACGCCCTGCTGCCCTACGACCAGTACATGCACCGCTTTGCAGCGTACTTCCAACAGGTCAGTCTGATCACATCACGTATCAGGAAATTACATCAAAGCTTTGTTTCTGATATTTTAAGATATCAAAAGAACCACTTCGGTACCAATTTAATTAAAATGTAACGATACCAGTCTTTCTACAGTACCGGTAGTACCGATTGCAGACTTAATTCGGTACCTGAATAGGACTTGCAGTGTAAATGCAGCCTAATAGACCTGCTTGTAATAAACAATGTTCACAAGACAATAGTAAATAAAAGGTTAAATTGTTCCATTTTATAGTCGATTACTTTTTTTTTCTTCTTTTTTATGTTAACTACTTGATACTGCTGTTAGAAAACCTTCCAACACTGTTTTTTTTATTTAAACCTTTGTTATACTGCTTGTCTGTTTCTTAGTTCTCATTTGTTAAAAAATTTTAAGCAATTTTTATTTAATTGATAAATGTTTAAACAAACTGTTTCTAATCTACGGAAGCCCTGAACCGCAACCTGAAAAAAAAAATAAAAAGAAAAGAACTTTAACCAATAACAGTTACGATGTAAAAAAAATGTATCTATAGGATTGAAAAAATATGCCTGTGATGTAGCCTAAAATAAACCTTTTGTATTCTAAACATGAAGTGCATTAAAAGATAGTTTAACCCGTTAAGCAGTCGGCACCTTGTTGAAAATAGCCTTATTAAAAAAATGGCATGCCTAGCCTAAAACAGTCATATTCTAGGCTACTTAAAGCATACATTTTTTGATAAGCAAAATGAACACGTCAACACGGTCCGGTGAAAGACGGGACTTGACTCACCTGAGGCGGCTATCCTGCGCTTGGAAAAAGCAATTGCATACAAGCATACATCAATTTAAAGACTCCAATGTTTAAGCATCCATCGGGACTTTCAAACATTTGGACATCTGGTGCCCGCACCACCACCGAAGTGATTTCATAGCTACTTTGCTGAGTTTGCTTGTCTAGTGAGAGGACATTTTCCTGCACGTGTCGTGAGTGAGAGAGGGAAGAAACATACGCAGCCTGAGGTGAAGTTAAGCTTTGTATCTGCTCCAGATATTCTTTTTTTTTTAAATAATATTTGTATTATTCATTCTTTTTAAAATATGTAACATTAATATGACATTAATTTAAGTACAGCCTCTGTAAAAATATAAAACCAAATGTAAATGTGTAAAAATGATGGTCCGTTTAATGAGGGAAATATTAACCGACTAGTAATTGTAGTGTCGACTATCAGCAACAGAACAGTTGTTAAATAGTCTTGCACATCCCTACTTACAAGGTGACGATGACAGCTGTGATACTTGATCTGTTGATTTATAGTTGTATAATACTCTGATAAGAATGTTTTGCCAATCTTAATCAAGGAAAGAACCATTTATAATGTTTGAAAGTCTACTAATACATGAAATACTACAATTAAATGAGGTTACATATGTTTCATATGGCATTCGTTGTCAAGTGTAACAACGGGAGTTATTTCTGGTTGTTTGATGACATTCACCACTGGTAATATGGATGCTGCCATCGATATTGTTCTTTTTTTAATTTGTTGGCCCATGTAAACATGCACTAGATAGACGTCTTTGACTTTTGCGGCACCTCTCGCTGTGTTTTCAGTGCTGTGATTTAAAGGGAAGACTCCTGTTAACGTTGTCCAAATCAATGAACTCTTTGGAGTGACGCATCAGCTTCAACGGTACCATTGCACCATGTCAAATTAAAGCAAGTTGCAGAGCTGCTTGAGGAAATGGTGTACGTTTTGTGTTCAAACAAAGTCCGGCTGTCTCAAATGGGTATAGCTGCAGGCAGGAGACCTCCAAATGGGGCGGGATCTCCAAAAGAGGTTGGGGTTACTCCAAAAAGAGGGTTGTGCCAACTCCAAAAGGGTGGGCGTCACTTCCACTCAACTATGCCTGCAGCTATGCACTTTACTCAGCTGTCTGGTTGTCCCTTGGTCTGTGAAATGAGGGGAAGCATTGCAAAAAATTTTTATCTCTTAATTATAATGATTATAATGTAAGGGTTACTGACTTTCTCCATTGAGCGCGCACCAGAGATAGAGTAGATTAGAGCAGATCATAGGTGCGAGTGGTTTCTGTAACATCTGTGCAAAAATGAAGCTTTAATCGACCAGACACCCAGACATTGCTTGACCGCAAAGGTACACAATTTCCTCTAGCAGCTCTGTAACTTCCTTTAACTTGACATGGTGCTGTGGTGCCATTTAATTGATTTGGACAATGCTTACATGAGTCATCCATTTAATCACAGCACTGAAAACACAGCGAGTGGTGGCGCAGTGGTCAAAGACGTCTGTCTAGTGCATGCTTACATGGGCCAACATATTAAAAAAGCATATTATCAATGGCAGCATCCATATTCCTGGTGGTGAATGTCATCAAACAACCAGAAATAACTCCCGTTGTTACACTTGACAACGAATGCCATATGAAACATATGTAACCTCATTTAATTGTAGTATTTCATGTATTAGTAGACTTTCAAATATTATGTTTCTTTCCTTGATTTGTAATTTGTAAAACATTCTTGGAGTATTATACAACTATAAATCAACAGATCAACCCTTTAAATTGTGCAAAAACAGTGAAAACTTTATTTTTATGTCACGTCCACACTAAACCATTTTTGTTTAAATTCTGTTTTCAGTTTTTTAACATCAGCATTTCCAAAGTATGCACTAATGGAACATATTTTTGGTACAATACATGTTTCAGTGAGGGAAAATGGTGTTCTAGTGTGGATGTATGGTGTAATCATAGCAAAATGTATGTGTTTTGAAATTTAAACATATTAGTGTGGACTTGGCATTTAAATGATGGTAACCAGTTAATAACGTTGTTATTTTGTTCCAACAATTTTTCATAAAACCATAGACCAAACGATTTATCACAGTAACATTTCGGAATTACTCCGTCATGTTGGCTGAAAAAAATTAGGCTGCGGAACATCAGAGTCAGAACGCTTGCTCTTCTGTGGTTAATGATATATGTATTGATCTGTCAGGGAGACATGGAGTCCAACGGCAAATACATCACCAAGTCTGGCTCTCGTGTGAATTACCACACTGGACCCATTGTCTGGGGGGAACCAGGAACCAACGGACAGCATGCGTTCTACCAGCTCATTCACCAGGGTCAGTCATCTGAACGGACTAGTTCCTATTTTAATTGGCATGTTAATGTCCATATCTCTAGCCTGTGCTGTTTTAGGTATGTTTATCAAAGTGTGTCAAATATGTGTCTGTCTTTGCAGGCACTCGCTTGATTCCTGCCGACTTCCTCATTCCTGCTCAGACTCAACATCCAATCAGAGATAATCTTCATCACAAGGTGCACCAGCTCTATATGTCTCTAAATACAACTTTGTTTCTGGTTCTCTTGGACATATGATTTCACGGATACTATTTCATGTTATTTGAGCCAGTGTTTCTCTGAGCATTATGTTACTTCCAATCTATTGTAGATCTTGATGGCAAACTTCCTGGCTCAAACAGAGGCTCTGATGAGAGGAAAGACTTCTGATGAGGCCAGGAAAGAGCTGCAGTCTGCTGGGATGAGTGGGGATGCTCTGGAGAAACTCTTGCCACATAAAGTGAGTGTCTTTTTACTGTAAACCATATTTCATATCTACATTCATATCCGTTCTTTTCAAAACTATCTGAAATGGAGGCTGTTAGGCATGTTTGTCATCATAGCTGTGGCCTAGACTTGGTTCACATACATTGCGAAAGCAAAGCTCTTCAGGTTCACTTTTTCACATTTGTGTGAGTGTATTTTAGTAAAAAACTCTGTGGGAAAACATTAGGCTACTTCATTACTTTTAACTAGATTTTGAATCAAATTGGCTACAATGGCTGTTTGGTTGAAAGCCATTTCTGCGCAAATACATAAATAATGAGATTAGGGCTGTCGTTTTAATGCTTTGCTTCAGTGTGCTTAATTATATAAAAAATTATGTTAAAATTAACATAATCATTCCAATGGATCATAATAAGAAATGTTCACCTTCATGTTTTTACGAGTCTCGTTCAGTAGGGGGCAGTTAGCGCAACTCTAGCTGTACAGGCAACAGACAACAAACGACAGTGCAGCAGATGGCACAAGATGACGATGCGTTCAAAGACAAGTGGACAGAGTGCAACTCTGAATGCAGGGTTTTCGAGAGGTTTTGATCTACATTTAACTTGACTCAGCATCCTAAAAAGATGTTGACCATGGTTCCCTCTTGGTAAAATAATAGGTGCACGATGCCCCAGGCAGCGCTCATTCACTAAAGCGTGCTGCACATGCAGACTGTTTATTTACTTATTAAACGCATCCTTTGCAATTCTCAAAACTATCGTATGGCTTCAAGAGACTTGAAATATTTAATGCAGGGTTCCTCAAAGGGTGGCCCACTGTCCACATCCGGCCCTCGAGAGACAAATGTTTGGCCTACGCTAAAGGCATGTTCACACCAAATCCGTGACGATTATGTAAGACAAACTTCAGATGAAAGGTCTATACACACAGTGCGTAAAAAGTCTGTTCTATTGCCCGCACCTTCAGCTGTTAAAGATGAATATATTGAACACTGTTTAAAGCATGAATTTTCCTAAATTGGCATAACTGTTTCATTATGTTAATTCCATGGTGTTGATGCATTCTGAGGTGTATATAATCTGTGTTTTTATGCGAGAGAGATGAGGTAACGGCGCTGTTGCATAAATATACGTATTTAGATTTGCACATGTGTTTTGCTACAAGTATATTCCAAATGGATTCCCGAAGCCAACTACTCATTTTATAATGCATGGATAATATATAACACAAGGTAATGTGATACAAATACACATTGAATAGTGCACAATAAGAATAATATTGTACAGAAAAAAATAGAAATGACGCAAAGCCTAATATTAAAAATAAATAAGAAAACTGGCCTTTCTTTTTTGAAATTATTGCAATATTTGTTATATTATTCTTAAGGACAATAACAACATTAATGCTAATAGGTCTAATAATTGAATCTGCTATTAGGGAAAGTGCAGGGAGTAGATCCCTTTTGGAGATGAGCAGGAACAGTTGACTCGCATGGAGGACTTGGAGATCCAGATTGTTCATTAAAGGTTTTTTTTGTGTTTTTTTTTTTTTCAGCAGGCAAAGTTTTGTTCATCTGTATACAAACAATGTTCATAATTGTTTAAATAAAACAGGCTGCTAATACTAAGAAAAATAACTAATAAGAAATACTAATATTTATGCGTGACACTTTTAATAATAAAAACAAAAATAGTAGTAGTAATAATAATAATAATAATAATAATAATAGCAGCACAAATAAAATTCCCATTACATTGATGGCCGTGGCCCATGACTTTTTATTGTTGACAGAATTTGGCCCTTGGTAAAAATGTATTGGGGAACCTTGATTTAATGCATGAGTCACATGGAATACTTTAATGGTGCTTTTATGCTACTCCACTCATATTGATGCTTGACAGGAACGACCATGACCCACAATTCCAGAGCACTGGAAACTGTATTAATGCGCTTATGACAAAGAGTGTGATCACTTCACTTCTGGGCATGTGGACTTCATAAATGAATAATAAATAATCAACATAAATATTGCTTTTTCTCCATGCCAGTGTTTATCAGCTTCTAAAGAAATGATTTCTGTTCAGGTTTTCTGCCCTTTTTTTTTCTCTCCCTCTATTCTGGCTGAAAAACTGGACCATCCTTAATTATTTAATAATTATTTATTGAACTCTTTTAATTTAGGGGTCTTTCTCTGAAAATATTGATAAGTAATTTATTCTATAAAATATATATATATATATATATATATTTGTAAATATTGAGAGAATTTGTATAGCCATATTGCCCAGCCCTTGTAATCATATCAATAAAAAAAGTGACCAGAATGACAAACAAATAGACACCTTTAGTTTTACACCCACTCTACATCCAAGCGTAATATACACTAATTATTTCACAGGCAAGACTGTACAGTTTGCTTGCTATCAAAGCTCTTGAATATCCTTTAAATATGCTGTTTTGTGCAACCAATGATACATTTATATTTTTGTAGGTATTCCAAGGAAACAAGCCAAGCAACTCGATCATCTTTAAGAAACTTACACCCTTCGTGCTTGGTGCACTGGTTGGTAAGTAAAAACATTGTGTTATAATTGATTTATACTTGATTTTTAGACTATACACTGATCTGTTGAATCTGTTTGTGTGTCACAGCTATGTATGAGCACAAGATCTTTGTGCAGGGTGTGATATGGGATATTAACAGCTATGACCAGTGGGGGTGAGTACAATTCAATGTCTTCAGTACTGATTTTTGATTGAGTCCAACTTATTTAACAAACAGTAAAAAAAGTCAAATTTGTAAAGTGAACACAAATTAGCACAAAAGGGCTTCATCAAAGCAAAGAACCAATGAAATGTGGTGCTTAGTCAACAGGAAACATTCACAACCCATTTTACTTCCGTTATGTGACACATTTCTGTATGTAACAAGATATTCAACGAGAGAATTGTTTAAAGCAGAACTTTATCCTTCGGGAATTGATGGTGAAAAGTGGTCTCTATATGACTGGTGGCTGGAGAGGAAGGGTTAAAAAAAATAAGAGTGCTTGATGAAATCAGCCAAAAGGTGATGAAAGATTATGAAGACAGTAAGACTTGGAAACAAGTTATTTATGTGTATAAGCAAGTAAATATGGCCAGTTTTGATTTCATGTTGACTTGGCAACGATTTACTGTTGTTGTAAATGTGATGCCATTTTTTCATTTAGAGGCCATGTTTCAAATTGAAAGCCATTACTTGGGGGATTTTGATGTCATGTTGACTTAGCAACAATTCACTTCTGTTCTAAGTTGAATGCAATTTTTTCCATTTGAGAGGTCGTGTGTGAACAGGATTAGTTCTCAAAATGCCAGTAAATCTGCCCCAGCAATTAGAAAGCCGTTACTTCTTAGAATAACAGATGTGACACCTTTTCTGTAAAAGATATTGCAGCAATTTTACACCACTAACAGGTTTCATGTCGAGAACAGATAATCGGTTTGGCTGATATTTTTAACCGATATTTGGACTTCCAGGCCACTTGTTCCGTAATGATATCTGTTTACCAATAAAGTTAGACAATGCCCAAAACAAAGATGAACTTGCATAGTAGATGACAAATTGTGCAAATTCTTAGATTCAAAAAGACAATTTTTTAATTTTCATTACTGTATGAACTGTAATGAAGAGTCTTGAACAAGTTTATACTGCCAATAAAACAGGTTATGTTCACCTTTAGAGGTTAGAGATAAATGGTTTAGTTATTATGGTGTCTAAAGGTAGCAATACATCTATTAAAAATTGTGTATTGATTATTTGCATTGATCATAAAAAAACAGAACAATATTGGTTGATCTATAGTGTCAAGTGTGAAAATGTTGATTAAGTGGGTTGGAGATTCAGATATAAACTATCGTACATGTCCAAAGAATGATTTATCTCTAACTGTCCTGTCAGGGTTGAGCTTGGGAAGCAACTGGCTAAGAAGATCGAACCCGAGCTGCAGGATGATGCAGAGGTTAATTCCCACGACTCCTCCACCAATGGACTCATCAGCTTCTTCAAGAAGAACCGCTCTTAAATATCGCCTAACCCTGCTCCTAATAACCCCACCTCTGCTGGCCCCATCATCCAATGGGATTAGTGAATGATGTATTATGCTTGACATAGTTCAGACTCAAAAGGCCTAGCCAAGGAGGATGAGCACTTTATGTGTACCGTATGTCATCGTATATAAGCCATGAGATTGTTGTGTGTTGTGAGAATATGACTATTGATTTGTCTGTGGACCAGTAAGGGACATCTATACCTGTATGCACTGTTCATTATAGATGGATTTAACATGATCCTTTGGACAAAGGAACCACAATAAATGTATAATTTGTCACTTTGCCTGATTGCTTGTTCTTTTTGTTCTGCAAATTCACTTAAAGGACTATTCTGGGTTTAGTACAAATTAAGCTAAATCGATAGCATTTTGTGGCATAATGTTGATTACCACAAAAAAATCGACCTTTTGAGGAAAAAAAGTTCTAATGAGGCACTTAATGGTAGTGAATGGGGCCAAAGGATCATCAGCAGCAGCAACTTCATCATCATTGGCACAAGCATGACCTCCCTCTTCCTCAGGAATTTGAAATAATAGGAGAATTGCAGTAACCACTACAAAAGCATAGCTTTTGGAGGGGTTCAGCTTCAGATTGCCACTGGACTTGCTTATGTAGCGAAAACTTTGTTTCCATGACTCGAGCGTGTCCTTCTATGGGTCTGACTGAACCTCTCCTCTGCAATGGTTGCTGTACAGGTGTCGAGAGGAATTGGCTAAGAGGATATCAACTGTCTCCCAGCTGTCACCAAAGTCACCACCTTCAGCCACCAGGTAAATTGCAGAATTGGCCCACACAAAAGTGTCATTGTGCTTCCAGGCCATTTTTCCACAATGTCATTGAAGACACCATGGTGATCACACACTACTTGAACATTAATGGCCGGATAGCCCTTCCTTCAAATGTACAAGGGCTCATTCACCACGGGACTTGCCACTGAGATCAGGGTGCCATCGATGATGCCAATCTAAACCCTACACACTAAACCGCAAAACACAAAATGTCACACATCTCTTGCAAAAGGCTGGGGATAATACAATATGTATTTCTCATAACGCATTTTCATCTCAAGCTCTGATTGCAACCTCCAACCGGAGGAATCTAATAATAATACTGTCATTAACAATAGATTTCCTCCTACCGGAGGAATCTAATAATAATAATACTGTCAATAACAATAGATTACCTCCTACCGGAGGAATCTAATAATAATACTGTAAATAACAATAGATTTCCTCCTACCGGAGGAATCTAATAATGCCATCAATAACAATAGATTTCCTCCTACCGGAGGAATCTAATAATAATACTACAAATAATAATAATACTGTCAATAACAATAGCTTTCCTCCTACTGGAGGAATCTAATTAAATAAAAGAATCAAATTGAATTATTAAAATGAATAAAATCAATCAATAAGTGCAGCACAATACTCAGTCAGAAAATGCACAGCTAAGCAGATGTGTTTTCAGTCTGGATTTAAATGTGGCTATCCTGTGGGTATGTCAAAAACGTTCTTCTCGCGCAGGGCTTGGACGCGTGGCTTACGCTTTCCAACCTGTTGCGCTGGTTGGTCGGGGCCATCCGACTCGGCTACGCGATTCAGTTCGCCAGGCGTCCGCCCTGTTTCAGCGGCATCCGCACCACTTCGGTGCACGCCGAAAAATCCAGCACCCTGCACTTGGAAATCACTACCCTTTTGCAAAAGGATGCGATAGAGCCTGTCCCTCCAGCTGAGATGGAGAAGGGTTTCTACAGCCCTTACTTCATCGTACCAAAAAGGGTGGTCAAGTGGGTTGAGGCCAATCTTGGACCTGTGAGTTCTCAACCAGGCTCTGCACAAACTCCTGTTCAAGATGTTCACGCAAAAATACATTCTAACATGCGTCCGGCATCAAGATTGGTTTGCAGCGGTAGAACTGAAGGACGCATACTTTCACGTCTCGATCTTGCCCCGACACCGACCCTTTCTGCAAGGGCTGAGCGTACCAGTACAAAGTCCTCCCCTTTGGCCTGTCCCTGTCCGCCCTTGCCCCGCTAAGGGAAGTGGGCATCCACATACTCCGCTACCTCGATGACTGGCTGATCCTAGCTCACTCTCAAGAGGCACTATGCACCCACAGTGCTCAGGCACCTCAGCTGTCTAGGGCTTCAGGTCAACTGGGAAAAGAGCAAACTCTCCCCGGTTCAGAGCATATCTTTTCTCGGCATGTAGTTAGACTTCGTCTCAGTGGTAGCACCTCACAAATGATCGTGCGCTGTTGGTTCTGAATGGCCTCTCGTAATTCAAAATTGGCACTGCGGTCCCTCTAAAACAGTTCCAGAGGCTCCTGGGGCATATGGCATCCTTCGCCACGATCGCACTGCTTGGGTTGATGCATATAAGACCGCTCCAGCAGACTCGAGTCACGAGAATGGGCATTGCACCACGGCACATATTGTGTGTTCCCCCCCCGTACCCCCCCCCCCCCCCCCCCCCCCCCTCTGCCGTCAGTTATTCAACCCCTGGACAGACCTCTGCATCCTGTGGACAGGTGTTCCCCTGCAACAAGTGTCTAAATGCATCGTGGTTGCAACAGATGCCTCCAAACAGGGTTGGGGTGCCGTGTGCAAAGGGCATGCAGGTGCCGGTTCCTGGTCGGGCCCACGGCTGCGTTGGCACATCAACTGCCTAGAGTTGTTGGATGTACTTCTTTCCCTGCAGAGGTTTCTCCTACTGATCCGAGGTAAGCACATCTTGATCCGTTCAGAACAGCACAGCGACGGTAGCATACATAAATCGCCAAGGCGGCGTGCGCTCTTGTCAAATACCACAACTCGCCCGCCATCTTCTCCTTTGGAGTCAGCATTGACTCAACATAGCAGCGGATGCGCTGTCGAGAAGGACACGCTCAGCGGAGAGTGGAGGCTCTGGTCCAGCTGATTTGTGAGCGGTTTGGCAATGCAATGTGCATTTCCCCCATTGAGCCTACTTGCACAGGTGATGTGCAGGACCAGGGAGGACGAGGAACAAGTCACCCTAGTGGCCCCCTATTGGTCCACTCAGACTTTTTCTCTGATCTTTCGCTCCTCGCGACAGCACCTCCCTGGCAAATTCCCCTTTGAAGGGACCTTCTTTCTCAGGGACAGGGCACGCTCTGGCATCTGCACTCAGACCTCTGGAACCTCCACGTCTGGCCCCTGGACGGGACAAATAAGATCTAGCTGATCTACCACCTGCCGTCATAGACACGATCAACCAAGCCAGAGCCCCTTCTACCAGGCAATTTTACGCCCTAAAGTGGCGCTTGTTCGCAAATTGGTGGTCTTCTCGGGGCGAAGACCCACAAAGGTGCGCAGTCAGTTCAGTGCTCTCATATCTGCAGGAGAGGTTGGAGGGGAGGCTGTCCCTGTCCACCTTGAAGGTGTGTGTAGCTGCTATCACAGCCCACCACGAAGCAGTAAATGGCAAGTCTTTGGGTAAGCACAACTTGATTATCAGGTTCCTAAGAGGCGCCCAGAGGTTAAATCACTCCCGGCCAAGCCTGTTCCCCTCCTGGGATCTCTCAGTGGTCCTCTCGGGACTTTCGAGCCACTAGAATCAGTTGGACTCAGGACCCTCTCCCTAAAGACAGCCGTGCTGATTGCGCTCGCCTCCATCAAGAGGGTCGGTGACCTACAAGTGTTCTCTCTCAGCGACACTTGCCTGGAGTTCGGTCCGGCAGACACACGTGATCCTAAGACCACGGCCGGGCTACGTGCCCAAGGTTCCTACCATGCCCTTCAGAGACCAGATAGTGAACCTGCAAGCACTGCCCCAGGAGGAGGCAGACCCAGCCCCTTTGTTGCTGTGTCCGGTACGTGCTTTGGATACCTACTTGGACCGCACGCAGAGCTTTAGACATTCTGAGCATCTCTTTGTCTGCTTTGGTGGACAGTGGAAAGGGAATGCTGTCTCCAAACAGAGGCTCTCCCACTGGGTGGTGGACGCCATTTCATTGGCCTATCTCACCCAGTCCATGCCCCCCTTGCAGGTTCGAGCACACTCAGCAAGGAGTGTTGCGTCCTCATGGGCACTGGCCAGAGGCTCCTCCATGGCAGACATATGCAGAGCAGCAGGTTGGGCAACACCTAATACCTTTGCGAGATTTTATAATCTCAGGGTAGAGTCAGTTTCGTCCCGTGTTTTCTCAGGTCCGAGCCAGTAGAACTTGGTAACATACTGACGGACTGACCGGATGGATCGCTTGCACCTGGCGCCTTTTCCCTCGGTTGAGGTAAAACCGTGCACTTTTTCTCCTTGGTGATTCCACTCACTCGGCTCCCTGGATAACTCCTCCCTAGCCCTCTGGGTCCACAATTCAGCTGAGAAATTCGCCGACCCAATCCACTGCGGGTACTCTGATCTACCCTGTACTTGAATAGGTGCTCCACAGGTCAGGGCTCCTATGTGGACTTCACCCCTGAGTGTTTATTCCGCAGTACGGTCTTCTTACGAGCGGACCCGCGTCTCCCTTGGGCAGTTCCCACTGCCCCCCGGTTGCCGCGTCTGTAGCAACTCCTCCCTCCGAAGAGGCGGGATCTACACCGCGCCACTTCCCACATGTGACCTAAAAGTGGTGTATGGCACCACTCTTATCTCCCCCTCTCTTGGCAGGTGTGGTCTCCACAGGGTCTTTTCCACCTGAAAGAATAGGAAACTGGGTAAGACCCCCTTCCCCGATGCGTGTAAGGGCCCCAGCCGTTGACTCTATGCGAGAAACATAGAAAGAAAAGAGGCCCGGCTAGGCTAACTACAAGGATTCCGACGACTTTATGGGGCATTGGGTAAGGGTACGTGCAGTCTGATACAGCTAGTCATTTTGGCACGTCAAGTACCTGCCCGCTCCTGTGTCAGTATTACACGTACCCGGCTCAGCGCATGGCGTGATTTAAATTGGACCCCTAGTGTCGCTTCTTTGACACAACGTCGAAGTGAGCGACAGATGGGGAACGTCTAGGTTAAGGATGTAACATCCATTCCCTTATGGAGGGAACGAGACGTTGTGTCCTCCCGGCCAAGTCATGGACCATTTCCGGCTCCTCAGAAAAATCCTGAATGAAACGGATGTATTTCCCCACCTTTACACCCATATATAAACATGTAAATTCTGTCTGCCAACTTCTTGTTGGCCTTTTTTCATAGATCAGAGGTATATTCGGTGCTCAAGAGAGACTCCTAGTGTCGCTTCATCGACACAACGTCTCGTTCCCTCCATCAGGGAATGGAGGTTACATCTGTAAATAGACGTTCTAAGGTGTTCTGAGTGGTTGCTAGGTTGTTCCTTACTGGCCTGCTAGATATTGTATATATAGATGATTATATACATTCTGTGATTATATATATATATTCTGGGAACTATTTTTCAGCTGCTGGGCTAAAAACTTAAAACCAACAACTTGACTTCTGCTTTCGCCCACATAGAGTGAGGAGCAGAGAAGGGAGCTCCTCGAATAAATAAGTGATTATTGCTCAGTAGACTAGTCAACCATGTAAAACTTCATCATGTTGGTCAAAGAATTGTGCAACGTACCTTTCGACATGAAACCGAGCTCATCCAAAAAAGTTACATCGACGATCCAGCGCAATACAAAGACAGAAAGCGGTGAAAGAAAAATGGATGAATATATGCAAGACGATGAATCGCCTATTTCATTGAGTGCACTCAGAATTGAACTACATACACACCGAGAGGCTGTGATAAAGGACATTAAGTCGCAAATTGAAAACCTACATTTGGAGATGCAAGAGAAGAGGTGAAAGAGAACCTGCAAGCGCTGTGAGAGGAAATATTTTCCGAGCTGGCCACCCTACATAAAGCGCAGGCCGAAGCGACAAAAAAATCTCACAAACTCATGGCCAAAGAGCACAAGAAAATGGATGAAAAATTTATGGATTTGGAGAATCGTAGCCGAAGACAGAATTTATGATTCGTTAAAGTTCCAGAGGGAGTGGAGGCGGGAAGACCAGTTCAATTCAAATCCAAGGCCAAGTTGCGAGCCGCCAGGATAAACTATAGTTTGTTCTATCCAGTCATACTGGCAATCACCTTGGACAGAATTGCATAGGCCTACTCATTTGAACACCCTTGAGAAGCTAAGAAATTTATTGAGCAGAAAACTCAAACCTAGCTGGCCGAACTGTAAGTCCAGACTATCTGAAAGCTGAAATGCGGTGTCTGTTGTCATTTACAGTGCATATGCAAAAACTCAGTAAATTTAAACACATTTCTGGACTCTTATAGCAATTAAGTATATATTAGTCAAGTTCTCAGGGAAAAGAACTGTAACTTATTCAACAACAATGTGAATAGTGAAAGAAACATAAGTGTAAATAGGTCTATCGAGCATTTTTTTTTCATTAATGTTTTTTAGAAAGGAGCTAAGTGGTAAGTCAAATTCTTTACTAACCTTTTTTGTTGATATGATGGGTAAGAAGGGTTTTCTAAACTTGCTCTGTTCTTTTTTGTGTACCTCTCAGTCAGAGAAAGGTAAATGGAGCTATTGTTTAAATTGTTCAAGTTGTTTGAAGTTGTTAAGGAAAACGAATTGCCACTCTTTTTCTTTTTTTCCCTTTCAGCCTCCTTCAAAAGCCGTTCTTCACAATAATTCTCGAGTCTTTGACCATGGCTAGAAGGAAAGTAAATGCTGTTAAGAAAAATTTGGTTCAGTTTATCTCCTGGAATTGCAAAGGACTTAATGGGGCTATAAAATGGGGCAATGTACTAGCTTATCTTGGGAGACTAGGGGGCAGATATCGCGTTTTTACAAGAAACGCATATAAGGAACCAAGACCAGGGCCGATTGAAGGGAAGGTGGGTAGGACAATTCTTTCATTAAAATTTTAACTTTAAGTCTAGAGGTGCAGCAATACTCATAAAAAAAGTATTCAATTTACTGTAACGTATGTTTCTGACTCCAGTGGACGTTATGTTATAGTAGCAGGAAAACTTTAGAACACACCAACATTGTTAGTTAATATATATGCTCCTAATATAGATGAGGAACAATTTATATTCTATTTATTTTGAACATTGTGCCTAACCTAGATACCCATCAACTGATAATGGGAGGTGACTTTAACTTGGTATTAGATCCAGTCTTAGACAGATCTTCAAATAGAAAAGTACCTCTATCTAAATCAGCCAAATTGCTAAAAACGTTTATGAAAACCTTTAAAATAATAGATCCGTGGAGATTTACCTTCCCAAACCAACGAAAATAAAAAAAAATTCACCAGTCTATCACTCCTATTCTACGATATATTCATTTTTAATTGATTATAAACTGTAGTATTGTCGGACCATTGGCCCTTAGTTCTTCAGATATTATTTGAAACTAAATATGACACTATTATATGGAGATTTGATAACTTATTGGCAGACAAGGCATTTGAAGAACAAACCAAAGCTCAAATAAGATTCAAATGATACGTCAGACGTTTCCAAATCCACAATTTGGGAGGCATTTAAAGCATATATGCGTGGACAAATTATCCCTCACAGTGTTTCGATTAAGAAACGGTGTTAAAAACAAAAAAGATATTAACTGACAGAGTACTGGAAATAGATTGCGAGTATGCAATCTCCCCCTCACCAGAATTTTATAAGGAGAGACTCTCTCCAGTCAGAATTTCAGTTAATCTCCACCTCGGATACTACTGGTCCTCTGATGTGGGCGAAAGCCACATATTATGAACATGGAGAGAGAGCAGGTAAACTCCTTTTAGGAAAATTAAAGAGACGGCAGCATCAAGACTGATAACGGAAATTTTCTTATTCTGAACCACAAGAAATAAACAACATATTTTTAAGTTTTTACAACAAATTATATTCCTCAGAATCTATTAATGACCCATCATTTATAGAGTAGTTTTGTGAATCGCTTAGCATTCCGTCCTTAAACATGGAAGACAGGGATGTCTTGGAGCAGCCACTAACAATTAATGAAATAAATCAAGCGATATGAAATATGCAATGTTCAAAGTCCCCAGGTCCGGATGGTTTCACAACCGAGTTTTATAAATCTTTTAGTAATCAAATCTCACCATTGCTTTTATAGGTTTTTAATGAATCACTTGAGAAAGGCTGTCTACCACCAACATTTTATCAGGCAAATATTTCCTTAATACACAAGATAGATAAAGACCCTTTAGACCCTAGTTCATATAGACCTATCAGTCTTCTTGATGTTGATAATAAAATGCTGGCCACTCACCTTGAAAAAGTTCTTCCATCTGTGATCTCCATGGATCAAACAGGATTAATAAAAAATCGCCTCCTTTTTTTTAACATTAGAAGATTATTAAATATTATGTATACACCAAGTCCCAATCCACCCAGCCCGACGTACTTATTTCTATGGATGCAGAAAAAGCCTTTGATAGGGTTGAGTGGGATTACCTCTTCACCACTCAGGAAAAATTTGGCTTTGGTTCTAATTTCATTTATTAAACTACTATATGCCCACCCTCAAGCTTCTATACAAACAAATGAATAATAACTAGTTATTTTCGATTATGTTGCTCTACAAGACAGAGTTGCCCTCTTTCACCCCTGCTTTTTGCTTTAGCAAAAGAACCCTTAGCAATTTCTCTATGTGCATCTAAAACCTATGGTGGGATAATGAGAGGGGGAAAAGAACACACAGTATCATTATACGCCGATGACCTGTTAGTTTACTCCATCCCCTTACAATCAGTGCCAGCCATTATGTCAATTTTAGATACATTTGGGAAAATTTCAGAGTATAAGATTCATTTCTCTAAGAGTGTTATATTTCCAATCAATCCTATGGCCCAATTTGAAGCACTTTCCTCTTTCCCTTTTAAAGTAGCTATCTCATTTAAATAGCTAGGGATCACCATAACTAAATGTTTTTCTATGCTTTTTAAAGAAAATATTCTGAAGCTGTACGAATACACCCAACACATTTTTAAATTTTATGGTGAAAATTAGTATTTTGCCCAAATAATTATTTATTTTCCAGTGTATCCCAGTTTACATTGATAAATTATTTTTTAGAAACTTGGATAGAAAATTGTTACCCAATTTATTTGGAATAATAAAACCCCCAGAATCAAGAAGATATATTTACAGAGGACTAAACCGAAAGGTGGGATGAGTCTACCTCATTTCCAGCTGTATTACTGGGCATGCAATATAAGAGCACTATCATTTGGTATACAGGAGGGGTCGATAGAGTGGTGCGATATGGAAAATATATCATGCTCACCTTCCTCTTGGCCAGCTTTAATCTATTCAGCCTTATCTGCTCTTTTTGGTGTTAGTAGGGACAATGTGGAGCCTCACTATTCTGCCCTGATTATAGATGTTATGCACCACCTTCAACTCGAAAACAGTAGATTTTCTTTAAAAAATAATTTTCATACAGTATGGAAACCTTTTATTAATTATTGTAATAAGACAGCAATAATTGAACCCTAACCCCACTACCCCCCCCCCCCCCCCATTTGTTTACATATGGAAGAATATTATTGTATACACTAAGTTAATTTTGTTGGAATTTTTTTTTGTGCCAAAAAATGTAATAAAGAGAATGAAAAAAAACCTTAGGCAAGAAATAGGACACCTCTTCCCAATAAGCCACTCGATTTGATGAACCATTCATGTCCGTAGCAGAAATGTTTTGGGGTGGTTTTGAAAAATGCCTAACCCTAAGTCTGAGCAATAGCTCAGTAAATTTACAGTAGTTGGTGATTACACAAACTCTTGTACCACCAGTTCTTTGATGGACATCTGTGACACATGCCCATGTGGAAAGTTTCTTACTCTGGTCAGTTCTTCTTGTAATTGGGCCACAGGCAGTTCAAGACTGTAACCCAAATCGATAAGAGCCTCCAGCAGGGGTGCCTGATAGCGGCGCAGCTCATAGCGCCTCACTGTGGGCAGAGCCTGGCGGCCGGTTTCAAAAGCAGCATTGAAGTCATCTAAATCCCTCTGGCACACCAGTATGGCACATAACGTCGGTATCACCACAGTAGAGTCATGAGAAGACAATTTGTCCTGAAGTACAAGCACCTTCTGGAGGCCCTCAAGGGCCAGAGAAAAGCGGCCTCCACGCAGCAGGTCATATGCCATTTTTAGTTCCTTATGAGTGAAAAATGCTTGAAAAGTTGGTGACTGACGGATATAGCGGAGGGAGTAGAGTTGAGTAAGATAGTCTTGGAGGGCAACACGCCGCTCTGAGATGTTCTCTTCTGAGAAGTTTCCTGTCATTCTCTTCCTGGGCATCACAAGGTCCTCCATCTCCTCGCTGAAGTCTAGCAGGAGCTCCTGGTGGAAGTGGAGGAAGTCGGAGTAGCGTCGCTCGATTGCTACACGCTCCCAGTCGTAACTGCCTGAGCGAAGCACCACAATCTGGTACACCTGCAGGACATAAAACCACTGTGATGTTTGCATGAGGTCTTGACTGATTCTAAGGTCAGAAAGATACAGTGCACAAGTGCGCAATGCAGGCGTGAATGATTAGCCAGCGCATTACAAGCACTCGATCCCATTCTACATGCATAATATGTGTTCTTGTCTTACCTTCAAATTCCATTAAACTGGATGTATTGCTATTAATATGTAGGGGCTAGAGAGCAAGATTATTTTTTAAACTGTCACTATGACCTGAAATTGGCCTGAAAGGGAAAACATGAAGAGCGTTTACGATAACGCCTGCTATAGTGCTCCTTTTCACCAGGGCTGGGGAATAACGTTATACATGAAACAGGATTACATATTTCAAATACAAAATATAAGTAACTCTATTCCACAACAGTTACAATTGAAATCATTGGTAATTAGAATACAGTTACATTAAAAAAATTATTTTGAGTACTGAAGAGATTACTTTGCATCTTATTGGATATTTAGCTAACGAAGTATGTATTTACATACACTATGTTTCAGGCCTCAGCCATAATGCACAATGCAAACATTTCTGAGCATTAACAAATTTCTCTGGGGGTTACTCGTTGAAAACTAAAAGCTGAGTTAAGACCCATTCACACCGCCAGTGGCAATTTTGCTTGGTGTCGCTAGACTCTGCGATCTGTGTCGCTAGTAGGCATTCCTGCTGGTGCTGCCACTCTAGCTTTATTGGTGGACAACTGGCCATAGTAGCTTTTGAAATGCTGTTTACAGATGATACTGCCAATAAAACTAAGATACCCTGATGAAAATGTCAGCTTAACCAGCAAGCAATTCCAGTGCCGATCTAGGCTGGTTTATGTTGGTTGACCAGCAATGCTGGTCTTTTCACCAGGGTATCATTCTAATTTGACAAGGAGTCAGTTCTCTTGCCTCTAAAATGAACATTCTCCAGGGGAGAGCGTTTTATATTATCTGCAGCAGTGCTTAATGCACAATATTATTAACATTCATATCAATATATGAACCAAACTCATTCAGAATGATGACATGGTTTTCCACGCATCATTTTATTAGCCCATATCCATGTATGTGGTTAGACAAATGATATTGAACTGTGAAAATGCTCACAGAAACTTTCAACTTCCCTTTTTTGCCTGCATATGTCTCTAGTTGCTTACAGCGACAGATGACGTGTGCTCCATTGTCTTAAATCTCTGATAGCCGCTTGTGAATGTCGCTCTTCATTTGCATAAATGTGACATTTTCTCAACATGTCTTGTCTCTCTCCATGGCGATCTATTTTGCCAATGGCCGCGGCAGCTCATGTAGCTGGAATAGTTCACCCAAAAATGAAAACTTATTATTTACTCATCTCTTTGGTGGTCTCCAAGATGTTCCATCTTGAAAATGGTGGAATCATACTGTAACTGCTGATGTTGAACGTGCACAGGATAACAATGGTCAGTCAAGTTTATCACAAAATAATCGATTCGATTTATGTTTGTTTCCACAAAACCTTATCGTATGCCTTCAGAACAAGGCATGAGCCATGTTGAAAATTTTATTAGACTTCTAAATTATACCTTTGCATCCTTTTGAAGCTTGAAGAGGCAGTCACCATCCACTCCCATTGTATGACCTCACTGAGCAGAATTTGTTTTCAAAATGTCTCCCTTTGTGCACCAAAAGCGATGGAAAGACATACTGTACTCATGTAGAACAACAGGAGAGTGAGTAATGAAGTAATTTTAATTTTTGGGTGAACAATCCCTTTAACAAAAAGATGACTGCAAGTTGGTTTACTGCATAGCAACCGATTAAGACATGATGACCATCCTTTATACAGACTGGAACCGTTGCATGTAAGTAACTTTAAATCACATACTTTAAGATTTCGAAGTGCATCAAAGTATTCACATTTTTTAAATTATTTTTTTAATATTAAGGCAGTTTGTTTCACTATAAACTATGACGTACCACATATTTAGACGTTGTTCGGTCGATGATTCGCGCTGTGGGAATTTCAAACAGCAGTTTAACGCTCTTGAACTCCTGCTTAACCGCTCTCCAGTGCTGCTGCAGTTCCGCTGTGGTCAGACAGGAGGCGCTAAAGGCCGCATCTGAATCTACATCTGTATGGAGACAGAACTGTCACACATTGACCACAAACAAACACCACTGAACACAAAATCAGATAAACGTGTTTGCTTTCATAATCTTATAAAACACAAATATTGACCTTAACTGACCATTAGTAAATGGTGTTTTTAGCTGCTGTGAGGAATCCACAGGATGTGATGAAAGTTTTTCTTTATCCACTGTCTTAATGTCATTCGGTTCTGGTTGTTCTTCCATAACAATCTGATCCAATGTATCTTTCTGTGAGGGAATGTTTGATAAAAGGATTACAATAATGCTAAATCAAACCACTAAATAATTTAATACCAGCCAGCATTGTGTTGGGGAAAAGTGCCTTGTCAAGTAATAAAGGGTTATATTTTAACATGATTTAAAAGATATATGTTTATATTGTCCCTGACATGCACAAAAGACACTATCTTGTTAAACTTCTTTTGACATAAACAATAAGATTGACTTTCCAATGTGCTTTCTCTGTCAAAGACAGCTAGATATGATGGCAATTCTTGAATATACAAACACATAACAAAAATTATGCACAGACCTCTAGATAATGGGGGGTGGCTCATCTTACCCCACTCTCCCGTATTCATGCCATGCTGTACTTGACAATACATGTAAGAATGCATTTAAAAAAAATCCTAAAGAAAGCACACTGAGGTTTTCCTTTAGAAATAATTACATTTTATCAGTAATAGCAGACAACACTGAGTACAGGAAATATAAAAAAAGAAGAAAAAAAAAAACATTCCTTTCATATAAACTCGCAGACAAACTTCTAAAGCACTGAAAGGTAGTACAGCATACTTCCTCAAGACGCAGGTCTATTTTAACCCTCTAAAGGAAGTGGCTTACAAACGTGTACAAAAGACTTTGATGTTGTGCCGGTAACAAAGGATAGAAAGACTGAAATCGCTCAAGATTACGTATTATATCATATACTGTAAAACACAATGAAAATGCAGAGAAAAATTATGACCCTACCTGTGCAAAGAGAGATCCAATGACCAAAACCTATCACTTGTAAAGCTGAATATGATGTTGTGACAGCTTTCATTTATCTGGATCTCTAGAAGTGGAAGTATTAATGACATTCATTATTTTAGTTTCTGTTTATCAGCCAACACGGCTGACGCTGAACTTTTTTCATGAGGAACTGAAACCTGAGAGAGGGAGTGTCATTTTTCTTTCCTCAAAAATGGTATGCGCATATTGTTTCTTAATGCAATCAATACAGCTTTTAATCACTGAATCAGATATTACAGCCTTTGGCTGATTTGTATTGAAATTAGGTCAAATAAATAATGGAAAAATTTAAAGATTGTTGAATACAATTAATTTCTTGAGTCCCATTTTTTAACTATGTATTTTTGTCCAGCAGATGGTGCTGTCCAGGAAAATTACACTAGCACAACAGGTTTCACTAACAGTAATGTCTTGTATTTGGTACACAGAATGAACATCAAGTGCAAATGAACTCCAGTGGTTTGTAGAGTAGACATAAAACATAAATCCTTTCAGTCACAGACACAGAATTTCTATCAAATATGAATGTCTATTCTCATTAAGGGGTTACAAACCCTATGTAAACTTGGGGTCAAAGGCAATTTTTTTAGATGGCTCAATTTGATCAGTTTCATTCGATTAATCAAATAACCCGTTTTACTTATGTTTGGTAGCAGTATTGACGGAGTTCCCATGCATGCACTTGATGACTGCTTTTCCTTCACTGTCCACTTCAACTCTTCCATTAAAAAATTATTTAAAATTATAAAATAAATAAATAAATAAACATTATATTTTGTAAAGAAATTTGACTACAACAAATTTAAAGCATTTATTCTATAAATAAATTAGAACTAAAAATGTAGAAATCATAATTTGGAAATCAGAAATGAATACTGTTGCTTTGAATTTGTACAGTGGCCTCAAAACCAGAGAGCATACGTACATCTCTGAGATGTCTGTTTTTGATCATTTCATCTGGATAGTATCACAATCTAATTAACATCTGCTGAATCTCTTATTGACATTTGTCTTATAAACATATTGCAGATGTAAACACGCACATCAAATAGACATCTGGGAGATGTACATGTGCTTTCAGGGAAATAAATAAGTAGGGAAACACTAAGGACTTTCCCCCAAAAACTGTGAGCATTTCATTTCTGAAATTGTACATTTCCTTTCTTTCCTAGCTGTAGTTCTGTAGTTCAACAATACTGTGGCTAGTTTAATGTTGGTAGTCTTTCTATAAAATAAACTATAGTTTTTATGAAAGAAAAAAAGTAATAGCCTAAACACATTTAGAAACCTTTGACTACAACTTTCACAGTTGCAATACAAATAAAGTCTAAAAGATTTACCCTAATAGATTTAATGTCTGTAACTGCACTAACACAGCATTTTAGTAAGGATGATGGTGTATTTTAAAAAATGAATAATGTGTATTTGTCTACTCTTTACCTCGTCAGTGCTGTTTATAATGTCGGGGCTGTCTAGCCATTTGAGAGTTTTGACGTCCTCCTTATAGCGGTTTAAAGTAGAACATTCTCTGTAGAATTAAAATGGGTCAAGTAATTTTTGTGGTCTTTGTCATGATACTGAGTGTAGCCTGACTGACTCAGGCAAGTTCTGCTCTGCGCTGTCCTAGAGCTCTGGTGATCTTAACTCTGGAGCATGCTTATGGGTGCTGCTGCGGTCGCGTGAATCCACATATAATTCGCCAAGCACAGAAATTTGAGTCACCGACATTCACAGTATGTTCAACACTGGAAAAAACCCTAAAACATCATCTGCCAAAGTGGCTAGAGTGACGGAGTTACTCTTCTGTTTCTTTACATTACACCATGCACCTATACACAGGCAGTTGGCAAATAAGGGCTAATCAAAACTCTTGAGGGAAAGGAACAAACACACAAAAATCTAAAGAGAAACAGAGACCGACCGATCAGCTGGAGACAGGAACCGGAACAGCAAACTCGATGACTAGCTCACTAGCAAAACAATTCAAAGAACAGATGACAAGGAAGAATATAAATAGGAAGCGATAATGGGAAGCAGGTTCTGCTGATGATAAACTGGGTGGAGTAACGATCTGTTGTCCTGGCAATGAGCTGGCATCCTCCACGTGGTACCTGCAAAACACAAGAGGGAGAAACACGGACACACACAAGACAGACAGAAAGAGGGACTGTGACATCTAGCGATTCTAGCGAAGACAAAAAATATTATGGCGCTATGTGTTTGCCAGATGTTAGTAGAAAATGTTGATAATGAATGTGTTGAATTACACCTGTGGTTACTCTGCTAATACATCTGTGTAAACTTGAGGGTAACTGACTTCATGCATCTACTAAAAATCACCAAGATACCAGTTGCTTAAAAGTTATAGGGCAAAAATGACTCAGAAAATTTAAGTTAGTTCTGGAACAAGCTCTTTTTTAAGTGTAACTTAAGTGTCCAAATAGGCAGCTGTAACTTAAGTGTTTTGGGGCAGCTGTACTTCGTTTGCTTTATGAATGTTGTTTTTTAGTAGTTGCCTGCCATCAGTGTTGTGTCCAGATGAGTGTGAGTGAGTGTAATGCAGGACTGTGTTTGTGAGTCTGAATGTGTGTGTGAAAACCTCATCACAGTATTGAACAAGGACAGCTCTGTGATCTGCAGCCCATCTCATTCACACAGCCATAAACACATAAACCCCACTTTGCCAGAGATCAATGACATCAAGCCAGTTACTTTCATTCAGCCATTGTGTTTGATGTGCCAGGCGGAGCCTTGGTTTCTATTTATTAGTTTTCATACAAACATATTCTATTGTTCACAGCATTAGTCATGTTTTGTTCATCCAGGGTGGTCTGGGGTCGTGGCAGTGCATTCAGTCCAGCTGGGAGTTGTTAGACTGGATCATTGTGGTGCAGATGTCCAGTGGAAATGTTCATAAGATGTGTCATTTTTAAATGTACATTATTCAACAGTGCCTTATAACGGGATTGGGGCCCTTAAATTACTCTTTAGTTACTGAGATACACATCCTTCACAAGGGGCCATCCTGTGGAGCACCTATTCCAGTACAGAGTAATTTTAGTCCCTGTAGTGGGTCTGATCATGGAATTCCTCCGCTGAATTTGCAGACCAGAGGGCTAGGGAGGAAAAACATCCAGGGAGCATGAATCTAGTGGACTCTCCTGGGGGAAAGAGCACAGGTGATCACCTCAGTGGAGGGGAAAGGCGCTATGTGCAAGCAGAACACCCGGTCAGAAGTGTGGGTGTCTGGGAAGGCTACATAAACCTTCAAGGTTGAGGGTGACAGCCTCCCCTCCAGCCTCTTCTGCAGAAATGAGAGCACTGACCCGTCTGCACATCTCTGCGGGTCTTCAGATCAGGAAGAACACCAGTTCGCGAACAAGTGCCACTTTAGGGCGTAAAGTTGCCTGGTAGAGGGAGCTCTGGCTTGGTTGATAATTTCTACAACAGCAGGTGGTAGGTCACTTAGATCTTCCGCATCCCATCCTGGGGCCAGACGTGGAGGTTCCAGAGGTCCGGGCGCAGATGCCAGAGCGTGCCCCATCCCTGAGAAAGAATGTCCTACCTCAGGGGAATTCGCCAGGGAGGGGCTGTCGCGAGGAGCGTGAGATCCGAGAACCAAGTCCGTGTGGGCCAGTAGGGGGCCACCATAGTGATTTGTTCCCCATCCTCCCTGACCTTGCACAGCACCCATGCAAGAAGGCTCACTGGGGAAAATGCGTATTTGCGCAGCCCCCGCGGCCAGCTGTGTGCCAGTGCATCTATCCAAAGGGGAGCCTCCACTAGGGAGTACAAGAATGGGCAATGGGAGGTCTCTTAGGAAGCAAACAGGTCTATCTGTGCTTTGCCGAACTGCTCCCAAATCAGCTGGATCTCCTGTGGGTGGATCGTCCACTCTCTGCCGAGCATACCTTGTTGTGACTGCGCGTCCGCTGCCATGTTGAGTTTGCCCGGGATGTGAGTGGCATGCAGCAACTGAGTCATTGCTGGATCCAAAGTAGGAGATGGCGGGCGAGTTGTGACATATGACGAGAGCGCACGCCACCATGGCAATTTATGTACGCTATTGTAGCGGTACTGTTTGATCAGATAAAGACGTGCTTGCCCCATATTAGTGGGAGAAACCTCCGCAGGGCAAGAGGCGGGGGGCCTGGTGGTTCATAGGGATTTACCCGGTGAAACGGAGCCTGCTGCCATCCCCGAATCTCCTCCATTGCCAGCCGGGTCGTCCTCAATCCCGTTGGAAGGAGGAGCGATGCAGGGGTTGGCTGGAGTTTCGTTCCTCCTTAAGAAGGACAGCCGCGACTGCAACATTGCCATTTTAAGGTTCTAACAGTGAGATCACGAACTATCCACAAATGCTGCCTCGGTGTGATCGCTGCCCAAACACATGAGGCAGCATCTGTGACAATCAGCAGCGGAGAGAAATCAACCACATCCATGAACTACACAGGGGCGGAAGGGCATCTTTATTAAGATGCGTCCTGAAAAGGACATTCAACGCCAGCTGTGTATTGCTCTTTTAGAGAAAATACTCTCTTTTAGAAGCACTGTCGAAGCACCCAGGGGCAAAGCTGCACTGCCGTGCAGAGAAAGAGAAAGCTGCTGATATGCACTATAGATCCAACAGTATATGCTCTACAGAGGTGAGTGGAACAGTAAGAGGTCTCAGCTCGCTGATCGCACAACCACTCAGCTCCGAAGAAGAAATCTGAATGGAAAGATGCATGATTCCCTCTTTTTATACCTGTATGTCCGGGGGAGGGACATGCAAATTCTGTCTGCCAATTTCTCATTGCCTTTTCTCAAGGTCAGAGGTAACCGAGGCCTTCAAAGAAGTCTCCTAGACACAACGTTGAAGTGAGCGACATATGGGGAACCATATTTTCCCCCTGAAACACAAAAGCAGATTCTTTGCAGAATGCCCAATCTATACAAGAGTATACAGTGATGGGGAGGCAATTAACTATTTCATTTTCTGGGATAAAAGCTTCACTGGTAAGTTTTATAAAGCTATTAATGTTTTACAAAGACATTTAAATGAATAAACTTCTCTTTTCAAGTAAAATATCTGTTAAGCTTTCTAATAAATGCAAGTATAAAAAGCTAAAGTAATGTGAACATTACTGTTACATTTGTAAGAATGTTTGTAAAATCTGCTTCAACAGCAGTGTATGAGAGTCATACTGATATAACGATTCTCTTTTTTCAATTTTAATAAAGTTCATTGTTTAAAGACATGATTGCTTTGTGTACAGAAAAAAGATCATTATTATTAATGTTGTCATCATTCATTTATAACTTGACATATGACAATATCTTACATAGAAAATGCCTTTACATGCTCACACACTCTGAACACACATAGCATAAAGTTTCTTAACACACTTTATGACCTTTGCACAAAAACAAACAACACATGTCACTATTATCTAATAAGTCATCAGTTATCCTTGGAATTATCATGGGAAACAGTTGCCTGAGACATCAGTTATTAATAATAGTGAGTCATGAAGTTCCTAGTCACAATATCACTCTGCCCGCTGTCATGTTTTCATTATGACATCAAAGGACAGAGAATATTAAGTATGTATTTAAAGGTATGTTCTACTGTGTATACTGTATGTGCATATATGTGTTGTAGTGCTTAACAACAAAGCAAGAAAATTTACAGTAGAAGAGCTATATTTGGTTTTTAGCTTTATTTCTCAGAAGATAAAGAAAAAGGGACAGTGTCCACTTCAATTTTCATAGAAGAGTTGATAAGCATACAAAGAGCAATCTTTTCAAGGTTAAATGACTGTAAGATTAGTTCATTTCTGATCTGCTGTGCTGATATATATGACTATATGTCATTGTGCCACACTGATAAGACTTCCTTTACAGCATTTATAAATTCTGGTGCTTTGTTGCATTAACATGTGTAGTCTGCATATGAATAGAAACATACAGTATGTGTCCCTACAAATAAATAGCTGGATGTGTACATCGGTCCTGAATGCCCAGGTCACAAGCAATATCATAGCTTGACCGTTTTGTGGCACAAGGTTCACGATACAAAAACAGATGAATATTTGGCTTCCAAAATGACAAGAGGATGATGTATAGTGTATCTGCCCATGGAAATAAATGCTGTAAGAGATGAATAGCCTTGAGACAAGATTGCAAAGATAAAGAGAAATACATTATATCATATAGATACATATCTATATTATAAGCAGGCACTGATAGGAAGTGTATCTGTGTTTGTCATTTTGAGAGGTTATGACTCTACAGATGATCGTATTTGATGTAGTATTCCGATGTTGCTCAATCAGATGGTTATAAAACATTTCATTGTCCCCCCTAAAGTCCCCTTATAATGTTAATCACAGTCATTCTTGCACCAAAAATAGTTGCAATTTAGTTTTCCTGACAATTTTCCAATCTGTCTATAATCCTTACAATTAAACAAGTTGTTATTGCTCCAGTACTGTACCTTTAAGATTTCTATAAATTACCTCTGTTATGATTGGCTAACCTCAGTGTAGATGTCAATGACAATTCCTTATGGAGTCTAAACCGATCCAACTGGTTAAACTTAACAGAAAATCATATAATTTTGCTTTAAGATGTAATGTAGTTATCAAACTACATCAATTAAAGTAGTCTTTTAAATTAATATATATATAGTGCATTCAGAAAGTATTCAGACCCTTCATTGTTTTCAAATTTTGTTATTTTGCAGCCTTATGTTAAAATGCTTTAAATTATAACCCCATACTGACAAAGCAAAAACCAGATTTTGATAACTTTGCAAATTTATTAAAAGGGGGAAAAAATATCACTCTAACATAAGTATAGAGGGTAGTGATAATAATGCTCTTGAGAGTAACACAAAGAACACAGAAGAGATTGTATTTGGTTAACCATCTGACTCACAATGTTCCCATTGTTATCCATAATGAAAAATCAAGCAGGTATTTTCATATACTGTAAATACTTGGGTGTAATGATAGACCATCTGTTTTCCAGGAAAAACACATTGAAAATGTCTGCAAAAGGACAAAGCAAAGAATGTATTTTCTCTGCCGCCTTAGGTCTTTCGAGGGCATTTTTCTTCTGTTTTTTTCTTCTGATTATGAGCTTCTTACAGTATTGCTATTACTACATGGTACAAGTGTTTGTCCACTACTTTAAAGTCAAAGATGTTCCACCAAATAAGAATTTGTTATATTAAATGTATGTAACTTTGTTTAGTTTATTTGTCTTCTCTGTAATGCTGTAAATGGAGCTGCTTTGATGTAAGAAAATTTCCAGACTTGTCTGACAATCTAATATTTATTATCATCATCATTCAGACCCTTAACTCAGTACTCAGTTGAAGCACCTTTGGCAGTGATTACAGCCTCAAGTATTTTTGGGTATGATGCGACAAGCTTTGAGGGAATTTGGGGATATTCTGCCATTCTGCAGTCAGTTTGGATGGGGGCCGTTGGTTGGCAGCCATTTTCAGGTCTCTCCAGAGATGTTCGATTGGGTTCAATTCTCGGCTCTGGCTGGGCCACTCAAGGACATTCACAGAGTTTTCCCCAAGCCATTCTTGTGTTGTCTTGGCTGCATACTTAAGATCATTGTTCTGTTGGAAGGTGAATCTTCATCCGAGTCTGAGGTCCTGAGCGCTCTGGATCAGGTTTTCATTAAGGATATCAATTAAAAATCAAATCAAATCACTTTATTGTCACTCAACCATATACACAAGTGCAACAGTGGGTGAAAGTCTTGGGTGCAGTTCCAAGCAACACAGCAGTCATGACAGTCATGACACAATTTACATATCTAATATACACATATTTACACAACACAATATACAATAATAATATACAATGTACAGTATACAATACACACAATATAGAATACACATACACACAATATAGAATACACAGTATACAATAAAAGATAGTATATATAAAATATACAGTAGGTTTGTGACAGGGCGGAGGGCGGGGCCAGCTCGTGATTATACACACCCGGTCCCTTATCAGGCTAATTAAGCATCTGAGAGGGATAAAGGCCGACAGCAGAAGGTGGTGCAAGGAGAGAGAGATCGTTTACGGTCAGCTGACCGTCATGTGTGTGTTTGTGTCGTTTAAGTTTCTCATTAAAACTATTATTTATATTGTCAAGCCGGTTCTCGCCTCCTCCCTTTCTATATACCTTTACACTGGTGCCAAAACCTGGGAAGGAGGAGGGATACACCGTAGTAGAGTTCTCGCTACTACCATCCACCCCAACAGAGCATCCGTGGCTGTCTGCCGGGGGATGGAGGAGCCCGCTCACCTGGAAGTGGAGGAACACAATATACAATAATAATATACAATATAGTATACAATAAAACAAAAATTATTTGAAGAGGCTCCTAACTGACTACCTGGAGTGGCAGGGTCTGAGACTGCCTGAAACGGGAGAACCACTGCCAGGGGCGGGGGAACCCCCTTCTGTTCCCTGAGTATGCTCAGGGCGGGGCGGGCCGTGATTATACACGCTCGGTCCCTTATCAGGCTAATTAAGCCTCAGAGAGGGATAAAGGCCGACTGCGGAAGGTTGTGAGAGGAGAGAGAGATAGTTTACGGTTAGCTGACCATCATGTGTGTTTGTGTCTTTTGGTTTATTTCTTCATTAAACTATTATTTATATTTTTAAGCTGGTTCTTGCCTCCTTTCGATTGATCTCTTTACAAGGTTGCATTGTGCTGTATTGACATTCAGGCTGTCGGTTGATAGTCAGTTGCAAGTGTGTTAAGAGAGATTATAATTTATGACAGTCAAGTGTAAAATAATAAGATTAATAATGTGCAGTGCTGATGTATATTGATCGTGAGAGATCAAGAGTTCAAAAGTCTGATTGCTTGGGGAAGAAGCTGTCATGGAATCGGCTGGTGCGGGTCCTGATGCTGCGATACCGAATGCCTGGTGGTAGCATTGAGAGCAGCCCATGGCTCGGGTGGCTGGAGTCTCTGATGATCCTCCGAGCTTTTTTCACACCACCTGGTACATATGTCCTGGAGGGATGGAAGCTCTCCTCCGATAATTTTTCTGGCAGTTCGAACCACCCTTTGTAGGGCTTTGCGGTTGAGGGCGGCGCTGTCACAGGCTACAGTGTAGACAACACAAATATACACACTATGAACAAAAACAATATAGACATATTGACAAATAGTGCAGTGATCAGAGTGCAAAGGATGCAGGAGTAAAATTATAATTATCATTATTATGTACATGTCGGAGGTGGATGTGATATACAGGTACACATACATGCATACATGTACACAGTGTGATGAAGCATAGTGCAAAGGATGCTGGAATAATAGTAAAAGTATTTTGTGCAGGGGTTGTGACTTGAGGTAGGTGGAATTGGTATACAGTATATACAATATGACAATAAATAATATGAACAGTATGAACAGCTCTGAAATAGAGAATGGTGAATAAATAATAAGTAGTAACCAGTAAATAGGTGGCTGATCAGAGACAGAGTTACTGGGTTATTGCATAGGAAATTGTTCCTGACACTGCAATTCAGAAATCAGCTGTTCATCAGAGTGATGGTTTGTGGGAAGAAGCTGTTTTTGTGTCTGTTGGTTTTGGAGTATATTGCTCTGTAGCGCCTACCAGAGGGGAGAAGCTGGAACAGGTTGTGTCTGGGGTGAGATGGATCTGCAGTGATGTTTCGTGCCCGTTTCCTGACTCTGGAAATGTATAAGTCCTGAATGGAGGGCAGGTTGGCACCAATGATCTTTTCTGCAGTCCTGACTGTCCGTTGTAGTCCTGACTGTCCGTTGTAGTTGGCTCCTGTCCTTTTTGGTGGCAGATCCAAACCAGACAGTGATGGAGGTGCAGAGAACAGACTGGATGATGGCTTTGTAAAAGTGGATCAGCAGCTCCTTAGGTAGGTTGAGCTTCCTAAGCTGGTGCAGGAAGTACATCCTCTGCTGGGTCTTCTTGATGATGGTGTCAGTGTTGGGCTCCCACTTCAGGTCCTGGGATATATTGGAACCCAGAAACCTGAAGGATTCCACAGCAGACACAGGGCTGTTGAGTATGGTGATTGGGGGGGGCAGAGTGGGGGGACTCCTCCTGAAGTTCACGGTCATCTCCACAGTTTTGAGCATGTTAAGCTCCAGGTTGTTCTCACCGCACCAGAAAGCCAGCTGGTCAACCTCCCGTCTGTAGTCCGACTCATCACCGTCCCGGATGATAACTGTTGTGTCATCAGCGAACTTCAGGAGTTTGACAGATGAGTCTTCTGAGGTGCAGTCGTTGGTGTAGAGTGAGAAGAGCAGTGGGGAGAGCACACACCCCTGGGGGGCGGCAGTGCTGATAGTCCGGGTGCTGGATGTGATGTTCCGCAGTCTCACCTGCTGACTCCTGTCAGTCAGGAAGTTTGTGAGCCACTGACAGGTGGAGGCTGGCACAGTGAGCTGGGTGAGTTTGGTGCTGAGGATGACTGGGATGATGGTGTTGAACGCCGAGCTGAAGTCCACAAACAGGATCCATGCATATGTCCCTGGAGCGTCAAGGTGTTGCAGGATGTAATGCAGTCCCAAATTGACTGTATCATCTACTGACCTGTTAGCCCTGTAGGCAAACTGCAGGGGGCCCAGCAGTCTTTCAAAGGATTTCATGACTACAGATGTCAGGGCGACAGGCCTGTAGTCATTTAGTCCAGAGATGGAGGTTTTTTTTGGGAACCGGGATGATTATGGAGCGTTTGAAGCAGGAGGGAACTTCACACCGCTCCAGTGATCTGTTAAAGATCTGTGTGAAGATGGTCTGCACAGATTTTTAGGCAGGATGGTGACACACCATCAGGTCCAGGGGCCTTCCTGATATTCTGCCTTTGGAAGAGGTGGCTAACATCCTCTTCACAGATCTTGAGTGCAGATGAGGGGACAGAGAGGGGGGTGACAGCGTGTCAGAGGGGGAAGGTGGTTGTTTGAAGATGGTTGTGGATTGGGGGAGAGGTGTGACTGTGGGCTTTTTAAAGCTACAATAAAAGCCATTCAGCTAGTTGTTGAGTACCAGCAATGTTGGGGGATAGTCTCCTGTAGTTAGTGAGTGTCCGCAGGCCTCTCCACACTGATGCAGGATCGTTGGCTGCAAAGCTGTTATTTAGCTTTTCGGCATAGCTCCTCTTTGCAGCTTTGATCTCTTTAGTCAGTGTGTTCCTGGCCTGGTTATACAGGACTCTGTCCCCGCTTCTGAAGGCCTCTGCTTTGGTCTGACGAAGCTGCCTGAGTTTCGCAGTGAACCAGGGTTTTTGGTTGTTGTATGTGCGGAAGGTTTTAGTCGGCACACACATATCCTCACATAAACTGATGTAAGATGTCACAGTGTCAGTTAGTTCGTCCAGGTCAGTGGCTGCAGCCTCATAAACACTCCAGTCAGTACAGTCAAAGTAGGCCTGTAACTCCAGCTTTGACTCATTGGTCCATCTTTTCACAGTCTTTACAACAGGTTTAGCAGATTTCAGTTTTTGCCTGTGTGACGGGATAAGATGAACCACACAGTGATCAGAGAGTCCCAGGGCTGCACAGGGAGCAGAGCGATAGGCGTCCTTTAATGTAGTGTAGCAGTGGTCCAGTGTGTTAGTGTCTCTGGTGGGACACTTAATATGCTGTCTGTACTTTGGGAGTTTGGGAGGTTTGCCCTGTTGAAGTCCCCAAGAACAATGAGCAGGGAGTCTGGATGTTTTTTCTCCATGTTAGTTATCTGGTCGGCCAACAGTTATCTGATGTGGACAACAAGGATCTTAAAGCTGCTGACTCTCTCCACCATTTAATAGTGATGGGGCTGTCTTTTCTCCTGCAAGAAAAGCTCCTTGGTCTTACTGACATTGAGGGAGAGGTTGTGCTTCTGACAACAGCATGTCAGAGTGTGCACCTCCTCTCTGAAGGCAGTGTCTTTCATCATTGTCAGTGATCAGACCTTCCACCATCGTATCATCAGCAAACTTATTGATGGCATTGGAGCTTTGTGTTACCACACAGTCATGTGTGTACAGGGAATACAGGAGTGGGCTGAGAACACATCCCTGCGGGGCTCCAGTGTTGAGGGTCAGTGATGAAGAGATGTTGCTGCCCATTCTAACCACCTGGCATCTGCTTGACAGGAAGTCCACGATCCAGGTGCACAGCGAGCTGTTTAAGCCCAGAGCCCGGAGTTTCACATCAAGCTTGGAGGGCACAATGGTGTTGAATACTGAGCTGTAGTCTACAAACAGTATTCTCACATATGTGTTCCCTTTTTCCAGGTGGGAGAGAGCAGTGTGTAGTGTAGATGCAATGCCATCATCAGTAGAACAGTTGTTCTGGTATGCAAACTGCAGTGAGTCCAGTGAGCGAGGCAGCACAGAGCAGATGTATGCTGTCTGGACCCACAGCTTTATGGATATTCACCCATCGGAAGGATCAGGTTACATCCACTGCAGAGACAGAGAGTGAACTAACTGCTGTAGCTTCGGCCCCGAGAGCTGTCTCCGTGAAAGCGGTGTCATTTCCCTCGACATGAGCACAAAAAGTATTTAGTTCATCCAGGAGAGAGGCAGCTTTGTTCACGGCAGAGTTTATATTCCTTTAGAAGTCTGTGATGGTATTAATTCCCTGCCACATGCTTCTAGAGTCGGGTGTGTTGAAATGTCCTTCAGTCCCTGTACTGGCGTTTGGCTGCTCTGATAGTTTTCCGGAGGGCATAACTGGCTTGTTTATGCTCCTACGCGTTCCCGTAATTAAAAGCGGAGGTCCACGCTTCAAGTGCCTCAAGAACATGGCTATTAATCCATGGTTATTGGTTAGGTAGATCCGTATAGTTTTGGTCGGTACAATGTCCTCTATGCACTTACTGATGAAACACGTTATGGTGTTACAGAGGCAGACCAGAACATCTCCCAGTCCGCGTGATCAAAACAGTCTTGTAGCACAGAATCTGACTGGTCTGACCAGCAGTGGATCGTTCTAAGGGCAGGTGCTTCCTGTTAGATCTCTGCATTTTGCTGTGTTCAGCTATCCGTTATCCCTAACTAGTCCCCCAGTACCTGCCACTGATAAACACCCCCACAGCATGATGCTACCACAACCATGCTTCACCGTTGGGATCGTATTGCGCAGGTGATGAGCGCTGTCTGGTTTTCTCCAGACATGATTCTTGGAGACCAAACAGCTCAATCTTTGTTTCATCAGATAATAGAATCTTGTTTTTGTTGACGTGCAGATGTCCACTATGCTTGCCCGGGCCGCCGTGAGCGTGGGGCGGGACTGGAACTCTCTGTCCACCCCTCATGGCTAGATGATTTGTTCCCCGGGGTCACAAAGGTCACAGTGCTGGCAATCGGATGGGAAATGGCCACCCTCGTGGTCCAAAAACATCATCCATGGCTGAACCTGGTCGAGATGTGGGAAGTAGACACCGTTGACGACTTCGCCCAGCAGTTCTTAGCGGTGAAGAAACAGACAGAGGCCATTTCCCACATCATGCCCCGCTGCCGTACCAACGCGGGCCGTGCTCTGTCTGCTCGCTATAACAATATCTATATTGTTAATTGTATCCCTTCAGAGATACATTTCTATAAAATAGTCATAAAGGTATTGCATTCAAGGGCTTTAGTTAAAGGTTTCAGAAGTCATAATCACTAAGAGAGCACTTGGATTTCGTCACAAGTCATTCTGTATATTTTATACTACTTGTCATGTTTTAAATAAAGTGTTGTGACTGCAAATCTACCTGTTATGTTTTTATATTGCCAACAAATGGTTATGGTATATTGTTGACACATAAACACATTTAGAGGCAATGTCGGGTCATTTCAAACTTGTCACGCTACAAAACATGAGATTAATCATGAATCATTTTTATTTACTGACATCCCTCAAACATTTGAAGTTATTTTACATATTAATATGAAATGATTTACTCACCTTTCCTTGTGGTTTTTTAAATGTCCGATGAAATTCAAGGTTGTGGTGTTTGTATCGAAAAGTTTTGCATTGTATTTTTTCATATTTTTTTATTCACATGGTCTAATTCAAAATTTTATATCCAAAGGAGATTATTTTGGTAACTAGACAATCAGCTGTCATTTTGGTGCTTTGTGAGTGCAGCGTTAATTGTGCAGATGCAGATCAGTGGTGCTGGCGGGCTTACACTTTTGCATATTAATTAATTTATGTCGCAATATTTTTTCAAACACATTTCGTTACTGTTTATTATAAGTTATTGAAAATAATAATAGTAAATAACATTCAAATCATTGTGGACTCATACAGTTCTAGTCAAGTCTCGAGTCACTGGTTCTCAAGTCAAAGGCAAGTCAAGTCATTTTCTTCATTTAGTCAAGCAAGTCACAAGTCCTTAAATTTGCAACTTGAGTCAAGTTATGTAACTCGAGACCCCCACCTCTGGTTGCCACAGGCACTTTAAAATGCTTCATTAACATGTATTGAGGCAGAGAGATCTTTGTGAAGGGGGGTAGATCAGGTGTGCTATGTATGTTATGAGCCTGCAATGACATGCCTTGATATTTATTTAGACAGGCACAGCTATTATCATCCATACATATACTGTATTACTGTCAACATAAGGTACAACCTGTAAACCACAAGCTCCTTTTGTCATAGAGACTCTGGTCCGTCTCTCCTCTCTGCATGTTTATATGAAGTTCTTATTGATAAAACATGATCACATTAACAATGATATGAATGGTTTAGAAGCAGTATCTCAAACTCCAGAAGCCATTTCATGTAAGACTAGTTGATTTATTGTTGAATGCAGCTGAAAGCCTGTAACAATGGCTGTTGTTGACCAACTCAACACAGACACAGTTTTTTTATTTCCCCTAATATGCATTTTCACAAGTAAGGCTATTGAAATTGTCTGCCAAATTTTATTATCAGGAGAAATGTAGTCACAATTCTGAGATATGTCTGGGAGAAGGCATAGATGTGCATTGTCTTTGTCCTTGACCTCATACTAAGGTAAAGACACAACAATAGACCTTAGAGTAGAGGCAGAATTAATTTGACGTGAATAGAAACAAAGCTGTAAGGGATGTTATTTCGCTATTGTTGCCAACTGTCATTCAACCAACGCAACGTTGAAAATTAATTTATCCAAAAACAATTCAATAGGCTATGGAAATTAGACATGACCTTGGATCTAACAACAGACTGAATGTACCTTCTATCCCTCACAGATGTGCCTTCATTCACGTCAAATTCAATTTGGTGTCCACTCTTGCTACGGTATGTTACTTAGAGAATAGATTCTTTGTTCTTAGGGGTGGAAAGAGTACTGAAACATAATACTCAAGTAAAAGTACTGTTACTTCTTAACAAATGCAGTTTGAGCAGAGTAAATGTACCTGTCCTAAAAACTACTCAAGTAAGAGTAAAAGAGTAGGTCATTTAAAAGTACTGTATGAGTTGTGAGTATTGAGTACTGAGTTGCGAAAGCTATGCCCCTTTATAATTAAAACTCTATGCTGCAATTTAATTTAAGGTATTTTATAGGTGTTTGTGACTGACAACTTTTAAAATGCATCACTTATACATGAAACACTACATTAATCTTATTTGAAGAAATAAATAAAAGTGCGAATTGATTACAGAAATGAAAAGATAAAAAATATATTTTAAATATCATAATGTATGAAACAATTACATTAAAATCAGTTTATGTGTAGGGTCAAAATTTCCCTTAATGCCGACTGAGAGAGTTATTGTTTTATTGTTGCATAAAACATGTTCAAAACAATGCAAGGAATGCAAAAAAAAAAAAAAAAGAAAAAGAAAAAAAAAATCATGGTCACTTGACAGAGGCGGTAGAGCAGTTGTTTGGTACAGGGGCCACATTGTGCTTTAAAGGAATAATTCACACAACAATTTTAATTCTCTCATTGTTTAGTCTTATGCCATCCTGGATGTGTATGACTTTCTTTATTCAGCAGAACAAAAAGTATGATTTTTAGAAGAATATTTCAGCTCTTTTAGTCCATACAATTCAAGTGAATGGATGCCAAAATGTTGAAGCTCCAAAAATCACATTAGTCAGCATAAAGGTAGCCTAATCCATGTGCCACCAGTGGTTAAATCCATGTAATCAGAAGTGATATGATAGGTTGGGTGAGAAACAGGTCAATATTTAAGTACATTTTTTCTAGAAATTCTTCTCATCTGGGATGGCATGAGGGTGAGTAAATCATGAGAGAATTTTAATTTTTGAGTTAACTATTTCTTTAAGTAGCACATGGGAGTCCACATTGTCCTCCTTTTGAGATACAATGTTCCACATTGAATTTAGTTCTTGTATCTTTTAAGCCAAGAAATAGTTGTGTTGTATTCTAATGTCCGCTATGCTTTCCCGGGCTACCGTGAGCGCGAGGCTGGACCGGTAAACCCCGTCCTCCCCTCTCGGCTACTTTATTGGTCCCGCGGCCATGTGTGCCACTCACACTTAATGCTGATATCTGGCTTGAGCATGTTAAACTTTTCCACTGCGAAAATCCCTTTCAGGTGCGGCTATGATGTTCAGGTGTTGAACTGTACTTGAGGAATCCTCCACATCCATAACAGTTGGCACCAAATCTATAGCTACCATTCAAGTTTTTTTACATGTGATTTGATTTGAGAGTCCCGAGACTCTCCCTAGCCAGTCATATTGATGGATTGAAATAAAATCAGACAGGGAAGTAGCCATCACAGATGGTGGAAAAATAGTGCATTAAAAGTACAGTTACAGCACTTAAAATGTACTCAGGTAAAAGTATACAATTTTTAAACTACTTAAAAAAGTACAATTCTTGGGGAAAAGTAGCAAATTCCAGTAGAGTGCATAATTGTAATTCGTTACTTTACTCCCCTGTGTACTGTATAGATTACTTATACATTATTCTTTTCATAATTTTCTGTCTACTACAGTTTCCAAAATAAGGTTGCCAATTGTTGTCACAACTGCCAATGGCAAGTGAATTGAGAACACACACTAGATGTAAATATTTCTTACCAGCCTTTCTTACCAGTATTAAGTAATACTTTTTCTAAAAAAAATACATTTATATTTTATATTTTCCTTGCATACAAGTGACAAACCACACAGGTCACTGTGCCACTTGAAATGAGTCCATATCTCAGCAACTTAGCATCTGGCACAACAACATAAAGACACATTGTGATTGTTGTAGGGATGCCCCGATACTAATACTGGTATCGGAATCGGGTCCTTGTACTCATGCTTGGAAAAATGCTCTGATACCAAAAACCGATATCATCTGACATACAAATGTCAGCCACAAAAGCTGTGATTAAATTAGATACATTATAGTATAAATGTTCTGCAAACTTCAAATGTGAGTGCTTGTGTGGAGACATTGTGCCAACGCTGGCTGCTCATACATTTTAAAGCTCCTCCTTGACTCATACACAGAACACAACATCATGAGCATCACATGCTCAGTGATCATGTGACAGTGAACAGAACACAAATTCACTTTGTAGCGTGTGGCACACACAGTCTACATAATTATTTTATTAAATAGCAGTCACATAGCAACTGGCCTGTAGACTGATTTTCATGCGAAGGGAGCATGTCGGTTTTGCCAGAAAATCCCAAAGGATGTGACATTCACACGTGCTCCCGAGAGCCGTGCATCAGTAATCACTCCTCTTCCACTATTCATCAGTGACAACAAACATCTGTCAGCATGATGCCGGTGATTCACGTTTAGCCTCTTTGTACCTTACCTCATGGTTTTGGCCGATGCTCGCTCGCTCACGTCCCTATAGCTGCTACAGTTCACTTGCCACAGGTGTCGTTAATAACAAGGGTTTCTGAATCTTACATACTGCACCTTTAACAATAAAACAATAACAAGAAACAATAAAAGCACAGTCAAAATAAAAGCTACATTTAAATGGAAAAAGTATGACAGAAATATATCACTACTCTAGAGTTATGAAATATTTACAGTAATACTACTACTAATAATAATAATATTAAATCAATAGTGATTGTATTATATTTAAGCAGTATCTCACATGTGTGATGCTCTGTTATGCAGCACTTTATTTGACAAAACATAACTAAAATATTATATTTTGTATTTTGTTGTGATGTTCTGTATAAAAGCACTTCACTTGATAAAAATAATACAATATTATGTTGAAAATTAATTATATTTACATTTGATTAATGTTTTAATTCATTAATTTATTGAAACACCATTTTGATGATCAAATTGAAAAAACTTTTGATATGGAATTCAAATTTTTTTTTTTTTTTTTTTAAATGAACAGGTATCTGACTCCAGGTATCTGACTGCTTTTTGAGAACCAAAAAGGAAGTAGCGGTACTCGTACTTGTTGTACACATACTTTACGCACTAAAGTGGTGCTTGTTCACAAATTGGTGTTCTTCCCGATCTGAAGACCCACAGAGATGCGCAGTTGGGCCAGTGCTCTCGTTTCTGCAAGAGAGGTTGGAGGGGAGGCTGTCCCCCTCCACCTTAAAGGTTTATGTAGCCGCCATATCAGCTCACCACGACGCAGTGGACGGTAAGTCCCTAGGGAAGCACAATCTGATTATCAGGTTCCTTAGAGCCCTCCCAGGCCATGCATGTTCCCCTCATGGGATCTCTCCATGGTCCTTTCAGGCCTTCAGAGACCCCACTTCGAGCTGCTAGAATCAGTCGAGCTCAAAGCCCTATCCTTGAAGACGGCCCTACTGATCGCACTTGCTTCCATCAAGAGGGTTGGGGACCTGCAAGCGTTCTCTGTCAGCGACACCTGCCTGGAGTTCCTGTCATCCTAAGACTGCGACCAGGCTACGTGCCCAAGTGAACCTGCAAGCGCTGCCCTGGGAGGAGTTAGACCCAGCCTTGTCGTTGCTGTGTCCGGTGCGTGCTTTGCATACCTATGTGGACCACACGCAGACTTTAGATGTTCTGAGCAACTCTTTGTCTGCTTGGGTGGACCGTGGAAAGAGATCGCTGTCTCCAAACAGAGGCTTTCCCACTGGGTCGTTGATGTCATCACATTGGCCTATCACACCCAGGCTGTGCCCGATTGAATAGGGACCCCTAGTGTCGCTTCACTTGACACAACGTCAAAGTGAGCGACAGACGGTGAACGTCTAGGTTACTGTTATAACCTCCATTCCCTGATGGAGGGAACGAGACGTTGTGTCCCCCTGGCCACAACGCTGAACCGAGCCACTGCTATGGCCGAACCTTACTCTCGGCTCCTCAGTGCAAAACCTAAATGGACAGATACATGATTCCCTCCTTTTATACCCATATGTCCTGGGGATGGACATGCAAATTTTGTCTGCCAAATTCTCATTGGCCTTTTCTCAAGTTCCAATAAAAAAAGAGGTTACAACAGTAACCTAGACATTCTCCAGACAAAAATGCCTTGTTGATGAGAGAGGTCAAAAGAGAATGCCATATATATATACATACATATAACACACACATATATACACATATACACACACAGACATAAACATACATACAACCTGACAGAGTTGGTGGTGAGTGTGAATGTGAATTTCATCTGAGAAATTATTTTAGGTAATTGAGATGAGGACAATGGTTGAAAGTTTGTAAAGCTATAGGGTGTAAGGACCAATTTAGAATAATCTATGTAAGGAGAAGAGAATTGTGATCTAATATCCTGTATTTTCTGAACAAAAAATTCAGAAAATTGTCTCAAGATTCACATCAGAAACTGAACAAACCACAGGATTAAGAACCGAATGTATGGTTTTAAACAGAACTTTTGGCCTATACAAGGTGACAAATAAACATTGGAATTTGGAAGTAGTTTGGAATAAGACTCAGAAAATTCGAGAGCAGTAGTTGCATGAAAAACACGAGAGTAATGTACAGGACGAGAAAGGATAGGCTGAATATATGAAATAGCAGGCTCAAACACCACAGGGAAATGATCAGAAATGCCAGCATCAAATACTTCACAGATTTGTACAGAGAAACCATGAGACAAAACAAGGTCCAGTGTATGGCCTAAAATATGTGTGGGCTTGGAGACAGACTGTACAAAATTGAGTGAGTCCATGAGGTTCAAAAAGTTTTTAACCATCGGTTTAGATGGGCAGCAAACATGGATGTTGAAATCCCCCAAGACCAACAGCCGGTCACAGCAAGACACTTGATTTGACAGAAACTCAGAAAACTTGTGAATAAAGATTGTATTGACTTTAGGAGGTCTATACACCAAAACACAGAGTAGGGGCCATTTAGCTCAATTTTTAGGAGCTGTGCCTCAAAACTAGAAAAGGCGTCTATAGGCATAAGTCCACATTTGAATGAGTCTCTAAAGATTGTGGCTAAGCCATCACCATGTCCACTTGGCCTGGGGGTGTTATAGAAAGAACAGTCAGATGGTAATAGCTCACTAAGAGATGACTGTTCACCATTTTTTAACCATGTTTCAGTCACAAATAAAATATCCAGGGCATGAGAAGTAAAAAAGTCATTTAAAATGAAGGTCTTATTTGACAATGACCTAGCATTGACTAGAGACATTTTTGGTATCTTTGTTGATGAGAAAGTGTCCAGTGGAGCCCTTGATGAAACATATTGCAGACGACGGAGATGTGCAAAGTTTATATTCCCATTTTCATGACATGTTTTAATATACAGTCGGCGAGAGGAAGACCAAACAACGGGAATAGGACATCCATCAGCCGAGATTGTAGAAGCGATTTTTGCACACTGTTTGCGACGGGAACCCCTGTGTATATAGCGAGGGCGGCGAGAAATTCCAAGAGCAACACAGTGATTGTAGAGTTTGGTTGGCAGTTTTGACCGGACTTTTGAGTTTAGATGATACAGATCCAAAGAAGAATAAAAAAGAAACATATTATAAATCCACAAGCCAGAAGGCAGCAAAGAGACCTGGGACACTGTGCAAAAATCAATAAAAGCAGAAAAAAGACCCATGATGAGCATCAAAAGGAAACGCATCCTACAGCTGCGTATATTTGCAGAGAAACTAGCCAGGTTTTAAAAACCGTGTTTTAAAAAGTGCTCAGTAAGAATTGGTCTATGGTATTTTTAAGATTTTTGATTGTCCAAAAGCATGAAAGCACACTAGGTCTGAACAGACTGAAGGTCTGTACCAAATTTGGTGGATGTAGCTTAAAACCTCTAGGAGTTAAACATTAATTAATGCCTCGTATCAGGGTAAAGAGATTTTCAGCTGATGTTATAGAAATGATACAAATGCAAGCATTAGAAATATATCAAAAAATACTTTAAAATGTGTCAGCATATTTAACTAAGGGGTCATTACATAAGAAATTAAACATCCTTTGTCTTTTGGCATATAAGAGGCCATTGTACTATAAAAACATAATGTAAGAATTGTTCAGAACTGAAAACTTCTCCCTTAAAAGAAAAAGAGCATTTATTAAAACCAAGCTGCAAAAATGGCTCGTTTGGAATTCGTGGAACTTGTGTCGACACAAGGACCAAATACATCTGCATTTGCAACGCCTATTTTTCATCATTGCACCCTTGCCCCGCCCACTAGTGCTCAGTCATTCACACAAGTGAAGAGGAGAGAGATGGGACCTGTCATGTTCCCATGGGAGATTCATCCAAAGTGGACTTCCACAGGACACCTTCATGTGCCTGTCTGGATTTAAATGTTTTTCTACATAAACATGCACTGATGATATCTAAACATGCTTGATCGATATCTCAGGCTGCTTTTAAAAGATTCTGTGTTAAGTTACAACTCATTCAGCTGAGCGCAAATAGATTTTGCCCATCTGCGCTATTTTTAGTTCTTGGTGTATGAACACATGATGGAATGATTCTGGAAACTGGATGTGGATGTGTCCTCAGCGTATTTTACAGTGGATTGTATGTTTGACTCATATCATATCAGAATAATAAGATTCAAGCTTTTCAAAGGAACTGTTATTGAAGGATGGGGCACTTTATAACACTTGGACGCGATCGAAAAAACCATGAGTAAGCAGTTTCATTCATGAATACTTCATAAGTCATGACTGTGTGATAATTTATGGTACTGACACCCTGCCTACACCGGGCGCATTGACACTAACTTTCTAAACCATTTATTTGTGTTGTTGGCAGTAGTACTGCCAGCGCGGGCAGTGCAAAATGAAACAGGACATCTGTTTACTGTGGACGCAAAGTGACGAACTGCTTTGGATGCTTCCATGGTAGATAGCATCATTGATTATAATGGGTTCAATTGCTTTTGACATGTAATTTTTGGCATTCTGATTTGTAAACCCAGAAATTTAGTTTTATAATGTTTTGGTGCTTATTAATTTTTTCTGATTGAGTTTCAAAAATGGCTCCACTCGAGGGGCTGCACAATATTAGCTGAACAGTGGGCATTTATGTTGAAGGAAGTGCCAAAAGGAGGGCCAGAGACAGGGAGCAAAATGTTCATATATTACAAAATTTTTTCTGTAGTATATCATAAAATGAATATAAAATGTCATTAGAGAATTAGGAAACATGCTAAGTTGAAATACTGGCTTCTCCAATAACAATGCTACAGCCAGTATATTCTACTTCGAAGTTTCCATTCCAGGCCGGAATTTCTGTTTATGTTTTGGCCTGTGTGATCCCGCCCACTGCCCGCTCTCACCAATAGTATTTCGACACCACCGGGTTGCCAGATTTGAACAAGTTTGCAGGCAAACAACACTGCGCGCTGCAGCCATGGAAGCCAGCAAACGAACTGGATCAGTGATACAGGTTCAACCCACCCTAAAAAGCCTCGCCATCCATCTAAAAACCATAATGGCCAGAGGCGTAGTAAAACAAAGAAAAAATATTGGAGCACAGTGGACCTTAGGGAAGATAATAAAACGATATAAAAAAAGAACATTTAATGACTCCTTTAAAGCCTCATTTAAGTTTGTGCATTCCTGATTTAGCACATTACATTTGTCCTGGGGTATTGTTACAACTCTATCTGGTTTGGGGACAGTTGAAATAAAAGTGCTCCTTGTCTTCAAACACTAATTGTAGCAAATAGGAACAATGTATGCAGGCTTTTTTGTTAGTACACAGATAAAGGTATCTCATGTGAAAAAATGGCAAGTTTATTCTGCTCTGTATTTGTGTAGTACAGCAAAAAGTGTTACTTGATTTAGTAACATTGCACCAATGGGATACTCCTACAATAATATTGTGGGAGCTGAAGCATGTAAAAGTGTAGATAATCAATCGTTTATGGAGGCATGAAATGCGCATCATTGATGACACAGCAGAAAGAACATAGCTCCCCATCCCCTATTCATATAATATCTTATAGTAGAGGCTTGGATGCTGTCTGTGTGTACAAACAACCGAGGTCACAACCGTATTCTAACAGCTGTATCCATAGAGGCAGTGACTGATGTAAATATAAAAAATGGCGACGTCCATAACACCAGCATGTCTTTTCACCACTGAGTCCGTGTCATTAAATAATCAAGTCCAAATGAGGCGCAAGTTCATCCATTAGATCATAATTTACCGTCAGCGGCTTTGAATGCGTTTTAACCATGTGCAGAGCGCAGCTTTTTTATCACGCAGTTTGGACCCGTGAGCAGCCGGTGGAAAACAGCGGTCAGATATTTGGATAACACACAGCTCATATCTCCGTCTCTGTGAGTTAACGAAACCCCACATGAAACACACGAGGCATGCACATATACAGTGCAGCTTGGCTCTCACATTATATGATGTGACTAACAACTAGTTGTCCAGTACGGTTCCGTTCACACAGAATTTGCGGTGGTCAGTTTGGTTGTCACACTCGTAAATAACCATCCTGTGTGTGAACGTAACCATATTAATCACTCAAAACAGGTCTGACAATTGTGTTCTGATGCTGTTAATGTGGCCCGTCTTGTCAGTTCACTTTTATGTGTTTACGGACAGCTCTTGACCTTTCCAATATGGCAGATGCACCAACCTATCATGGTCCATAGGAACAGCTGCTTATGCGGCATCTAAGTATGTACAGTATATCTATGAGGGGAAGAGCCATCAGATTGAAAATTCTAATATTTTAAAGAACCGCGAGTTGGGCAGCTCTTATGTATATCAAAAAAAGTTTTTCCTTGTGCTTAAATTGTACTGGTTTAACAAAAATAAATAAAAAAAATTTTATGTTGTTCTAACTATGTCATATATTCGGGGCAAGGGACAATGCCCGTGAAGCAAAAAATTTAGCGGGTTCCTCTTGAAATGTTTTCCACTACAGATTACAGAATACATGCTTTAAAATGTAATTTGTAATGTATTCTGTTAGATTACTCAAGGTCAGTAACGTATTGTAAATACTTTGGATTACTTCTTCAGCACTGGTAGATTTTTTCACTTGTTTTGAGTATAAAATCTCTGTCAGTACAGTAAGACAAAATACACATGTTAAAAATACATTTTCTGAAAAACCCAAATATCTTCAAACTGATCTTGTTTTAAGGATTTATAGATATTTTTACAGAAAGAACTAAATATTAAATGAAACAAATGACAATAAAATGCAAAGTAATCCCTTCAGTAATCAAAATACTTTTTTAATGTATCTGTATTCTAAATACCAATAAGTTAAATTATAACTGTAGTGGAATACAGTTCCCCTTCTGTCACTCTCTTGACGTAGTGTCGAAGGAAGTGACATAAGGGGTCTTCTCGGATGCCGAATCGTACCTCTGAACATGAGAAAAGGCCAATGTCAAGTTGGCAGACAGAATTTGCATGCCCCGCCCCAGACATATGGGTATAAAGGGAAGCAGGGCAGCGAATGCCAGTCAGAATTTTTCTTCAGAGCCGAATGGTTGTACCACAAGCAGCTGAAACACACTCCTGTTTCACTCACCTTTATCAGCGAGAAGCATTGCTGTTGGATCCACACGGCGCATTTCCAGCTGGCTGCAATCACACGCAGGCAGCATTTTATGAATGGTTCATGCTCTCAGTACAGAACATAACCATGGCAACATTGCGGTCGCGGCTTTCTTTTGTCATGAGAGAAAGCCACTTTCCGTGTTGTTCCTTCTTCCCACGGCATTGAGGTCGACCTGGCTGGCGATGAAGTCGATTTGGGGATGACCATGGGCTTGGTTTCGCCAGGTAAATCCCCACGAACCACCCGCCCCTCGGCACCCTTGTTTGCTTCCGTCCGAGCTCGGGAAGAGTGCGGCTCACCTCCCGGCCAGCCGACATTTTCCCTTGAGCCCCCGGAATTGGATGACGACATTGCCGCTGCATCGGAGAGTGTCACAGTGGCGTCTGATGCTGAGGACTCGCCTGGGCTGCCACCTTCGGGTCTTCTCGCCCAGTCTGAGGCTGACGCGCAGATGTCCGCTATGCTTTCCCAGGCCGCTGCGAGCTCGAGGCTGGATTGGAGATCTCCGTCCCCCCCTCGGCTACTTGATCGGTTCCTCGGGTCACGGCGCAGTTTATAGCCACACCCCTCTTCCGTCATTCCCGGAAGTGCATGACGAGCCAACGTGGTTGGAACCGCCCTCCGCTTGTCTGCTCTCACTACCCTGGTTGGCAGAACACGGGACTGCCCGGTACTCCTCTCCAGAGCCATAGAATGACGTCATCACTGACCTCAAAAGTCTACAGCACCACTGGACAGGCCGCTACCACCCTATATGCCATGGCTCTCCTGCAAATTCACTAAGCCAAGGCACTCAAAGATCTGCACCTGGGTAGTTCCAACCCCGATGTGCTGCAGGAACTGCGCTCAGCTCCAACCTCGCTCTCAGAGCTACGAAGGTCATGGTGCAGGCACTCGGGTGGGCGATGGCCACACTCATGGTCCAGGAGCGCCACCTCTGGTTGAACACGGTCGAGATGCATGGTGTTGACAAGTCACGATTTCTCAACGCCCCCGCCTCCCAGCTCGGCCTCATCGACGACTTCGACCAGCAGACTTGCGAGTTCTCAACCGGGCTTTGCACAGACTCCCGTTCAAAATGCTCACGCAGAAGCAGATTCTCACCTGCGTTCGACAGCTAGATTGGTTTGCGGCAGTAGGCCTGAAGGACGCGTACTTCCACGTCTCTATTTTGCCGCGACACCGACCCTTCTTATGGTTCACATTTGACAGCCAGGCGTATCAGTACAAGGTCCTCTCCTTCGGCCTGTCCCTGTCCCCTCGCATCTTCACGAAGGTCGCAGAGGCCGCTCTTGCCCCCTTAGGGGAAGTGGGCATCCGCATACTCAACTACCTCGACGACTGGCTCATCCTGGCTCATCCTGGCCCACTCTCCAGAGTTACTATGCGCTCACAGGGACCAGGTGCTCAGGCACCTCAGCCGTTTAGGGCTTCAGGTCAACTGGGAAAAGAGCAAGTTCCCCCCAGTTCAGAGCATCTCTTTTCTCGGTATGGAGTTAAACTCGGTCTCGATGACAGCGCGTCTCGCCAACGAGCGCGCCCAGTCAGTGCTCAGGTGCCTCGCTCGCAAGCCTGACACAGCGGTTCCTCTAAAACAATTCCAGAGGCTCCTGGGGCATATGGCATCCTCAGCCACGGTCGCGCCGCTCGGGTTGGTGGATATGAGCCGCTACAGCACTGGCTACAGACTCGAGTCCCGAGATGGGCATGGTGCTACGGCACGCATCGTGTGATAATCACCCCCGCCTGCCGTCAGACTTTCAACCCATGGACAGACCTCTGCTTCTCGTGGGCCAAAGTGCCCTTGCAGCAGGTGTCCAGACGTGTCGTGGTAACCACAGATGCCTCTCGACTGGGTTGGGGTGCCGTATGCAATGGGCACGCTGCCGCTGGCACCTGGAAAGGTCCCTGGCAGCGTTGGCACATCAATTGCCTAGAGTTGATGGCTGTTATCCTTGCTCTACGGAGATTTATCCCACTAATCCGTGGCAAGCACGTTCTGATTCACTCAGACAGCACCGCAACGGTAGCGTATACGCCAGCGCCAACGAGTTCTGAAGACGCCTCCTTAGGCCTCTTCCTCAGTCTCTAAGCTGCCCCCAGCCGGGAGCGTGGAGCAGGGTTAATGCTTCCAGTCTTCTCTCAGCACCGCTATTCTCGGGACACCTGTTGCGCCCAACTGGCTCTCCTGCTCCCCCTGAGGAATGGCTGCCTTCCCTGACATAGGTTAGGCCCCAGCTGCTTTACATCCTATGTGAGAGACATAGTGAGAGAGAAGGCCGCAGCTGCTGGGCTTGCTCCCATGCTAGCATGTAATACCTTTTTCCCTCAGGGGTGCGGGAAAACCTAAGGTGGATATGCTAAAACTCTTTGAGGGGGCGTTGGGGAGGGCGACGTGCATTCGGTTCATGTGCCTCTAACACGGAATAGCCTGCTTTGACCCTGCTCCGACAGTCACGTCACACGGTCAGTGCGTGGCGTTTTTATATGGACCCCTTGTGTCACTTCCTTCGACACTACGTCGAGAGAGTGACAGAAGGGGAACGTCTCGGTTACTGTTGTAACCTCCATTCCCCGAGGGAGGGAACGAGACGTAGTGTCCCTCCTGCCACGGCACTAGACCTAGCACTGTAAATGGCCGTGCTTCATCCTTTTGGCTCCTCAGTGCAAAATCCTGACTGGCATTCGCTGCCCCGCTTCCCATTATACCCGTATGTCCGAGGCGGGGCATGCAAATTCTGTCTGCCAACTTGACATTGGCATTTTCTCAGGTTCAGAGGTACGATTTGGCGTCCGAGAAGACCCCTTGTGTCACTTCCTTCGACACCACGTCTCGTTCCCTCCCTCGGGGAACGGAGGTTACAACAGTATCTGAGACGCTACTTATATTTTGTATTTTAAATACATAATAATGTTACATGTATTTTGTTACTCCTCAACCCTGCTTATAAACCTTTAAGACAGAAATTCATTGAGCTCCAAGGACTTTAATCTATGGAAAAGTGTATAGTTTTGTTGAAGCTATCAGCCTGCGGTATTTCAACTTTACTGTTTAAAATCATGTTTAATAGTGGAGCTACTTGTGAAGAACTACACTTGCCATAATCCTGAAGAGAAAAATCCACCAATCAGAGAATCAAGGTTAACAAAGCACATCAAAAGAACTCTGCAGCGACTGCCCACTTCAGTGATGCACTGTGAATGACTTGCTACACTCTCAAACTGCTCATATCTGAGCAAATATCTGAATATTTTTCATTTTTTTCCATAGATTTTCATTTGATTACATCATTTGCAATACTTCATGGGATTGTAGTTCATTCCCTCATTAAAGACATTAAGTACGCAGTCTTGCACCTTTATCTTTTAACTCAATTTTAAATACTTTTTTGCTTCAAATCAAAGTTTGTAACATTGTGATTTACCAAGGAGCATGTTGGTTTGGTTTATGGTTTAGAACTCCTTTATGAAGGATTTTATGAAATCCCTATGGAAAAAAATTATTGAAAAACCCCCCCCAAAACATATGGAACTAAGATGGCAGAAAAAGTAGGCCAGTAGTATTTGAAAAAAAAAAAAAAAAAAAAAAAAAAATTGGTTGACTGATATTGTGTCATTTCACAGCATTTTTGCTTACAAATTACTTGAAACTCGCACCTGGTTCAAACATGTTTGAAGTGAACATTCAAATTTTTGTCACGCTGCATTGCTAACATTGTAGATGAGTTATTACTAAAGCAATACATATTAAAATGTAAATAAACAACACATAATTTATTTTACTTCGACAGACAAAAATATGGTAGACATATTCCGATGGGATTGGGGGAAGGTAACACCACTATAAACAAAACAAGCAAGTACAAGCCAAATCTACGCCCATGCATACAGAGAATAAAAGCATATTAATGTTTATCCAGGGCAGATATGAGCGCATGTGAATTACCTCATACCTCATAATTACAGGAATACAGACAAAAAGAGACATGATGTCATTCACCACCACAATACACACTTTTTGTATCAGAACACTTCTAATATCACGGCTTATTAGCCACTGACACATTGGCATTTAGAAATTACTGCTGCCTATTTAAAACTGCATGTTTAATAAATACATCTCTAAATTAAAATTGGATTACTGATTACTTAATTGAAAAGTAATCAATTTACTAATTGTTACTTGTAAGTTTCGTTCTTAAACACTTTTATCAGAACATTGTTTTGTTTTTTCCACTCAACAAATTCAAAATGTCTTGTATAATGTAATTCGTAGTGGATTAGTCTATATTTCCTCCTTGTTCATTGCTAATGTTTCTACCTTACAATGACTCATTAGGGGGGGAAGCAAGATCACATGACCTGCATGCAGGGGCAGACTAGCCATCAGGAGCACCGGGTGTTTTCCCAGTGGGCCGCTCGATAATTTGGGCCAGCCCACAGCTGCGCGAGGACCAGCCCATTATCACAGTAATGGTGACAAATAAAAACAACATATTAAGTAAAAGATGAACTCTGAATAATCACAAAATGACAAATAACTGCAAATTACAACAAATAAAATAACAGCAGCATAAATAAAATCTGCAAACAGTAAAGCTATGAGCAGTACATAGTAATTTGCCTAATTTATTCATACCACAGGGAGCTGAAGCTTGACTTGCTGAATAATGCTCATACCTGATAAAAAATGCAGAAAATAAGTCATTAAAAATATTACTTTGTTGCTATTTAGTCTTTAAGGCTTACTTTTTTTAAATGATAGCAGAAACAGTGCTTGTCAAAGCATAGGGTATTTCACTTTGCCTTAAGAATAATCTGGGGAAGGAAATAAAACACTGCAGATAAAAAGATGCAACAAACTCACATAGAGTGAAAATATGAGAAATGAATCCGCTAAATATCTGCAAAGATCTACACTTTAAAATGTGTGTTTATTTTGTTTTACATATATTGATATTTGTTTATATTCATATATGTACACATTCTGGCCAACTTTTTCATTTATTTAAAAAAAAAAAAAACATTTAAACATAGTTATGTGAGTAATTGACATAAAATTTTAAGCATTGCAATCAGTGTCAGGTCAAGTCATTTTTATTTGCATAGTGCCTTTAACAACATGTCGTTTCAAAGCAGCTTTACAAAAGATCATACATTAACAGAAAATGAAAACTAATATCTATAAAGTCTTAGAGTCATCATTGTGTAGTATGATAAAAATATGATTGTGAATTGTGTTTAAAAATAAGTAATTAAATAATAATTGTATTTATAACCCCAATGAGCAAGCCGAAGGTGTCTGTGGCAAGGAACACAAAACTCCATAAGATGTTGATTAATGGAGAAAAATAACCTTGGGAGAAACCAGACTCACTGTGGGGGCCATTTCCCCTCTGACTAACATCATGAATATAATGTAAATATTACTTATGTATAGTGCAGGTCATGCTTTAAAATGATTAAACTAAGTAAGTGTTAAGGGCCAGAGTTAAAACAAAGATGTTGTATGAACTGTAAGATTAATGACTAATGTCTTTGAAGTTCATCCTGGATTAAATGCAGAAGTTCACATTGATGCAATTGTCCTTTGTTAGTTGGCTGATGAAGGCTTTTGTTGGGAATTAATTGATAGTCTATGTATTACATTTCAAGAGTGTAGTCCATCAATAGACCAAGGTGATGCAGGCAGAGATCAATGAGGTGCATCGTAGTTATAACTGGCTGGTAATTTCTGTGAGGTCTATCACCATTAGCCCAAGGTTCTGGAAATGGAATATCCCTGTGTGAAGTATCCCATGTTTTATGGTTGGATTTGAAGACTGAAATGATGTTTGGCTGGAACTGGCTGCTATTAGTCATCATCACACAGCGACATGTAGCATGGAGTCTGTGGCAGGGCGGAGGGCGGGGCCGGGTCGTGATATTACACACCCGGTCCCGTATTAGGCTAATCAAGCCCCCGAGAGGGATAAAGGCTGATGGCAGACGGATAATTTACAGACATGTCCGTCATGTGTGTGTTTATCCTTTGTTTTAAGTTTATTATTAAAACCTTATTTACATTGTCAAGCCGGTTCTCGCCTCCTCCTTTCCGTTAACCCCCTTTACAGAGTCCAACACGAAGGAGGAATGGTGCTGACTCTAGCCGGTTCTGGTGACCTCAGTATAGGAGTCCCGAGTTTGAGACAGGGAAACTAATAAAATAATATTAGTATAGATGCCATTCAATTTATTGCAGAGTTATAGACCATGATCAATGGTTCTGGTTTCTGGTTCCAGCAGACTAAACTAAAGCAGCCTAATTGTGAGTTGATGGATAAATGAGGTGTATGTCTGGCTAAATAGATGAGTCTTTAGTCTAGACTTAAATTGAGTGTGTCTGCTTCACAAACAGTGCTAGGGAGACTATTCCATAGTTTAGGAGCCAAATATGAAAAGGATCAACTTCCTTTTGTGGTTTTTGATTTTCTAGGAACTATTAACAGGACAGAGAATTGCGATTGTAATGAACGTGATAGAATATAGCATGACAGAAGGTACTTAAGTACTGCAGAGCTAGATCATTCAAACCTTGTATGTAGTTAACAGAATTAACAAATTAATGCTGACTTGTCACAGCACCTAAAATACACACTTTCATTTTTTAGTCCCAGTCCGCCCCTGCCTGCATGTTGTTTCCAAGAGTCCCAGTACTAGCATTTTTCACACTAACATAAATTTGGTCAGATTCAAGTTTGAGGTTTGAGTTGGTTGGTTATAATTTATAAAATATGCATTGGGGGGGGGGGGGGGGGGGGGGTACTAAATACATACAAATTGTGCCGTTTTGTTTTTTGTGCTGAGTAACGTCATTTTTCCCACTGTGTCTGATATTAAAATCAGTGCGACATAAATTGCAAAAGGCGTGGCCATTGTCGATATGGCTTCGTGATATGAAATTAAATTCTTCCATACAGCTGTTGTCAAATTTACATGTATATTTAGTTTTTTTCACCAGAGCACCACCTCTTCTCCTCCCATCTACCAGTGATGCAACTTCCTGCGTCTACTACCTGCGCAAATATCAACAGCTCAAATGGGTTGTAGGTTGCCAGTTTGAGGTCACGAATGGTTTGATATTTGTATGATGTGTCAATTGTGTGAGTAGGATGTGTTTCATACAAGCTCTGGCAACTGGACAACTTTGGAATAATATATTATTGCAATTATTCATACGTGTAATGAGGTTTGGGACATGCAAATTACAGGAGTTTCCTGGGAGAAATAACAAAATGGGAGGGAGGTGGGAGATGGGTGTGAAATACGGGAGACTCACGGGAAAAACGGGAGTGTTGACAGGTATGCACTAAACCCAGAATATGGATCTCACACTTGCCCATACGCCCAACAACACTTTCCACTTTGGACACTGGGAGCAGTGTTTTGAATTCTGGTAAGCACACACCAATTTTAACTAAAGTAAAGTCAGCCTAATGTTTTTTGAAAATGTAAGAAGGGTAAATTTTGACATTAATATGTAAGCAAATGTATCTATTAATTAACATGCATTTCGTCTTTTAATTGTGTATCGTGATTTTGTAAAATTCTGTAACTTAACTCAAAAACAAATTCAGGCAAACAGAGAATTCGGAAAAGAGACTGTTTAATGCTGGTTAATAACCAGTTATCAGTACAGAAACCAGATATCATTACATAAAATCATTAATGAAGCTAAAATAATAATAAGTAATGAAAGAACTCAATGATATCAATAAAATCAAAGATTCAACATTGCAACATACCATAACTCTACCATATTTGGGATACAATCCACCCTGTTGTTTGTCACAATGAAAAAATGGCAAACTCAGCCCTGTGGTGAGTGTTACTCTGTCATTTACAATCTTTGACTAATCTCATGGTCATCAAAGAGTTGACACAGCATTTATGATCAGATATGATCTGAGCCATATGGATGGCACACACAAAGTCATACTTACACCGTTATCAAAAGTCGGGTTTGGGCTGGATCCATTTAAGCCCTGTGGGAGAGTTGGCCATTCCTCTGTTATTGAATATTTCCATTGTCAGGCCAACAAATGTGTGATGATTGCAGGCAAAATGCTTACACAGGGAATTCTTTCTTTGCACTGTAAACAGTGGTGGATATCAGCAGTTTTGAAGAGATATATGTGATGATTGGAAAAGCATTGTTTTTTTCTGTAATGAGGTCTTAGAAATGTACAGATGTACAGTTCAATGCCCCTTGTGTTTGTTTTTCATGTAACTCTACCTTTAACACATATTCAGCTCTGGAAAAAATAAGAGACTACTAATATGATCAGTTTCTCTAGATTTACTATTTATAGGTATGTGTTTGAGTAAAATGAAGATTTTTGTTTTATTCTATAAAGTACTGACAACATTTCTCCCAAATTCCAAATAAAAATATTGTCATTAAGAGCATTCTTTTAACAAAAAAGATGCAGTGTTTTCAGACTTTGAATAATGCAAAGAAAATAAGTTCATATTCATTTTTAAAGAACACAATACTAATGTTTTAACTTAGGAAGAGTTCAGAAATCAATATTTGGTGGAATAACACTGATTTTCAATCATGCGTCTTGGTATGTTATCTGCCAGTCATTCACATTGCTGTTGGGTGACTTTATGTCACTCCTGGCGCAAAAATTCAAGCAGCTCGGCTTTGTTTGATGGCTTGTGGCCATCATTCTTCCTGTTGATATCATTCCAGAGGTTTTTAATGGGGTTAAGGTCTGAAGATTGTGCTGGCCATGACAGGGTCTTGATCCGGAAGAGAAGAATGTAATAAAGAAAAATATGTCCTAATTCAGAAATATTAAATTGCATAAAAATGAAACTACACTATTTATGACTCAGAGCAGTGCTCAGTCTTATTTTTTATATGTTTCTGAAATTATTGTAATGTTACAATCACAACATAATAAAGCACGCGCTTGCAAAATAATAGCAAATAGTAAAACAGTATTTGAAAACTAGAAAGGTAAAATTCAAGACAAACGTTACTGTTATCTTAAGGTTTTTATTATATTAGATTATTTTAGTTTTTTTTTTCAACAAAATCTTATGCAATTAGAAAACTTGGAATATGACACAGGAGTCTGACTTCTCTTATTACAATTTTGGAAGAAAGAATGTCTTGCGGGTTTAGAACGACATAAGTGCAAATCATGACAGAATTTTAATTTATGGATAAACTATTCCTTTAAGAATTGTCATGGATGGATGGATAGAAAATAAGAAGCGAAGTGACCCTTAAATCCGTCTGCTTACACCTCAGTGCTGCCCATCTGCATGAGTCAGATATGTATCTGGAGAGCTTTGTGCTCCCTGGAGCTTAATTCCAGCTCATGACTTATTTTATAATGCTAATGATGACTGGTGTCGGGTTCCCGTCAGCTGGTCATTGCTACTGGGTAGAGAGTTAAATGGACTTTGACAGCAGATCCTATTCAACCGGGAATTTGGTATGTGGTATTATTGTGTGGACAATCAATAGACATATTACTCAATGGGCCTTTATGTGTCAAATGTTTTGGTAATGTTTGGAAGATGATAAGAATTTTGGGTTATTCCAAGCCAGTCAAGCCAGCAAATGATGGCCTACCCTACTTTGCATATATTTATATACTGTATTACTATTTGCAATTCTTATTAGTTATTATTTGTATTTCAACATCTCTGTACTTGTACTCTGTTGAAAATAAAGTTGAAACTATCTAATCAAATCTAAATACAGTTCTGTTCATGAACCATTAAGTTATGAGAGAGAGAGAGAGACAGAGAGAGAGAGAGAGAGAGAGAGAGAGAGAGAGAGAGAGAGAGAGAGAGAGAGAGAGAGAGCCAGTGAGAGTGATAACCACATTCAATTAGCAAAGTGAGCTAAAATTTAAAGGGGTCACAACTACATTTTGAGATTGTAATGGTTGAGCGGTCTCAACCACCAGAGGGACCTGTCACCTGAATTCTGAACAATGTCACTTCCTGTTTCCTGCCATGTCACTTCCTGTTTTACATATATATATATATAAGCAGTGCTTTCACACACCCAGATTGTGAAGTATTGCCAGATTACCTGCCTTACCAAGCGGTTTCTCTTGCTCACTGTTTGTCTCATGTTATGACCCTTTTTTGCCTGTTTACTTGGATTACGTGTTTTGATCACTGTTTTTGCCTTGTCGCCTGTTTGGATTGCCTGCCTGTTATTGAACCACTGCCTGTTAATTCGACTTCATCTCTTTGCTCAGTACTTTGGATTGTTTGCCTGTTTATTCGTTCACAATAAATACCTCTGCAACATGGATTCTAACCAGCCTCCAGTCATGGGTTCATAACAGAGAGTCAGTTTGGTTGATGTGTGCTGAACAGATCCACAGTCAATAATTAGTTAGCTGTCATTACATACGTACAGTGCACGATTCCTGGGTTATTCTTTATTTGTTGTCAGTTATTAGGCTTAATATTTGAGCAATCAGTTACTCTTAGTTTATGAAATAAAACATAAAAAAGTTTCTTTTTAAAAGAAGAAAGCAGCCTAAAATAAAAACTAAATCTTTAAAGAATCAATAAATAGTCTTGACATTTTCAGTAATCACAAGCGTTTTTCTAATGCAGAACTTTTCAATGTTTCTGGAACTATTTCAGGTTCACATTGTTTTTCCACTGCATGACCTAGTTGCATGTGGAACTAAAACCTGAACCAAACCAGGAACCTTTATTGTACCTGCTTCAGTATTTTGGTGTAGTCAGAACAGCAAACATATCTCATTTTTCAAGCAAATTGTGCCGTCAGCTGTCTGATACCTGACATTTTTTTATTACTTTTATCCCATTTTCTTCCCAATTTCGGAATGCCCAATTCCCACTACTTAGTAGGTCCTTGTGGTGGCACGGTTACTCACCTCAATCCGGGTGGCAGAGGACAAGTCTCAGTTGCCTCCACTTCCGAGACCGTCAATCTGCACATATCACGTGGCTCACTTTGCATGACACCACGAAGACTCACAGCATGTGGAGACTCATGCTACTCTCCATGCACAACTTACCATAAACCCCACTGAGAGTGAGAACCACTAATCACAACCATGAGGAGGTTATCCCATGTGACTTTATCCTCCCTAGCAACCGGGCCAATTTGGTTGCTTAGGAGACCTGGCTGGAGTCACTCAGCACAAAACTCATGACTCCAGGGGTGGTAGTCAGCATCAATACGTGCTGAGCTACCCAGGCCCCCTGACACCTGTCATTTTTAAAAGACTGGCTAGTGGAAGGCCAGATGTACAACTAAACAAGAGGATAAGTACATCAGAGTCCCTAGTTTGAGAAATAGACACCTCACATGTCCTCAGCTGACAGCTTCATTGAATTCTACCCACTCAACACCAGTTTCATGTACAACAGTAAAGAGAAGACTCAAGGGTGCAGGCCTTATGGGAATAATTGCAAAGAAAAAGTCACTTTTGAAACAGAAAAACAAAAAGAAAAGGTTAGAGTGGGCAAAGAAACACATAATAAAACAGATAATTGGAAGTCTTAATCCCATTGAGATTTTGTGGGATCAGCTAGACTGTAAGGTGCGTGAGAAGAGCCCAACAAGACAGTCACATCTATGGCATGTGCTATCTGTACAAACTGACAGCTAGAATGCCAAGGATCTGTAAAACTCTCATTGCTGCATGTGGAGGATTTTTTGATGAGAAATCTTTGAAGTAGTTTAAGAAAGAAATTCTTGATTTTCTTTTCAAATTGTAATAGTAATTTTTTACGTTATTATTATCCTGACTATAAATTGTGATCAGTTGAATGTCACTTTGGTGAATAAAAGTACCAATTTCTTTCCATAAGAGCAAAACCTGGACAAAAGAGCAAAATCAGTTCCCTATCTGTCACTCACTTGAAGTTGTGTCGATGTAGTGACACCAGGAGTCACTCTTGGAAGCCCGAGACACCTCTGATCTTTGATAAAAGGCCAATTGATGAGTGGTATTTGCATGTCACTCCCCCGAACATATAAGTTTAAAAGAGGGGTGTGCATACCACTCATTCACATTTTCTCTTCAGAGCCGAGCAGTCGATTCAGCGAGCTGAATTTCCCACGGCTTCCATTTCTCCTCTGCTGGATACTTACGCCGCATTACAGTGACTTTCTCCCCTCCCTGCACGGGTCTACTGCAGAGATTGTCCCTGGGCAATTCGGCAGGTCTACTAAGAGTATATTATAAAGGAGTCTTTTCCACCTAAAAGAGTATATTCTAAAAGAGTGGCACACATCAGAATGTTTTTTTAAAGATGCGTCTTTTTAAAAATGCCTTTCTGGTTGTGTGTTATTCCTGGATTCGTAAGAAAGCAAGCCACCCCAGTGGCTCCCTGCCTCGGTCCTTCTACCCACGGGCATGAATCCCCAAGGACCTCCCATTCCCCAGCATGCTTGTTTGCTCCAGCTCCTCTCAGGGCGAATTTGATCTCCTGTGCTGTTTGCATTCAAGGCTCGGGCATACTAGTACAAAGACGTAGAGGCTGCCCTTGCCCCGCTAAGGGAAGTGGGTATTCACATTCTCAACTACCTCGACGCCTGGCTAATCAAAGCTCACTCTTGAGATGTGATGTTTGCCCACAGGGACCTGGTGCTCTCGCACCTCAGCCGGCTAGGGCTTCAGGTCAACTGGGAAAAGAACAAGCTCCTCTGGGTTCAGAGCATCTTTTTCTTGGTCTGGAGTTGGATTCAGTCTCGATGACGGCAAGCCTCACCAACGAGCACTCTACTGGCCCACCCAGACTTGGTTCTCGGACCTCATGCTCCTCGCGTCAGCCCCTCCCTGGCAAATTCCCCTGAGGAAGGACCTTCTTTCTTAGGTACGGGGCACCATCTGGAACCTCCATGTCTGGCCCCTTGACGGGACGCGGAAGACCTGAGTGGCCTACCACCTGCCATGGTAAACACGATCACTCATGCTAGGGCCACCTCTATGAGGCGCCTGTATACCTTGAAATGGTGTCTGTTCGCTAAGTAGTGTTCTTCACGGTGCAAAGTCCCCTAGAGATGCGTAGTCGGCTTGGTGCTTTCCATTCTGCAGGAGAGGTTGGAGGAACAGCTGTCCCCTTCCATCTTGAATGTGTACGTAGCCGCAATATCTGCACACCATGACACAGTGGGTGGTAAGTCCTTAAGCTCAACCTGATCATCAGGTTCCTGAGAGGCGCCAGGAGGTTGAACCTCTCCAGACTGCGCCTCCTTCCCTCGTGGGACCTCTCTGTAGTCCTGAAAGTCCTGCGAGGGGCTCCCTTTGAGCGCTTAAATTTCCTGAGTCCCCGACCGGGCTACGTGCCGAAGGTTCCCACGCCCCCATTAAGGGATCAGGTGGTGAACCTGCAAGCACTGCCCCAGGAGGAGGCAGACCCAGCCCTTACATTGCTATGTCCAGTGCACGCTTTACTATTAACTATTTGGACTGCACGCAGAGCTTCAGAGCCTTTGAGCAGCTCTTTGTCTGCTTTGACGCAGAGCGGAAAGGAAGCGCTGTCCCTATGCAGAGGATGGCCCACTGGATTATTGATGCCATAGCTATTGCTTACCAATCTCAGCATGTGCCACCCCAGGCAGGGCTACGGGCCCATTCTACCAGGAGTGTGGTAGCCTCCTGGGCTCTGACCAGTGGCGCATCTCTAACAGACATTTGCAGATCAGCGGGCTGTGCTACACCCAACATCTTTGCGAAATTCTATAATCTATAGCCGTGTCGTAGCAGGAATGAACAGGTAAGTTCATGTTCTAGTGTCTCTTCCCCCATTGGGTAGAACCTACCATGGGACATCTCCACATGAAATACTTCCGACTAGACTCAGCAAGACCATGTGACGTATCTCCACTCGAAATACACCCCCCCCACTCTGGGAAGGGTGTGGTCTCCGCGGTGTCTTCTCCTTGGGAGTGACACCCACCCGACGTAGACACTGTTGTGCCAGTCGGTTAATGACTTCTCTCTTGACTGGGCTTGCCTGTCCCTATCCTTTGGGCAGTCGACTTGTCCCCAAAGGGCTGTTCGACACTCATGCTAGCATCAGGGGAGGTTACGTGTCAGCCCGGTGCGCTGGCTACGCGGCACAGTAATCTGCCGTCTCGCACTGCCGATCCACGTAACACAGTTCAGCTAGTTGTGGCATTTTTGTAGGGGACCCCTAGTGTCACTACATCGACACAATGTCGAGTGAGTGACAGATAGGGAATGTCCTGTTTACTTCTGTAACCTCCGTTCCCTTTTTAAAGCTTATGCAGTAATTAAGTTGTTTTTTCTTTACCTCAGAATTATAAATGCACATGTATATGTTTGTAATGTGTACATACTATATCCTTAATTGCTAGTTATCACGTTAGACAATTCAATGCACAATAGTTTCAAGTAACATTGTGTTTATTAAGCACACATACCATGCAAAGGGATGATAAAGCAACAAACTTGCAGCTGACGTTAAAATTAAAACCGTCTTCTCTTTTTTGCTCTTGCTCTTAAGTTGTTTTCCATCTCGTCTTCCAAATCTGAGCACATCTTGTCCAGTTTTGCACATCAAGACAGGATGATAAAAAAATGACACAAAATCTTTTATGGAGTCATCCGTTGTTTTTGTTTTGAAGTCAGTGGGTTTGGCTATTGTTGCATTAATTTCAGGCATTGTCATTATAATGGTATCACATTTACATTAAAGCTTATTTAAATACAGTTCTTGCTTTTTACATTGACATTTATTCATTTGGCTGACACTATTATCCAAAGCGTCTTACAAATATTTGTGTCCCTGGTGGAAAAATTATGCTGGAATTTGATTGAACGGGTATGTTTCCACAAGGAACTGATTAGGCACTATCACGATCAGGCACTAGTTCCACAATTATGTTGAAAAATGCCTTATGGTTACAGGTATTACTGTAACGATCCACACCGTCTTTGGTTTGTGTACCTTTTTATTTAAGTTTTTGGCACTTTTTATGTTCCACATTGTTCTTTGTTTATGCACTCTTTGAGTTTTGGCACCTTTTATGTTCCGTATTGCCTTTTGTTTTTATGAACTCTTATTTTGAAGTCTTGTCAAGTCCTGTTTTCCCTCCTTGTCCAGGTGTCTGGTTTTCATTGGTTTATTGTTTGATTTATCTTGTTATCAGTTCTAGTCTTGTCATTGGTTTTAGTTAATTACCTTTTTACCTTGTTATGAGTTCTGTTTGTCCATTGGTCTATGTTTCCCCTTGTTTTGTATTTAAGCCCTCATGTTCACCTTGTCCTTTGTTGGTTGTTGTTCTATGTTTGAAGCTCTGTTCTTGAATCCTGCCTTGGTCCGTGTTCCTGCCTAAGCCCTCCTTGCAAGACCCCCCGTGTTTTCTTGTGTTCATTTCTTCATTTTCCCCCTCGTGGAGGTTACATTTGTTCCTGCGTTTGTATTTGCCTTTACTTTTGAAAATTCTAATATAAAGCTGCATTTGGATCCTTACTCCCTCGTCTGCCCTCTTCATCACAATTACAATAAAGAAAAGTGGATTGACTTCAGTTACCTGTTGATACAGACATTATTCAATCTGCTCCTGTTGTGGCTATATACAGTACAGGAGACTATGAATCATACCTGCAAATACGGTTGTCAATCGCAAACTGACTGTGTGAATGTAGCCAACATTGCATCAATGGAAATGGCAGCACTAAAACATAGACTTATGTCAAAATTTAATGAAGGTTGACATTCTATTTATTTTGTCAAAAATATTAAAAATATGATCTATTACAGATGTAAGTGCCTTTATACCCTTAAACCTGAAATGTTTAGGTAAGATGAGAAAGAAACCTTGGGAGGAAGTATGACTTGCACATATAAAACAAACTTCACAAATGCTAATTCTAAAACTAGCCATATAAATGAATCATCAGCCATATGACAATTAATTAATACATGTAATAACAACCACAATGTTAACAGCATTTTATCACCTGTCAAACAGATGTAGCAGGAGTCTAGACAACAAGCATTCAACAGTTGCTGGTCATCTGCCCATGTGGTTTGGAGACATCAGGTAGAGCTGACGAGTTATACCTGCTTTATGAATAGCCTCTATTATTCTATTAGCTTGTAGAAGTATCATCTTCCACTGGCAAAGATTACTGAGTATTACATATTGCCTGTTATTATTGGTAAGTTTATTGAAATGGAAATGCAGAGGACAAGGTGACCTAGATTTTTATCACCAGAGAAAAGCCATGAATTCTGATTGTATGTAGGGGGGAAGAGAATCATTTTTTTGTTAATGGGAAATCCTTGGGAGAGGAGAACAATGCTTGAAGGTAAACACAAAGTTTTCAACAATTTTTACCATAATCAGTAGTTTGAAAAGCACATTTCCTTTTAAATCAAATGGAAAGTAAAACATATTGTGTAACATGTAGCCATGACATCACATACCATATGTATTTGGCCAGGATAACATGACAGCTGTGTTTTTCAAAAACTTTTTGAAATGTGGACTCTTCAGACCAAAAAAACACAGTTCCACTGTTCTACTTTCCATCTAAGATGAGACTGAGCCCAGAGAATTCAGCAGTGCTTCTGGACAGTGTTGATGTAGGGCTTCTGCTTTGCATAGTAAAGTCTTAACTTGCATCTGTGGATGCAGTGGCGAGTGGTGTTGACTAACAAATGTTTACTAAAGTTATCCCAAGCCCATGTTCATGATATCAATTACAGATTAATGATGTTTTTTGTTACATTGATGCGTGAGGGATCAGATATCACGAGCATTCAGAAATGGTTTTCGACGTGCACTTTATGCACTGAGATTTGATAACTATATTGTGCACTGTAGAGGGTGAAATGCCCAAAATCCTTCCAGATTTTCATTGGGGAACTTTGTGCTCAAAGTGCTTAATTGCTGAAGCATCTGTTGGCAAATTGCCAAGTCTTGAACGATCCTTGCTCTTGAAGATCTAGGTTGTTTTTAGAGGCTCCTGATACAGTATACAGTACTATGCCACAATTGCCTAACCTGTTTAAAGTCTCCTGTTTAACATTACCTTGTTATTTCAACTCATCAATTTGTTATTAGTCTTAAACTGCCCCTGACTCAACTTTTTTGGAGCATGTTGCCATCATCTGATTTGAAATGACTGTATATTAAAAAAAAACAATACAATTCACAAGGTACAACATCATATTATAGGTGCTTTCATTATAGCAAAGGGTGAATATAATTTACAAATCACTCCTTTTTGTTTTTATTAGCATTTTTCATACTGTCCCAACTTTTTCAGAATTGGGGTTGTAAAATAATTCCTTTTAAACTGATAATAATTCCAGATGTGGCTGACCACACCCCGACTGGACAGAATCCAGTGCTGAAAACCGAAGGCCCAGCTTGACTACCACGATCATAGAGGCCTTCCGCCGAGCAAGCACACAAACTTCCTAAAGTGCAACTTTAAACAATCGTTTTGAGATATATAGAAAATCACAGAGCCTGTACAGTATGTGTCTAGCCAAAGCACTCATGTGTGACTAAGCCTGTTCCCTGCTCTTCTCAGCTATTAGCCAGTCATCTATGTATGCTAGAATATGCACACCCTAACAACACAGTGGCGTTAAAGTATTTGAACATGTGGTGTGACAAAGACAGGTTGAATGGAAGGACATGCAATTTGTATATTTTTACCTCGAAAGCAAACCCCAGGTATTTACTGTGACCTTGGTGAACTGCTTTATGAAAGAAAGCATCTGTCAGATCAATTGACGAATGTAATACCTGATGAGGTGTGAGCATTTTGAACTTGTACACTTGCAAGTTTGTTCAACATTTTTAGATCCACAATAGGATGCAATTCTCTGTCTTTGGTACAAGGAAATATCGGTTGTAAAATCCCACATTCATGCTTAATTCTGGACAGGGCAAATTGCCTGCTTGCTGAGGTGAGGAGTAATTTACTCCTATGGGGCGGCTGTGGCTCAGGTGCTAGAGCGGGTCGGCCACTAATTGCAGGGTTGGCAGTTCGATTCCTCACCACACGACTCCACATGCTGAAGTGTCCTTGGGCAAGACACTGAACCCCAAGTTTCTCCCAATGGCAGGCTAGTGCCTTGCATTGCAGCTCTGCTGCCATTGGTGTATGAATGTGTGTGTGAATGTGTACACTGAGCTCTGAGTCACAGTGTAATGCGCTTTGAATACAGTTACAGTTTTTCTCAGTCGCTTTGGTGCGTTTTTCACATCATCCCTAACATGTGCAAAATAATAAGTGCATTTCTCAGAACAATTTGTACAAACTGCAATATACAATAGATAAGTTTCTAAAGCTAGTTAGTCACTAAATATCCTTAGTACATCTCTCAAAATTAAATATTCATGCCAATGATCATGATAATGATAAGTAATTAAGTCATTGATCACAAACAAGGTGGTCAAAATGTTTAAGCATGTTGTCAATGTAACTGTGTACTTTGACAGTATTACCTAATGTAAACTTAGGCTACAGTTTGGATGACAGTTACTGTATTGAAAATGCACAAGCCTGCACTTCTATGGCATATATCAATTTCAACAGTACTATTTACATATTTCTGTATGTGGGTTATTGATTGAAAGAGACTGGACAGGATTTTGTTTTCCACAGCTTTTACTAGTGCTACATTATGAAAGAAAAAAAAACAAAATAATTTACATTAAGAAAAAGACAAGCAGCACAAAGGAAAAAAAAACTAAATTAGAATGAAACACAGGAAACACCCCTAAGGCGCAACTTTGCCCGCTGCACTGTTCTAGTGCTGTCTTTACACATCCAGGCGTTCCTGTCTGTCGGCCCACATATTCTCATCCACATCACACCGGATATTTTCCCTTGCAATGCAACGTGGAAAGAATCTTTTGGAATGCCTTATCCATCCTCTGCAGGCGTCTACTGTGATGTCCTCACTTGCTGCATCCATTGCAGCCAGCAGGGTCATCTCTGTGTGTGGCTGATGATCGTACACCTTCCACCTCCATGCTGAAAAGAACTCCTCAATTGGGTTAAGGAATGGTGAATAAGGTGGGAGGAATTCTATGAGCATCCTCGGGTGGGTCACAAACCATTGCCTTATGATGTTTGATTGATGGAAACTCACATTATCACAAATGACCACATACTTTGGCAAATCCTCTCTAAACAGACCCCTCTCATTATCAGGGATGAGAGCCCTGTATAGAGTCTCTAAAAAGTTGAGTAGATGCTGGGTGTTGTATGGCCCTATAAGGGGGATATGGGTTAGGCAAGGCAAGGCAAGTTTATTTATATAGCACATTTCATACACAATGGTAATTCAAAGTGCTTTACATAGTAGAAATAGTAAAGTAGTAAAAAGAAAAAAAAACAAGAATAATAAAATAAGAATAATTAAAACAGTTTAGAATAAAAAAATTAAAAAAACACAGTGGCACAGTGCTCATTCAGTAAATGCACAGCTAAACAGATGTGTTTTGAGTCTGGATTTGAATGTGACTACTGTAGGAGCACATCTGATCTCTTCTGAAACCTGGTTCCAGCTGCGGCTGGCATAATAGCTAAAAGCAGACTCTCCTTGCTTAGAGTGAACCCTTGGTATTTCTAGCTGATGTGATTCTAATGATCTGAGTGATCTGTTGGGTTTATATTCAGTGAGCATATCTGCAATATATTGAGGTCCTAGCCCATTGAGTGATTTATATACCAGTAATAATACTTTAAAATCAATCCTAAATGTAACTGGGAGCCAATGTAAATACCTGAGGACTGGTGTGATATGTTCATATTTTCTGGTTTTGCTCAGAATTCTGGCAGCAGCGTTCTGTATGAGCTGCAACTGTCTTATGGTCTTCTTGGGAAGGCCCGTGAGGAGTCCATTACAATAATCCACCCTGCTGGTGATGAAAGCATGCACAAGTTTCTCTAGGTCTTGACTGGAAACAAAGCATCTAATTCTTGCAATATTTTTCAGATGATAATATGCTGATTTAGTTATTGCATTGACATGACTACTGAAACTAAGGTCTGACTCTAGAGACACACCAAGATTCCTGACTTGATTTTTAGTTGTTTGACCCCTAGCGTCAAGGTATGCATTCACCTTGAGAACTTTATCTTTGTTTCCAAACGCAATGACTTCAGTTTTGTCTTTGTTTAACTGAAGAAAGTTTTGGCACATCCAACTGTTTACTTCATCAATACATTGGCACAGGGAGTCAATGGGGCTGTAATCGTTAGGTGATAGGGCTAAGTAGATCTGTGTGTCATCTGCATAGCTGTGGTAAGCCATTTGGTTCTTTCTCATTATTTGGCTAATTGGGAGCATATACAGGTTGAACAGGAGTGGAGCAAGAATTGAGCCTTGAGGGACTCCGCATGTCATGGGCGTCCACTCAGACTTATGGTCTCCTATACTCACATAATAACCTCTCCCTTCTAAGTATGACCTGAACCATTTTAGGACCATCCCAGAAAGCCCCACCCAGTTTTCCAGCCTTTCCAGAAGTATGGTGTGATCGACAGTGTCAAATGCAGCACTGAGGTCGAGTAGTACCAGTACTGATAATTTGCCTGTATCAGTATTTAAGCGAATATCATTTATTATCTTTATGAGCGCTGTCTCTGTGCTGTGATGTGATCGGAAACCAGATTGAAAATTGTCAAAGTATCCATTCGAGTTCAAGAATTTGTTCAGTTGATTGAAGACAACTTTTTCAATGATCTTGCCTATGAAAGGAAGATTTGAGATCGGTCTATAGTTGCTTAATATGGTATTATCCAGATTGCTCTTTTTCAAGAGGGGCTTGACAACTGCAGTTTTCAGGGAGTTTGGAAAACTCCCAGAGAGAAGTGAGGAGTTTATCACTTCTAGGAGATCTGCTTCTAAACAGTTGAACACACTTTTGAAAAAAGATGTTGGAAGTGCATCAAGGGCGCAGGTTGATGTTTTAAGGTGCCGTACGGTTTCTTCCAAAATTTTGCCATCAATTTCTTTGAAGTCAGACAAAGTAACCACTTTCTCAGGTTGTGGTTTGATTTGTCTGACCCCAGCACAACTCTAGGATGTGCTGATCACCTTTCTGATATTATTTATTTTCTCAGAGAAGAAAGAAGCAAACTCACTGCACTTGCTGTCTGAGAGCAGTTCACAGGGAATCTGGCTTGGGGGGTTTGTCAGTCTCTCTACAGTCGCAAATAGAGTGCGTGTGTTAAGTTGCTGTTTATAATATTCGAGAAGAAAGACTGTCTAGCTTTGCCTAGTTCCATATTAAAAGCATGGATGCTGTCTTTGTAGATATTATAATGGACTACAAGTTTTGTCTTCCGCCAAATGCGCTCTGCTTTTCTGCATTGTCTTTTCATATATTGCACTGCTGTTGAGTTTCTCCAGGGTGCTTTTTGACTGCCACTCTTCTTCCTCACTTTCACAGGAGCAATTTCATCAATTACACTTTTAACTTTTGAGTTAAAAGAATCAAGGAGAAAATCAACAGTGTCAGCAGATATTCTTGGTGTTAAAGATATAGCCTTCATAAATAGTAAACTAGTGTTCTCATTTAAGCATCTCTTCTTGACAGACACAGATCTAGCTTCAATGGCAGGAGAGATCAATATATCAAAGAAAATACAGAAATGATCAGACAGTGCTACATCCTTAATAACAATTGATGAAATGTTTAGACCCTTACTGATAAGTAAATCTAGAGTGTGTCCATGATTGTGTGTGGGTCCATGTACATGCTGAGTCAGATCAAACGTTGATCTGGTTAGGACACCATGCTCCGAAATAGCAGCACACATGGTGATATTTCCTCCCTGTTGGCCTGGCAAATCCACAGTAGCTCTGTGACCGATGATATTCCGACCCCGCCTTCTGCATTTGGTCAGGTTGAAGCCAGCCTCATCCACGTATACAAAGTTGTGAGAGGGTTCACTTGATTCCAACTCCATTACACGCTATATCCCAGAACACACAGTTGAATTTGTTTTGGTGAGGAAGAGTGACATAAAATGTACATATATTGCATGTTCCTTCCAAAACAATGGAATTGTTTGCAGTTTATGCTTACTGTACTATGTATCACTATGAAATGTTGCTGTAAAGTAGTTACATAGATATATGTTTTACCTGTACATACTGGTACCGTAGCTCCTTAACTCTGTCCTCATTCCTTTGGAATGGTACACGGTACAGCTGTTTTATACTCATCTGGTTTCTATGCAGCACCCTGTTGATGGTTGAGATGCTAACCGTATGTATGTTTTCAAAGACATCGTTGTCTTCTATAATGGTCCTTTGTATTTCCATGAGTCTCATGGCATTGTTTGCTCGGACCATGGTGCAAATAGCCTCCTCCTGTCGAGGTGTGAAAAGGCGTCCTCTGCCACCGGTTTGAGGTAATCTTGCAGTCCTATGTGGGGAAAAATGCAATGATGCATCGCACACTTTCACATAGACAAAAACTATGCGAACACACATTTTACTGTAAAACATACAGGTGGGTGCATTTACAGTAAGGTGCAGTATGTATCTGTATAGAGTATATTTCTGTATGCTGTGAAATACAAGTGGACTACTGTAATATGAAGCATTGTAGGAAGTATACAGTATACTTCTTATATACAGTAACAGTGCACTGTACATTGGTGGAAATACCTGTTCTCTCTTCGAAATGTTTGAACTATTGAGGATACGGTTTTATCTCCCAATATTCGGCTGCACCCTTTGACCCGCCTCAGCCATTGTAAGGCCATGATTGACAACATGGTCTACAATAGTGGCCCTTATGTCATCAGATATGCGCCTATGTCCTCTTCTGCCTCTTCCTCTGTTGTGCCTTCCACCACGCATTCTTGCTCCTCTTCTTCCTCCTCTTGGCTGTTGAACCTGTTCGTTTCCTGGTCCATCCATTATTGGAAAATTGCAACTCTGTGTTGTGGTCTGTCTATATATGCTTGCCAATTGATTGTTCATGAGATGCACCTTTGAGCAATTTAGACAACTGGTTTACTGTATTGTTGGTTGAACTAACACTTTACATTCCTTCATGAGTGAGAGTCAATTTCACCTGCACGATTCAGCAATTCACATTTTTGTACAAAAAGTCTAATAGAAATGTGTAAAACTATGCTTGACAGTTTATGACAAATAGTTCAACAATTTTGCATGTAATGGCTTATGCAAGGAACTAATGCCTAGATGTTTTGAGGGGTAAGACTATTCAACAGAGAACCATCTACTATATTTTGATCAACATGACATGAGCAATTGCAAATGTGGAAAAAAGCTGACACTTGTACATTATCAATTGCAATAAGTACAAAAGCAATTGCAATTTGTTCAAAGGAATAAGAAATTGCTTTCATGATGTGCACAAGTGACTAGATGATTTGGAATTTGTACAAGTAGTATCAAGAATTGCACTTTTGATCTAAGAAATGCACCAAAGCGACTGAGAAAAACTGTAATGTTAAAAAGGCGCTATATAAGTGCAGACCATTTACTCCTTTAGAACTGCCTCACCACTACCCTACATGGCTTTGCATCCTTCAGGAAACACTGCGCACATTCATGGGGCTGTGTCAGAGCCAACCTGGTGTGCTATGCTGAGACACACTGGGCAAGTCTTGTATCTCTTTCGAAGATTACAAACCCACATGCCATAGGACAGGGGTGAAATTTAGCATTTTAGTGCTTGGTTTTGGGCAGCTCATTTCAAACAAAAGCTATGAGCATGAGGTGTTCTCGCAGTGTGGTGAAAAGCTAAAGAACAGGAATGTAGTAGGTGACTGTATTTATATGCCTGCCAGATGGGTGGGACTAACCCACCCAAATTGCCTTTCAGGCATGAATAGAGGTGTCTTCAAAGAGTACAATATCCCATAGTCAATGTGTTGTACCAAGTAAACTGACTAAATGGGAACCCAATATACTACCCTCAAACAAAAATACTTATCAAATCATATACCTATGGAATTGCATCATATTAGAATGTATATGGGATTGCATCCCGAAAAAAACAATGAAATTCAATATGTCACTGCTGTTTTGTTGTCCTCAACCAATTGCTTGAAGTGAAAAATTGTTCCATTTTCACTAAAACTCTGAAGCCAAGTTAATACCCTGTTAATTTGCAATTTGTCTATGCTTTGCAGCTGCCCAGTAGAAATTGACATTGATGTTTAATTAATGGTATTTCAAGTCAAGTCATTTTTATTTGTATAGCGCCTTTCACAACACACATCGTTTCAAAACACCTTTACAGAAAATCATGCATTAACAGAAAATTCAACTGTAATATATATAAAGTCTTAGTCATCATTGTGTAGTTTGAAAAAAATAATTAATTAAATAATAATAGTATTTATAAGCACAAAGAGCAAGTTGAAGGCGAGGAACACAAAACTCCATAAGATGTTGGTTAATGGAGAAAAATAACCTTTGGAGAAACCAGACTCACTGTAGGTGCCAGTTCCCCTCTATTTCATTTGTTTTAATAGCCAAACCACTAGTGAGAGAGGTATACTGACTCCAGAGGCCTTTGGAGTCCCCATTTTTCACTCTGCCCACAACATCTTTCAGGGTATTGTCTTTAGGGCAGTGAAATCTCTCAGGGTTGTATCCAACAAAACAGCCATCAACAGAAACCCTGCGACATCCTCTGGCTGAAGAACCGCTCCACATATGGGTTCCCATATGAACCTAGGTGGAAATACAGGATGGAAGAATGGTCATAAGGCAATAATCCAAGACAATATCCATAAACAATGTAAATATCAAAATATCAAAAGGACAATAACCAAACTGCTGAAAAGACTATATTTTGCTGCTGGGCTAATTGTGATTTTTCCATCCTGCAACAATATTTTTATCAATCAAAAATATTTTAGGGATAGGTTAGGGCTGAGGTTAGGGTTAAGATTAGGACTATTTTTTATATAAAAATGTTGTTCCAAGATCATGTATTTCTTGACAAAATTACAATGACCCTAAGCTGGTTTGATGCCGGTCTAGCTGGACCAGTATAGCTGTGTTGCTTACCAGTAAAACTTAGCTGGTGAAGCTGGTTGATGAAAATGTTCATGCTGGTTAAGCTATTTAAGACTGGTGGAGATACCAGCATCCAAGTCAATTCAAGTCAAGTGGCTTTTATTGTCATTTCAACCATATATAGCTAGTACAATACACAGTTAAACAAAACAATGTTCCTCCAGGACCATGGTGCTACATAAAACAACATGAAACAGCATAAAACAAACAGAGAACTTCATGAAACTACACAAAACTAAAAGACATACACATTTCTACATAAAGTGCATAAAGTGCTACAAAAGAGACATTTACTTACTGTGCCTATGACAAGTGTCAGATAAAATAGGTAGTGCAAAAAGATAACAATATAATAGAAAATGCTGTGAATGTAAACATAGCATACTATGGCATAGTATCCGCCAGATAAGCTTTTACTATTGTAAAGCAGTTCAAAGGAAACGAGGCCGGCTCTGGGCGGTCGGCAGTGAGCCCCTCCCCTTTTGCGGTTGGCAGTCTCAGACCCCGCTGCATTTCAGCAGCTGGTAGGGGTCTCCTTCCCTGGCAGCAGGCCTGACCCTTCCAGGTGGTCGGCTAGGAGCCCCTTCTCCCCTCGCGGTCGGCAACTAATTCATTGGCTTCCAGGCGGCCGAGCTCCTCCATTCCCCAGAAGACGGCCGTGGCTGCTCCGTTGGGGTGGATGGTAGCGGCGAGAACTCCACTATGGCGTATCCCTCCTCCTTCCTGAGTTTCAGCACCAGTGTACAGCAGTTCAATGGAAAGGAGGAGGCGAGAACCGGCTTGACATAAAAAATTATATTTATTGAAAAACTTAAACAAAAGACACAAACACACACATGACGGACAGCTGCTAGTAAACAATCTCTCTTTCTATCGCATCACCATCTGCAGTCGGCCTTTATCCCTCTCTGAGGCTTAATTAGCCTGATAAGGGACCTGGTGTGTAAAATCATGACCTGGCCCCGCCCTCCGCCCTGTCACAACTATATATGGACATAGCAGTTATTAGGGTAGCAGCCAGGTAGAAGTGACAAGAAATTAAGTACAATATGTTATGAATAGAGTAGCAGCGAAAAAAAGAAAATTCTAGGTAGATAATACAGAAATGTGCAAAATTGCAAAGGGAGTTGGATGGTGTTCAGTTGAGTGTGAGTGTGTGTATGTGTTGTCCGTCCAGTCTCTGAGTGTTGAGGAGTCTGATGCTCGGGGGAAGAAACTGTTACACAGTCTGGCCGTGAGAGCCCAAATGCTTCGGTACCTTTTGCCAGACGGCAGGAGAGTGAAGAGTTTGTTTAAGGGGTGTATGGGGTCATCCATAATGCTGCTGGTTTTGCGGATGCAGCATGTTGTGTAAATGTCTATGAAGGAGGGAAGAGAGACTCCAATGATCTTCTCAGCTGTCCTCACTATCCTCTGCAGGGTCTTGCAATCCAACAAAATGGTGCAATTCCCAAACAAGGCAGTGATGCAGCTGCTCAGGATGCTGCCTTCACAGAAAATAGAGACGCAGCTGGGATTTCATGGTTATAGAGCTAGTGTTGAGGGACCAGGCAAGGTTCTCCGCCAGGTGAACACCAAGGAATTTGGTGCTCGTAACGATCTCCACAGCGGTGCCGTCGATGTTCAGAGGAGAGTGGTCTCCATGCTCTTTTGAAGTTAACAACCATCTCTTTTATTTTGTCCATGTTCAGAGACATGTTGTTGGCTATGCACCAGCCCATTAGCTGTTACAACTCCACTCTGTATGCTGACTCCTGGCTCTTGCTGATGAGACCTACCACGGTCATGTCATCAGCGAACTTAATGATGTAATTCGAGCTGTGCATTGCTGCACAGTCGTGAGTCAGCAGAGTGTACAACAGTGGACTGAGAACACAGCCCTGAGGGGCCCCGGTGCTCAGTGTAGTGGTGGTGGAGATTCTGCTCCCGATCCGGACTGATTGAAGTCTCCCAGTCAGAAGGTCCAGGATCCAGTTGCAGAGGGAGGTGTTCAGGCCCAGCATGTTCAGCTTTCGAAGTCTATGAACAGCATTGAAACGTAAGTTTCGTAACATATAGGTGGCCTTGAAGCACATTAGAATGATGGCCCTACTCAGGGAGATGTTGAAGATGTCAGTAAGAACATCTGCCAGCTGGTCTGCACATCCTATGTACACTCTGCCAGGAATGTTGTCTGGTCCAGTAGCTTTCCGTGGGTTGACTCTGCATAGACTTTTTCTCACAACAGCCGTGGTAAGACATAGAGCCCGGTCGCTGGGAGGAGGGGTGGTCTTCCATGATGCCACATCATTCTGTGCCTCAAACTGAGCGTAGAAGTCATTCAGCACATCTGGAAGGGAGGCAGCACTGTCACAGGCAGGTGATGCTGTCCTGTAATTGGTGATGGCCTCGATGCCCTGCCACATGTTTCGCATGTCACAGCTGTCCTGGAAGTGGCTGTGGATTCTCTGGGCGAGTGCGTGCTTTTCCCTCGTTGATGGCCCAGGACAATATGGCCCTTGCTGTTCTTAGGGCTGCCTTGTTGCAACTCTGAAGGCAGAGTCTTGGGTCCTCAGAAGTGCAGCACCTCTGCAGACATCCACGGCTTCTGGGTGGAGTGTGAACTGATGGTCTTGGAGAGAGTGACATCATTGATGCGCTTACTGATGGAGCTGGTCACTGATGCTGTGTATTCCTCCAAGTTGGTGGAGTCGCCATCGGTGGTAGCCTCTCTGAACATGTGCCAGTCAGTGTGCTAAAAATAGTCCTGAAGATCAGAGATGGCTCCTGCTGGCAAGGTTATCACCTGCTTCAGAACTGGTTTGGAGTGTCGAATGAGTGGTCTGTATGCTGGGATTAGCATAACAGAGATGTGATCTGAGTAGCCGAGGTGGGTGTGGGGCTCCATCTTGTAAATGCCGGGGATGTTTTTGTAAACAATTTCCAGCACGTTCGCCCCTATCATTGCAAAGTCCACATGCTGATGGAATTTAGGGAGTACCTACTTGAGATTTACATGGTTGATCATATTAGGTTTTTGGGCCTCATGTATTCAGATATAAGAAAAAGGCAGGCAATTATAAAACATAGGGAGTCCAAAACAAATCTCATGAAGCCTTGCTCACTTTACAGCTATGTAAGAAATTCTGAAGGATTGAACTCTCAACTCCTATTGGATGAGACCCAATAAAAAAAAAACGCGCCATCAACCATAATATCATCCGTAGTAGAAAAACCTCTGAAATCTTTCTGGGAGTTGCTTCCAGCAACATTTACATGCTGTGTCTAGACGCAGCTCATTGCTGCTCTCAGGTGTAGCCTTGTTGCGCAAGGAAGTAATGTACGTCTTGACACTGTGGCCATACAATCTCCATCTCGCTGGACAAGTCGAGATTTCTATGTCATGACCAGCTCGTTTCAAACCGTAACATAAAAAGAGGGATCAGACAACAAAGTCTAATCAATTCAAAATGGTTTTATTTTAATTAAACAAATACCACAACCAATAAATAATAACATGAGTCTAGGGATAATGGAGTAAACAGGGAGTTAACAAACAATATAACTATAACAAAATCTTTATGCTACACAATATAAGAAAAGAAAAACAAGAAAAGTGTCAATGAGGTCTTACATACTTTGACCAGCCACTCCTAAGAAACAGACTATCCCAGCATGCCTGTTCCCCAAATAACCCACAACATTCTTATACTTTTACTAATTGATAATTAGCATGGGGAGAACCAATAAAAAACTCCCACGCTCTGCTCCAACAGAATCACGAGAAGATTCAGGGTCTTCTCGCCTCCCACTCCGAAAGGAGGTTCCCCTAAAGAACCAACAAAAGACAAAAAACATTTCACACATACAAAAAATATTACACCCAACATGCTAACGGATCAGAAGGAGACCACCGAGCAATGCGTGTCTTCACCCGTTTGCCTGCAGAGGTGAAGAAAGAAGATTTCTCTTCCCTCTTCAGCTGTCAACTTCGCTGATTTCTCCAGCAACCCACCGAGAATCAGCAGCCATAATGTCCTCCGCCGAAATGGCCTCCCATCATTACCTGAGCTTCAAGGAACCGAGTCAGATTCAAACGATGGATGAACACTCATTCTACCCACGTCCTCAAGCGATTCATTAAGAGGTTTACGTCTGGGCAGAGATAGATTATTATAGTGTGTTATTCTTGAGTATCAAGGTTATTGCTTGTACAGGCCACCGAGTCCGCTCATTGCTGCTAATAATACTCAAAGTATTATTGTAACATACTGTTATCACAAATTATATTTGCTGTGTTGTAGTCCAACCATGTTGGACTGTTGTGTATTTCTGCCATCGCGGGTGAGACCGGCACACTGAGTTTATCCATTAAAGAACCAAAGACCGCGCGATGGATTACGTGCTGTTCACCATGTCTCTGAGTGATAAAATAACAGTTGCCTTTTTCCCCCACGATCGCGAAACCGGCTTCGGTGCAGTCACTCTGATTTCTCTCTCTCATACTAACCGCACACACAGGTGACCCCTCACAAACTTACACACACATTTGGCTAGTAGATAACTTCGCAATAAAACTCAGCTTTGTCCCCAAGTTATCATACAAGCAGAGCCACTCGCTAAACAGGCAGACGCCTGTTAACCCTCTGGGGTCTGAGGGTGTTTTGGGCCCTGGAGAAGTTTTGACATGCCTTAATATTTGTGCTTTTTTTCAGTTGCTCAAAAACATATTAATGGCTAATGTCTGATAACACTGTATTCAGCACAACTGGGCTACAATATTATGTGAGCAACGTGTGTACATGTTACTGAAACAAGTCCATATAACACATACTAAACATTTGTCCACAAGCCTTTTGAGAACTGGATCTTGTACCCTAGAGTTTTTGCTACAAAATTATGTGAAAACCATCCTGATCACTCATTCATACAAAACAATTTAGTCATTTAACTTTTGTAAGACACTTTTAGTGTTAGAAAGGTCATATACGAGGAGGCGTGAACTATCATTAATATTGATGTGATTCACACCTGAGGAGACAAAAGACCCCTCCCCTGGGCCTATCAATGAGGAATGTGACAGAAAGAGAACTAATGTGAGGAGACTTAATGATCAAAATCAGGTTTTAAGTTAAAAGAAGTAATCTGACTATACATTTTCTTTACATAAACACTTCACTTAATTTTTTTTTTTAGACCTACACTACCTTTTAAAAGTTTTAGAAGAAGTCTCTTCTGCTCACCAAGGCTGCATTTATTGGATCCAAAATACAGTAAAAACTGATATTGTGAACTCTTTTTACAATTTAAAACAGTTTTCTATTTGAATATATTGTAAAATGCCATTTTTGATCAAAGTTGAATTTTCAGCATCATTATTGCATTCTTCAGTGTCACATGATCCTTCAGAAATCATTATAATATGCTGATTTTGTAATATGGGCATATTTACGTCACATTTGACACATTTACACCCGAACACATATTTGCAAGCACAAGCTTTGTTGATGATAATGAGGCAGCATAAACACTAGTTAAAATATAATCTAAAAATGTATATTATTTTTATATCATATTAAATGTTTATATCATACAGCATACAATTTAAATGCCTGCTTTAACCAAAACAGCATTTAAATGTAACTAAAACTTGCTTATTAGGACACGTTTCAAATTTCAATACTCTGAATCCTGGCTGGCAAGTTTGGAAACAGTCCCACTAGTAAAATATGTACATGTTTATATAAAACAGCATGTCAACTAATGTAAGTAAAACTAAATGACTTATTCATTAGAAACTGTATCCTCAGCTGAATCAAGTTTCTCTTCAAAATACAAATGTTCATCGGAGTCCCGCTCTACTTTTGAGGAAAATGTGAACTCTTCATCACTATCCAGGAGTTTTCTCACTTGTGTATCGTGCGATCTTCCAAACGTGCAGAAAAGTGAATGAACTAGATGTTTCTAAGGCACAGTCGGGTCCGTTTACCATTTGCATTGATCATCTCAGCACATTACCGTATTAATAGCATCCTCTGGGTGTGATCACATTAGCTGAGCCAGGAGAAACTGTACATCGCTTTATTTCATACAGATTACATTGCAGGAGAATATTTGTTTTAAATTTGAATTTTTTTACTTAAAAGTAGACATTTTAATCTTTCTTTAGACATATGTTTCATGTGTGTGTGAGAAGTATTCGCGGAGTTTCAGTTCATTTTTGTGAAGTGTTTCAAATGCACACAGAGACTGCTGAAAGCGCACCCTTTTTATTTTCTTTATTTTACAAAAGCACAAGGTTTTGTTGTTATTGTGAGTGTACACAAATAAAAGTAGACCCTTTATAGTCTCTAATGATGTCTTACATTTATCTGTATGCCCAAAAATACCCAAATTAGTATTTAAAGTATTTTCCGCTGTAATGACGAAAAAAATCCAGCAGGACGCGCCATTGTGTCCGTCGACCCCAGAGGGTTAACCAGCTTCTCTCCGCCCACATTTGTGGCCTTATTCTCTGGCCGGAAACCTTGCATGATGTACTCACACACACACACGCACACAATACCTTCCTCGCATGCATTATAGGCTTATTTGTTACTTTATCTAATCATGTTACTGTTTTGTTTGTAGTTAGAAGTCGGAAGTTTAATGACTACATTGTATTGATTATTAATTGATATTACTGCATCAATAAACTTAGTTACACTTTAAAGAGAAGTGTTTTTGTTTGTTTTGCATACACCTGTGTCAAGGGCTGGCAGGGTATGTCAGTGCTCGCATTCAAGCCTTCATTGTTTTCCTTTTTAATGTAGATGTTATCTTGACGTTGACTTTCCTAAGAGAACAATCCTATATTAAGACTGCTATACTGTCTGGTTATTAGTCTCTGATTCCAGGGTGGTGCCCCGTCAAAATTAATCCTTATTAATATTCTACTGAATTTGCTAATTGATGGTTATTTGTGAATATTATTGATTTAAAGGATTAAAAAGCTACAATTTATTCTAATCAATGTTCTATTAATTTTAATAATTAACTTTGATAATTAGGTCTTAAATAATTTGCAGCATTCTCATATATGACACTATTCTTGCAAACAGTTTTCAGACAACTGAAACTGAAAAGAAAGATTGATAATACTTTACATGCGCATGTTCCATGAGAAAAGGCCTCTGAACATCAGAGGTGGGTAGAGTAGCCAAAAATTTGACTCAAGTAAAAGTACTGTTACTTCAGAATAAATTTACTCAAGTAAAAGTAAAAAGTAGTCATCCAAATAATTACTTGAGTAAGAGTAAAAAAGTGCTTGGTGAAAAAACTACTCTTTTACTGAGTAACTGTTGAGTAACGTCTGATTTATTTTTTTACTCAAGCGTTCGACCAGACAGACAAAAATACAAAATAATCCTCTTTAGGCAAATTATAGTTCATCCAATCAATAAAATAAATTAAAATTAATTAATTACAAAATAGTGTACATTAAAATAATCCAGGTAAATTCAAGTACTTAAAATATATAAAATATAAATAAAATAAATAATCACAAGTACCACAAATTTCCAAACCTTTACACTTTTTTTACCAGGCTCTGCAGGCAGAACTAGAACAAGGCAGCCCATAAACTCTGTGTGTGTGTGTGTGTGTGTGTGTGTCAGTCAAACATGCAGATACAAACAATTTCACCATTCACCAAAGAATCACTCAGTGATGTCACTATTAAGCTTCAACAGTAGTTGGCTCTCAAGGTTCTTGCTGTGAAGCTGTGACTGTTTAGCAGTGAACAGGAGTCCTGCATGACTGAAAAGTCTCTCACAGGCTGCAGATGCAGGAAGACCTGTGTTGACTTTGAGTGACAGCTTCTTGATGTGAGGAACAGACATTAGGACGAGCGTAAAGAAGGCGCTTGAGACGCGCACAAGTCAGCAATATTTCTGATGATTTATTGGCGTTAAGTTTCGTGCACAATGACAAACAGGAGTGCAACATTCAGGGATTAAAATTAACAAATTCGTGCTCGGGAAGTTCGTGTAGCCAAAGCTGCGCGGATTTATCGCAAATACGCAACTCGTGAGTCCTCTCCTCTTGATATATTATATACAGCGTATTGCGCAGAAACTGCGCATTTCTGGCTTGCTTGAACACACACGTCACTTAGCAACAAATAACGGTGCGCGCTTGTTCACTTGCATTGAAGAAATAGCGAATATTAAAAAGCATTTTGTTAACAAAAAAGACATGGTTATTTTCCAACATCCTACATGTTCTGTGACTGTGTACTGTATTGATCTCTCCACCTAAAACACATTTTTGGTTAAAAAAAAAGTAAAGAATGAAAAGGTTGGTCCGATCGATTTTCGAACGTAAAGTGACAGCCCTATTAAAAACATGTGAAAAGACAAACATTTGCCTATCCACAGCAAAAAAAAGAAAGAAAAGAAAACGAATTTAGAAAACTTACCACTACATGTTTCCTCAAGTTAGATGTTGAGTTTTTGAATACTGAAATGTCCGATTGTTTTGGTAGACACAGAAGACACCGCATAATGTAGCTGCTGTTTCGCACTTTTACTAAGGTAAACATGCTTTCAATATGAGGCCAGGGGTGTTCCTGATCGTCTGTGTCTGCATTGCTGACGGTTTCTGACATTTTTGTTTTGCTACGAGCCTACGACTGTAAAGCTAACCCGTCCCGCCGTTGAGATTGAGTAGGGTCACGTGACGACTGACAACTACGTTTGATTGGTGAAACACAGTAACGTGGCGAGACTTCAGCGGAAGTCTCTCGCTGTACGCGGAGTACGGAATAAAAACAATGCATAGAATACCAAAGAGAAAGAGGTGAAAAGTAACGAGCTCATTGTAGCCTAATGTAGCGGAGTAAGAATACAGTTTCTTCTTCACAAATCTACTCAAGTAAAAGTAAAAAGTATAGTGATTTAAAACTACTCCTAGAAGTATAATTTTTTCAAAAACTTACTCAAGTAAATGTAACGGAGTAAATGTAACTCGTTACTACCCACCTCTGCTGAACATACAGCAAAGGCCTACATGCCTCTGAACATACAGCGCATTAGACAAGGCATTGACGGCTTTTCTTTCATCTGTTCATAAAAATATAATAAAGTGTATTTCTTGAAGCGCATGTCTTTGTGTCTAACAGCATTTCTTGTCGACGTCTTAGAGGTCACCCACCATTGTTGTGGGTAGATGAGCAAAATTACCCGCACATGAAATACCCATTTTTGGATGAGGAGTTTGTGAATAAGGAGGTGGATTCAGCCTCGTCCCATTTGTCGATCATCATTTGTCAATGAGTGTCACAATCAGCATTTGGATATTTGTAACATATCGTCAATATCCATTTACATCGTCATATTGCCAAGCCCAACTGAACACCTTTAACAAATTAAGGAACAGGAACACAAAGAGCATTTATCTAAAAAGAAAAGTGTCTGATACTTTAATACTTTTGACTGGTGTACCTTCAAATTTCCTTTCGTGGTAAATGCACGTCCACATATGTTGCAGGCGAAGGGTTTCTCACCGGTGTGGGTTCTCTCGTGAATTTGCAGTGCACTCGAAGAGGAGAAGGTCTTCCCACAAGTGTGGCAGAAGTGCTGTTTAGTTGTTCGTCGAAGTGGTGCTGCTGTTAATTTTGATGTAGACTGAGTGAGTATTGTAGAAGCTGAAGCACTATCTATACCTGCTGCAGGATCTTTAGAATCTTGTTCAATGATCTTATTGAGTCTGATTCGTTTTGAGGTAATGATTGGATCAGTGTTGGGAAGAAACTGGTTTGGTGGAAAAATCCGGATCTGATTTGCAGGCTCAAACAACTGTGAAGGTAAGTCTTGCATCTGGTGGGTGAGCATGTGCTGCTTAAGGTTGCCTTTGCAGACAAACGAGTGCTCTTTAGTGTGACTTTGATAGTGAATGTCCAAAGCATTTTGAAGAGCAAATGTCTTGTTGCAGATATCACAAACATTGGTTTTCAGCGATCCCCGCTCATGGAAGGATAAAGTCATGGTCATGCTGTCTTTTGGGACATCTTCAGATGTTCCATCTATTAGTTTGAACTCTGTAAGATTTGGTGGTGAAAGACTTGAGCCATTTGGTTCAGCAGATATAATTTGTCTGTTATTTGTAGTGTATCCATGTATTTTAAGAACAGAGGGAGAGGAGGGTTCCCAAGAGGATGGAGTCTCAGTGAGGATTGACATTTTTCTGCTTTGGCCACCAAGGTTCCCATTTAGTGAAGATGATATATAGGTTAAGTAGTCTTTATCCATTGATCCATTCTCCATAGTTTTTGACTTGTTGTCTGACAGGTCATCCACATGTGAGATAGTCATCTGACTCTTTGATCCTGTTGCTTTGGCAAAGTCAGAAGAAGCAGGAGAAGATGATAAACTATCTGGTAATGAGTCTGTGCACTTTGAATCCGATACAGCTTCCATAAATGCCATGTTTACATTAGAGAAGCTACCCACTTCCATGTTCCTCTCTTCTACAGAGTCAGGGTGCTGGTCTATGGGCACTGAGCAGATATTCTCATGCAGTGGGATATTTGAGTTGTGACCACCCATGTGCATATGGATATGCTCCTGTAGTACCATTGTATTTGTGAACTTTTCTCTGCATACTGGGCATGAATGCTGTATTCTAAGGGGTGGCATGGAACTATGAATACTGAAGTGTGTCTTGAGATTGCCTCTGGTTGAGAAGGCTCTTCCACACACTCTACATTTAAATGGCCTTTCTCCAGTATGGGTGCGGTAGTGCATTTTAAGGGCACTTTGGCAGCTAAGAACCCGGTGGCAGATGATACACTCATTGGGGTCAGAGGAGTTCTTATCTATGTTCTCCACCAACTGCTCCAATTTTGAAGTCTCTGAGGCTCCTGTAGGATCAGGAAGATCTCCCAAAAGAAATTTGGTCTCAAGCTGCTTCAATTTTAGCTGACATTGTAAGCTTGAATTGACAGTGGTATCAGAATCAACATGGTCTCTTGAACTTTCCTTTGAGGAGCTTACAAAGGTAGAAAGACTCAAGGCTTGTGTAACCTCTCGAAATTTCTCAGATGAAGTTAGAAGAGGGCTACTTCTAAATACCTCTTTTTTCCCATAATTTCTCTCACACTCTTTTTGCCCATTATTTCTCTCACACACCACATTGATAACAGGACTATGCGATTTGGTTATTGATACCACATCTTCCTGTTTTTTAATGATGAGTGGAAGACTTGGCAAAGATGTTGGAAACATAAAGCCAAGAGAGTAACCCACTAAGGGTTTGTCCTCCAGCCATGTAGGGCCAGGCTTTTCAAGAGGTAGAGACATGCCATATTGAATTCCTGTGCTGGTTGGGACATTTTCTAAGTGCTCTAGAACTGGATGAGGATTCATTTGTTTGTTAGGATCCTTCTGCTTGTGGAGCTGGAAGTGGACTTTGAGATTTCCACGAGTGGAAAATCGATTTCTGCATATGTTGCATTTATAAGGTCGCTCTCCAGTATGAGACTGCAAGTGTGTCTGCAAAGCGCTATAGCTTCCAAATACGTTTGCACAGAACTTGCATTTGTGCTTAAATAAACAATCTTCAGATGACCTTTTGTGTTCCAATAAAGTCACATTGATTGGTTTTACTTTCCTCTGCTGGACTAATGCAGTCAAAGCATTCAAGTCCTCAACAATTGCCCCAATACTAGGCAAGGAGTTTGCACATTCATTAATGTCATTCTGTTTATGAGGTAAATCATGTTTGTTTAGAATCCTATCTATAAATGAAGCAGGAGATGTTGAAGGCACTTTTAAATGAGCAGTGCCAGAAACCTTCTCACTGGCTGTGTTACCTTGCAAAGATTGGTTACTAATTAGATCAAAACCAACTTTTGATGACAATGGGTTATCTCCTTTTTTATCAGTCATTGGTGAGTTTCCTTTATCACATCTTGAGCCATCTTGGTTTGTCTGTGAAATAATATGTTTAGACTCTTTAGCATACTTGCTTACTAATTTTTCTGCTAGCCCAGCAGATGCTGTGAGCTGTTCAGAAAGGTGTAAGCTGAGTTTTATCAGTGAACCGGTTTGAGAGATTCCTGAAAGACCATCACAAGTGTTTTTGGCAACAGGTGTGTCAGAATTTTGAGCTGTTAATAGGATTATCTGGTGTCGAACTTCTTCAATTAATTTTAGTTGCTGCACCTGCTGTTGCTGCAAAGCTAACAGCTGCTCGATCAGACCAGAAGCAGCCATTTTGCTGTTGCTTGTATTCTTGCTGTTAGCATTTGAACTCAAACTAGCTTCCTGTGCGAACTGAGCGACAGCGACCTTGGTGTTTTCTAGGTTCTCAATGAAGACATTGCTCTTAGTGACTGATAATTTACACAACTCAATTATGGAAACATCTTGAGGTATGACAGTTGTGTATGCTGAGTTAAAGCCATCAGCACCATCGTTTCCATTATCATGATGTGAATGGGACTTCATGGCAATGTAGTAACTGCCGTTTTCATATATGTTTATAGATCCATCAGTTCCTTCTGATGTTCCATCATTAGAAAAGCCACAACGTTCCTCTGTATTGTTATCACTTGTTGCACCATTCACTTGCTCTTCAGAATTTAAGATTGAACAACTTGTATTGTGAGTGGAATGTAAAGAGTTTGGTATTCCATTATCACATTCTATTAGAACTAACTGATCTTTTGAACAGCCTTTCTGGTGTTGATGGAGGTCTGTTAAATTGCAAAATTCAGCACAGCATTGTTCACAGATATGGACGTCACAGGTTGGGTTGGGAATATTTTCCATAGGATGATCTGAATTTCAAGAAGAAAAAGAAGTAATTAAAAACATATACATTTAAAGAGGATATTAGATGGTACATCAATGTGAACTTCTCTCTCAACAGAGGCAATACATTACATTTTCAGGAAAATATTATTTTTTTTTTAATTTTGTTTACATATTTGCCAAACAGGAATCAATTGCAAATAATAATTTAGGAAAATCTGCTACAACAGTTCATAACAGCTTGGAGTCTTGCAAGCATCATACTCATCTCAACAAAAACCAGATTCATGTCACACTGTTTTTAGTATGTTTCAAACTTGCTATATCTCCATAATACACTCTAATTGTTTATTCCATTGCCATACCTAGACCAGTGTTCGGGATTAACTTTACAACATTTTTCAGTAGCATATCAGTATCTCACATGTTTTTAAAATAGTGACGTTTTTCTGTTACAAGCTACTTTTATCAACGAGTAGTGGTGTAGTGAGACAAAATACTACATCGCTGTTTTTTCACTTTGTATTGCTAATGCAGCTTTTCAGTTAAGCAAGCTGTTATTGCGTGGCTTTTGTAGCAAAATATTTAGTTAATTACTGCTATTTATCACTATGTTTTCGAGAATTTTGTGTTTCGTGTCAAATGTTCTTCTTAATGCTGTCACCCTAACTAAGACTCATTTATTTAAAAAACCATGGTCCTCCCATGTCAAATCAACCAAATTTCAGAAACTTCCCCAGCAGAGATTATTTATTTTGTTAGTACTTTTTCTGAATTAAGATAAACATAAATTATGATGAAAGCTAAAAAATGCCATTGAGTAATATTTATTGAGTAATCCATTTTTGTTTAAAGGGGGTCAAAATGGCAATATTCACAAATTTGACGCAAAACTACAGGTAAAAAAAATAAATAAATAGGGGGCAGCGTGTTTCAATAAAATAATGTGTGTGAATCTGAGTAGTGAGATCTCTACAAATCGATTTACGGCCATTGATAAAAGTGTATTTCGGGGCTCTATTTTTTTGTGTGAATAAATAGTCAATTCAATGGTTTTAACAGAATTTGTAATTCAGGCTTTTTTCTTTTTTTTTTTTGGACAAGAAAAACTAGCTTCACACCTTGTGATCCACATTTGGTTTTCGACCATTGAAAATGTATAACATTTACAATTTCCACATGAAGCCACGTTGAGAACCCAGTTCAGTATTTCTGGCATATAACCACATAGGTCCCAAAATATGATGATGACCAAAGGAAAGTTTGTTCTGAACTTTGTTCTGAACATTTTGATCTTTAATACTTTAAGCAGTTATTAGCATTCCAACTTTAGAACCCCGTTTTTACAATCAAACCTTTGGCATAATATCATCATTATGGCGCCGCGGATGGCCACCTCGGTGTGGAGCGCTGCTATACGTTTGTTGTTTTTGTTTGTTTGTCATGTGTTTAGTAATCTTTTTCCAATCGGTTTTACCTGGGACGAACTGCTGAACATTCGGCAGCATATACCAGACAATTTTCCTGTTTTTTTAATATTCGTCCGCTTTGCTGGACATTTTAGTTGGAGGCGCAGCTGTGCAGTTCAAGAGACATAGGCAAGGGAGACAAGCAGGTGCACTGGTCAAGCTCTGTCTGCGCGGCTTTTGAGCAGTGCTGCCGAGCATTCATCTAGCGACTCTCCGCTCTCTGCCTAACAAAACGGAGGAACTACATCTCCTCACACATACTCCTCTCAAATCAGGCAATTTCATCAGGCCAAAGAGGAAGCTTACAGAGGTGGGGATAAAGTCTTGTACAATCAGGCCAGGAACGCACTGAATAAGGAAATCAGAGTGGCTAAAAGAAGATAATCTGAGAAGCTGAAGGTTTTCAGCTAACGACCCTGCATCAGTGTGGAGTGGCATGAAACAACTTATGAATTACATGACTCCTGCCCTAAACCCTGGGGTGGACCAAAAACTGGCTGGTGATCTGAGATTTGAAAGGCCCAATCTCACACCCCACACCCGTTCTGACCTTCACTTCACACCAATACCTGCACTTAAGATCTGTGAAGAAGAAGTGTCCCATGTCTTCCGAATACAAAAGATTAGGAAAGCACAGGGCCCAGATGGTGTTTCACCCGTGTGTCTTAGATCCTGTAAAAACCTGCTGGCCCCCATCTTCACACTGATTTTCAATAGATCACTGGAGCAGTGTGATGTCCCATGCTGCTTCAAATGCTCAATCATCATTCCTGTACCAAAGAAACCAAAAATCACTTACTGGCTACAGACCTGTCGCCCTGATGTCTGTCTGTGGTCATGAAATCATTTGAAAGACTGGTGTTGGCCCACCTGAAGGACATCACTGGACTGTTTCTAGATCCCCTTCAATTTGCTTATCGAGCAAACAGATCTGTTGAGGATGCAGTCTATATGGGATTGCATCATATCCTGCTACATCTAGACAGACCATGGACATATGCAAGGATCCTTTTTGTGGACTTCAGTTTGGCTTTCAACACCATCATCCCAGCTATACTCCAGCCTAAACTACACCAGCTCTCTGTTCCCACATCTATCTGTCAGTGGATTGCCAGCTTTATGACGGACAGGCAGCTTGTGAGACAGGGGATATTCACTTCCAGCACCTGTACAATAAGCACTGGTGCCCCCCAGGGATGTGTGCTCTACCCACTACTCTTCTCCCCCTACACCATTGACTGCATTGCCAAGGACCCCTTTGTCAAGCTCCTGAAGTTTGCAGATGACACCACTGTCATCGGCCTCATCTGAGATGACGATGAGTCTACATACAGAAGGGAGGTTAAACAGCTGGCTGTCTGGTGCAACCTTGAGCTGAACTTGCTCAAAAGGGTGGAGATGATTGTGGACTTCAGGAGGAACACCCCAACACGGACCCCCCCCCCCCCCTTACCATTCTAAACAGCACTGTAGTCATTCAGGTTCCTGGGCACTACTATCTCACAGAACCTGAAGTGGGAGACCCACATTGACTCCACTGTGAAAAAGGCCCAGCAGAGGTTGTACTTCCTTCTCTGCCACAGGCGCTGCTGATACAGTTATTGAGTCTGTCTTCTGCACTTCAATAACTATCAGGTGCATGTAATAGTGGCCCCTCACAGTGCAGACTTTACCTCTCAGTCAGCGGGCTGGTGACATCGTAATAGCTAGGCACAAACCTTCAGTAGAAGTCAGCTAGCCAGCCCCTAAAACTGACTTACCCCCTTTTTGGTCTTGAGCGCCGGGTAGGATGCGATCGCTGCGGTTTTGTCAATCTGTGGACACACCTACCTGTGACCCAAGTAGACCCCAGATACCCAATTGCACACTTCTTCGGGTTGACCATGATTCCCGCCTGTCTCAGCACTCTCAGGACAGCCCTCAGATGTTGCATATGCCGCTGCCAATCATTACTGTAAATGATGATGTTGTCTAGATAAGTGGCAGCATATGCTGTGTGCGGTCTGAGGACCTTGTCCATAAGGCGCTGAAAAGTGGACAGGGCTCTGAACAAACTGAACGGAAGAGTCACAAATTGGTGTAATCTGAACGGTGTGGAAAAAGCCATTTTATTGGAGTTAAAGGGATCTGTCAATAACCCTTTGTTAAGTCCAGTGTCAAGTAAAATTGAGTGGCAGCCAACCGTTCGAGTAACTCGTCAATTCGCGGCATTGGATAAACATCAAATCTGGACACTTTCTGGTAGTCAACACAAAAGCGGACCAAGCCGTCGCTCTTCAGTACCAGAACTACCGGACTGACCCAATCAATGTGCGACTCTTGTATTATGCCCATTTATGCCCAGTATTGCCTCTAATTCTTCCTGAACACTCTTTTTCTTGTGTTCAGGAAGGCAATAGGGGCAGCTACGAACCACCACCCCCGGGGTGGTCTCGATATGGTGCTCTATAAGGTTTGTGCAACCGGGTAGGGGTGAAAACACATCTTATTGTGTATTCTATATATACTTCATTTTCTATTCAATTTTATCTAATTTTTTTATTATTATGTATGTCTTGTTAATGTTTTCTATTGTTGTGCACTGGAAGCTCCTGTCACCAAGACAAATACCTTGTATGTGTATATGCATACTTGGCAATAAAACTGATTCAGATTCTGATATTGCAACAAATCATATACTTGTCTGTCTCTGTGTAAAAATGTTATAATCTGTTTTAATCTTTAAAACAGGGTTAGATGTAAGAACACTACTTTAGTTCTCATTTTCTTTTTAACCCCATTTATAAATGTTTAAAATATTTATGACAAAACTTGTACAATATATGATGAACATTTCGCCTTTCAAGTATATTTTGATGATGCATTGCATTCATAATGATCTCATACCAACCCCCTTTTTCTTGGTTTCTTGATTTATCAATATACCTTGACCAGAAATATGTCTTTTTTTGCCAGGTGTGGCAAAAGTCCAGAGGAAGGGGGGTGGGAGGTTTGTCTACTGAGGCGGAACGTCGCTGTGTCCTGCCAGACACGGGCAGAACATTGATATGGACCATGTGTGACACAGGTTAAGCCGTTGCGCACGTTTTCCAGGACGCGAGCGGGGTCCGAGTTGGGTTGGCAAGTGGGGTGGCAAAGCTAATTTTTAGGGTGGTAGCTGCCAACCCGTGCTATCCTTCTGGCCCCGCACCTGGCCTAGACATTAGAAATGAGAGACAGACTTTGAAAAAAGCTGCAGTTGATGTCAAAGGTCTGTCATCATTTAAGGACCATCTGCCATTTCACTTTGAGCAGATCATATAGGCTTTTGAACAATTTTTACAACATACGAAAGAGAAAGGCATAAGTGGCCATCCCTGTGGCCACAGAAAAAAAGGTACTAAATTGTACATTTTAAGATACAATGGTCATCACTAGAGTTGCAGTGGTATACCGGTTTCACGGTATATCACGGTATGAAAATTGCCGGTTATCATACCATGTACATTTACTTATCTACGGTATTGAGAAAAAAATACAACCGGACGTGTACGCATCTCCTTTCCTCCTCGACTGCCTGTCAGACTCGTCAACTTACCCCCCACACACGCACAAACATGCAGCAGAGGAAATGTCAGAGAGAAGCGAGGCGGCATAAGTGAGTGTGTGTGTGAGTTAAAGCAGTGTTTCTCAACTTGTAGGTCGCAGGTCTATTCAGACTGGGTCCCGGACAGCAGGGAAAGAGCAATACCATGGTTCTCCCATTGAAGATATTACGGCGGCCGTTCAATATCCCAATAAATAGGCTCAAGTGCCCATTTAGGACTGCTGAGGCAGATTTAATTATAATCTTGAAATCAGCTAAATGCTTCTCGTCTGCAGTTTCGCACGAAAGTTACGGAACCAGCTCGTGCTAATGATCTGCTCTACTCTGGCGCATGCGTGGAACAACCTGGCTTTCCTCGATATTGTGGCTTGAAGACCTCAAAACTTATGTGACCAATTTAAATTCTAGTGAGATTTTTCTAGTTTAAAGTGTTACGGAGGAAGTCAAGTCAAACCCATCAAACAGTAGGCAGCCCTGACATGCCATACAACTTTATTATTTTTTCAGAAATACTATAATTTGTTATTATTATTATTACTATTGTTTAAGACTAGCTACATTGACCTAACCATGGTAATGAGGAGCCTTTCCTATTGTGTAATATTTATGTTTTGTTTGAATTATGTTTGAAATTAGGAAACAAACGGGATAATAATGGGCTCATATAAGTAAATATGCTCTTCAATTTTTAAAAGGGGGTCTGAGAAAACTTCCAGTCACTTTTGTTGTTGACATCAACAGCAAAGAAAACCATAAACAAAACTATGCAACATATAAGGAAATGCGACCCAGGATACATTAAATACAGGTTACATTGGGAAATCTGTCCTGAAGCAAAACCAGTTGAGAAACACTGAGTTAAAGGTACAGACAGGAGCAGTATATGTTAACTGTTAATAATCAGAGGACATTACTTTAAAACCATTTGAGAAACACTGAGTTAAAAGTACAGACAGGAGCAGTATAGGCCTATGTTAACTGTTAATAATCAGAGGAAATTACTTTAAAACCAGTTGAGAAACACTGAGTTAAAGGTACAGACAGGAGCAGTATAGGCCTATATTAACTGTTAATAATCATAGGACATTACTTAAACGCTCACACTACTGATGTTATTTTCATTTAGTTGTTCATTTAACATGTAAACTAACATGCTTTAGTTATATGACATGTTATAGTTACATGCTATTTTTTTTCATGTTTATAATTTGGTATATTATTATAATTCTGTAAGATTTCTTATTTATGCTATTTATTTTCAAAAGGGAGACTTTTTTTACACCTACTTCAATTTAAAAAAATGGTTTCAAGTTTCAATTATAATAAAGCGTTTGCTCAACCAAAAAAAAAAAAAAAACTTCTGTTTTCACTCCTTTAAGAGTTTTGTTTTGATAATAATAATTGATCATGAAATCGTGATATTTTCTGAGACGGTTATCGTACCGTGAAAATCATAGCAACTCTAGTCATCACGGGTCATCATTGTTTTGGGTAAATATTTGCACCCGTACGGACACAAAAAGTTACTGTGCAGTTAAATAATATGGTCCTAAACGTAATGTACCCAAAACGAGTTTTTAGCTGTTACAATGCACACTATATTACGTTTGTTTTTCTCATATAGTGAAAACTTTTGGGGGTAGATTTTAGCAATACAATTGTAGCCTACTGAACATAGTTATTGTTCTGACAATAGGCTTCTTAGTGTTTTGAGAATCATAGAGCTAAAACTGTCAGAGCTTTCGTTGGTTAAACAAAACGTGTCCATCACCATATTTTTTCAAACTTTAGAAAAAAATACAAGTCAGTTTTATATGCGTGTACGTTCAAACTCCATCATTACAACCACAGAAAGTGATGCGAGAACTCACCGATGTGATGCGCGTCCACGTGAACATACTGTGGCTTTGCCTGTTTCCTACGAGACATACTGGACTAAAACAAGATCTGTTTGTTTTTTTTATCTTCCCTTTGGATCCTCAAAATGTACCAGCGTCAAAAACAAACGCATCCTTCATTCGGGGTGACCCACACCTTTACTTATTTTTCATAACTGAGAAATAAGAAGCTGTATGAAGTTATGATAAGTATGCTAGTACACAGTGATGTGTCCAAGGCGTAAGGTAAAAAATAAAGAAGTATTAAACACGTAATAAACGAAAGCCGTTCATACTTCACAGCATTGGCGATCAAAATATCCACATCTGAAACATTCCCAAAACTCGCGGCTCATACATGACATCTCCAGGACGCCGAAACCATGAGTAATTCACTGACAGCACTGAGACAGTTCAGCTCCACACACTGACATTTCTATTGGTCACTATTTTTCATAGATGCGCCATCGGTATTCCTATTGGTCAGCATGTTTCAGAGAGGAGGGAATGAGCCTATAAAACAGTGTATGAATCAGTGGATGGAAATGCAAAGAAAGGTTTATGTTTAATTGAAAGTAAAGGTCAAATGATGTTACCACTTATAATAACTTTTATTTGTAAGTCACATGAACACATTTTATATTTTGTTTAAATGTCCAAAGTTCATGAGCATTAAAATATAATCTAACATAAAAATAAATCTAAGTTTAGTGGCTGTTCTAACTATTTGAAAGTGCATTAAATAATGATCTGCTAAATATTATGTAATGTTTGTTAATGACATTCTAATGAAAGTGATTACATTTATTATATAATATTATCTATTACAACTTTCTATTGGCATAAGTGGAGAGCTAAATGGTGTTTTATTGGGGAAAAATAGAAAATAGTCAGAAAATAGAAAAATAAATGAGAAATAATAATTGAGTGCAGCACAGTAGGTATAAATGCATTATGTACAGATGCTTTTTAGTTTTTTTATTGATCCGTAAATGATCTCTCTCCCCTCTCACCACCGTCTGCCATCGGCCTTTATCATTCTTGGAGGCTTGATTAGCCTGATACGGGACCGGGTGTGTATCATCACGAACCGGCCCCGCCCTCCGCACTGCCACAACAATATTTTGTGTATATTTTGTGAATAGTTTTTAAATAATTATACCTTTCCAATTTCAGAATGTCACCAGCAAGGAAAGGACCCGTGTATAGTGTGCAGAATTTTCTTGCTATCATCCAAAATGGAGAGAGTGACTTTTAAGTTTGATTCAGACGACAGTATTGCAAGTGATAGAGAAACAGATGAAGATGCCGGTGAAGTGGACAAAGAAAACCAACAACCCACTGAACCCACTAACTGCCCATATGATGATTATGAGGACATTGAGCTACAACTAAAGAGACCGACCATACCCCGTGACTGGTATCGTTGGTTGAAAAGGGATTTTGTCAGTCCCAATACTGATTTTTCTGGTCCATATGTCACCAATGGTTATGTTTCCATCCACACACCACTGGAATACTTCCAGAGGTTTGTGTCAGAAGACATGCTTCAGGCTCTGACACAAAACACAAATGAGTACAGCTTTCAAAAGACTGGAAGATCTGTTAACACCAATAAAAAAAGATATCGAGAAAGTGATTGGAATTGACTTAAAGATGGGCCTAGTTCAAATGTCTGGAGTCAGTATGTATTGGGAGACAGCCCTGTGATACATCCAAGTTTCATATGAGATGTCACGCAAAAGATTCCAAAAACTGCTGAGATTGTTACATTTTGTCAACAACTTGACAGTGCCAGAGACAAAAAAAAAGACAGACAAACTGTGGAAACTAACAACTCAGAGAGAAGTGTTTGCAGGTTGTACCAGAAGAACACAACTCTGTGGATGAGATGATGATCCCTTTCAAGGACAAATTCAGCAGTACTTGCAAGGAAATCCACACCCATGGGGATTCAAATTATGGGTGAGTAGTGGAATCTCTGGCATTGTCTGTGATTTTGAGGTGTACCAAGGCACTGTCAATGGACATCGAGCCAAATCTGAACTTGGATTGTCAGGGGATGTTGTGATGAAGCTTGCTTCCACACTTTCAGAAGGGCAAAACTACAAAATCTATGCAGACAACCATTTCACCTGCATCCCATTGGTAGTACAGCTCCTTTGTCGTGGAATTAATTACGTAGGAACAGCCAGACAGGTATGCCTATCCAACTGTAACCTTGCAGTCACAAGAGCTTGAAGAAGAGTGGGAGAGGAAGCTTTTACTTCAGAGTCGAGGGGAACCACAACATCTGTGCTGTCAAATGGTTTGACAACAGGGCGGTGACATTTGTGTCATCCTTTGCTGGTCCAGAACCTGTGTAGAAAATTTATCACTTGGACAAAGCCACCAAAACCTACATTGAAGTTGAGAGGCCTTACATTTTGGGAACTTACAACAAATTCATAGGAGGTGTGGATTTATTGGATTCATTTGCTGCCAAATAGTACCTGTACATCTTCTGGCACTCCACACACGGTTTCGGGCAGAAGTAGCAGATTCTATTATCCTGGTGAGAATGCATTTCTGCTATTTACTGTTTGTAATATGTTTAATATTTCCCTGTTCATAACATATCTGACTTATGTATTTTTGACATCTAAATTGATTCTGTTCTAATCCAATTCAGGTGAACACAACTCCAAAGAGAGGGCAACAATCTTCAGCCGGTGGCAGCCCAGAAACACAGATGGTGACATCAAGGAACCCTTTGAATGTTCACAAGAGACCGTCCTCAGATTGGAGTGAACCAAACGGGACCCCAGCTAAGAGGTCATCTGCTAGCTGATGTGCGCAGGGAAATAGTTGCACATTTACCGGTGAAGACACCGAGGACGTTGCAGACAACAAGAGGGCGTTGCAAACTGGCTACACCAATACTTTATGCCGCAAGTGCAATGTTCGTCTTTGTTTTTCTGAGGACAAGAACTGTCTTTGGGACTACCATACCTGAACATTGGGACTACCATACCAGAATATTGGGACTACCATACATGAACTTTGGGACTAAGTCTAAATTCAGTTTTGTAAAAACAGTTTTTCCTGTTTTCCTATATTTATTATTAATAAATAACAATTCATAAAAAATATGACTGTTGTGTGATTATTATTCATGATATATACAGTTATGGGGCTACATAAGCAATCAACTGTATGCAAGTACAAATACAGGATTTCTGCTGCCCTCCCTGACCACTGTTGTAATAATACAATGTGTCATTAAAAAATTACTAAAACGTAAAAACTTGAAAAAAAAAAAAAACGTTTTTTCTAATAGTCGTTGATACTGACGAACAGTGCCGCCTTGGCCTAGCCTGACTTTGCTCACAGGGTGTTCTGAATGGAATCGATTAGATCGGGAGACAATTGTGCTCGCATTGTGATCAAATTCCATATGATCCCCAGATAAGTAGGTTTCTGAGTGGGAGAGAGGATGCTATTCTTTGTGTTGAGCCTCAACCCCAGAGAAACTAGATGAGCTATGACGATATCCCTGTGCTGTAATGCCAGTTCTTTTGACTGTGCTAGTATCAGCCAGTCGTCTATGTAATTCAGAATGCGTATGCCCCGGAGTCGCAAAGGAGCCAGTGCTGCATCCATATATTCCGTGAATGTGCGGGGTGATAAGGCTAGACCGAATGGAAGAAGCCGATATAGGAAAGCTTCCCCCTGAAAGCAAACCTCAGGTACTTCCTGTGATGTGGCAATTTCTATATGAAAGTACGCGTACATGAGACGTCTTGACGGCTAGCATCTTGAACTTGAACGCCCACTGAGCAATTCAAGCCTCGAAGGTATAAAATCGGACGCGATCCCCTATACTTCTTGGGAACCAGGAAGTATCTGCTGTAGTAATCTGACTCTCTCTCTGGGAGGGGAACATGTTCTATGGCCCCTTTGACATTTTGCAGTTCTTTCCACAGTAGACATGCTTGGTAGTGGGAACCACGCCATTGAAACGCCTAGGACAGCGAACAAATTGAATTCTGTAGCCTTTTTCTACTGTTCTTAGGACCCACATAGAAACACCTGGCTGTATTTTCCACGCTGCCAGGTTCTCTGAGATGGGTATAGATTCCGACACTTCTTGTTGAGGGGATGTCGAGTGTCCCGTGTCCTGGACTACGGCAGGAAGCAACGGAACACCCAACATTTCGCTGGAAACCGCTAACTCCCGAAACACCAGAGGCGGCGGAAATGGAGCGGTTTCGTGGGGTATCAGGAGGGTACAGGTGGATGTTCCAAGGGGGGGGGGGGCTACCCCCACAAGGCTGGGCGCAAAACCGTAAGGGTTTTTTCTTTTTAGAAATTACTGCCCTGAGGTCTTGGGGGCTGCTGAGGGCAATGAACCGGCCCCCAGTCTTTACGAGGGGGAGCACGATTCGCCACGCTTTGTATTTGAGCCTCCCATCTAGAAGGACCGGGGCGGGGCTGGGTGGCCAAAGGCCCCTCCCCCTGAGTGCGGCGAGGAAGGAATTGCCCAAAGGCTTCCTCATGGCTTTTTGCCTCCTGGAACCTGGTGATAACTACATTCATAGCATAACCAAATATGCCAGAAAGCGAAACCGGGGCATCGAGAAGGAAAACTTTGTCCTTATCTCTGATGCCCAGACCGTGGTGCCCACACTCATGTCCTTCAACAGATCTGCCAGGTACGCCTGCTACACTACCATAGTGTGCAGGGCAGCACCAGCCTGACCTGCTGCCTTATAAGCATTCCCCACAAGCATGGAGGTGGTCCTGCACGGCTTTGTGGGGAGAGTGGGTCTCTTTAGTGATGATGCCGAGCCAGGGGAGAGATAACCCGCAAGCGTCGTTTTTTTTGGCCACCAGAAAGAAATCTTTCTTCTAGTTTGGATTGTTTGGGTGTCTCTTGTTCGCGTGGCCAGTCTATCTGTAGCCTGGCCACAGCCCAAGTAACCATCTCGAGTAATTCCTCAGCCGCTTTATTATTATGCGTGGAATGTTCAGAGGTCATGAACCGAAGAGGTGCCAACGTGCACTTCAGGCTTATGAGAAGGATCAGCTGGTTCTGGGGAGAGAGCGAGCAATAGGGATGGACCCGTCTCTTGCTCCTCAGCCAGATCTATGCGAGAGCCCCATGATGAAAGAGTGGGCGCTGGCTCTTAGAAGTACGCAAGATGAGTGCAAAACATTTTGACTGTAAACAGATCGCAATGCTCGCACCTGCCCCGCCCCAACGAAAGAGCAGCATGCTCTTCCCCCAAACACACAAAACAAAACTGGTGTGTGTCCGTTTCAGCCATAGAGCGTAAACATGGGAACACACACACCGCTTGCTTTTTCTTCTTTTTTTTTTTTAAAGAAAAGAGAAAGGTTTCTGCGCACTGCCTAACAATTCTAACTCCTAACAGAGAAAAGTAGAAAGTTCTGACAGTCAAGTAGCACAACACACACAGAATGATCTGAAGACAAAAGATCGTGACGATTGCACCTGTGACGCATCTATTTATAGCTCTGCTACAGGTGCATCCTGATGATGTCACCAGCAGAGGCTATTTCATTGATGTGTTGCACACATATTCACAGCTGGTCACACCTAAAGTTGTTCCCAAAAATCAGTGCAGCATCAAAGTGTAGCTTTTTGAGAGGGAAGAGAAGACAGAGGATAAACACAAGGCAACACAACAGTGGATCATGACAGTTAGATTTGCTTATCTTCTGCATGTGCCTCATGGCTATAAATATCTGTGTTTGTAACCACTAAGTTGTCTTTGGCATAGACCCGCTCTGCTGTATGCATCTCCATAAAAAAAAAAATAAAGCTTGCATGAATCATTGGTCTTGTTATTGTCTCTGGCCATCCTACAACTCATATAACAAAAAGAGAAAATCTGAAATCTGTTGGTTCTGATGAAAATCAACCATTGGGAAACCATGCAATGGCCTGAAGTTGAAGAAACACACAAATACACACCTGTGTTCGCCCAGTTTATATTGTGGTGCAAAGTTAGGATCATTGAAATTTAATTTCAGTAGTAATGAAATATAATGTGTTTGAATGTGTGGCTTTATAATCTAAGATAACAATCTGTTGCTGTTTATTGAACATTAGACAATAAAACATTAGTCATTAATCTTACAGGTCATACAAAATCTTTGTTTAAACACTGACCCTTAACACTTACTTAGTTTAATAAGTAATATTTACATTATATTCATGATGTTAGTCAGAGGGGAACTGGTCCCCACAGTGAGTCTGGTTTCTCCCAAGGTTATTTTTCTCCATTAATCAACATCTTATGGAGTTTTGTGTTCCTTGCCACAGTCGACTTCAGCTGCTCACTGGGGTTATTAATACAATTACTATTTAATGACTTATTTTTAAACACGATTAACAATCGTATTTTAACTAATTACACATTGATGACTCACTCATCGACATTATAGACATTACAGTTTTATCGTCTGTTAATGCCTGATCTTCTGTAAAGCTGCTTTGAAACTATGTGTGTTGTGAAAAGTGATATACAAATAAAAATGACTTGATAATATATTGTTTAATCATTATACAGTATGTAACACATCACTGAAGTACACATTTATAGTTCACCACATTAATACTGGACGTGTTCCACTAATGTTTCACAATGACAAAGTGTGTACTTGTCTTCATTTTGAACAGGATATCTACTGTTTTTATCATTTGTTTATTCAGTTGTTGCTTCATTTCAAACAACAAACTTCTTTTTGTGAAATTTTGTGCTTACAGTATGCAGTCTTTCGAATAAATCAGCCTTCGAATAAAATTTACCTGATTTTAAGTTTATGCTATGTGTCCCAATTATTTTTACCAAGAATCAAATATAACGCCACATATATGATCATATATGATGCATGATTAAATAAAACATAATAAACATCATTCAATCTTACTGATGCAATGTTTGAGATAATATCCACACACATGCCATGAATGAGTCATGAGTCATGTGAGAGCAGATTGTGGTCATATTTCAGACGGTGATATCACTCACTGACTCACAGCCTCAACTATGGGCATATTACATTGAGACTACACTCAAACAGAAGCTCTAACAACACACACACACACACACACACACACACACACACACACACACACACACACACACTCAGACTCAGACTTACACTTCCCAGCGGCACTGATTCATTCTCAGACTGATAGTGGAGGTCAAATTAACACAGGTGTACCTCAGCTAGTGTATTAGACAATGCCTTGATGTTTAATCACTTGATATGACACATACATTTCCCCTGAATGACTAAGAGCTAAGCACGACAATTAAGTTCCATATAAAAATAACAAAAAAAAAACATGTTTGTTCAAGAGTTTGGTTATACTGCCCATGTGCCTACTGAAATCATAATTTTATTCTTAAATGTTTCCAATTATGCATACAAACTAAACAACTTATTAGTTTTGTGTTTAATTCTTTCTTTGAAAAGTGTGTCAACTTTATTATTTTTACAGATTGCTTTCTAACTGATTTTTAACATATTTATATTAGATTAGTTTACTCACCCCTGTGTTGTTATAACCCCAAATGACTTTATCTTTCTTTCTTAACACAAAGGGAGAAATTGTGAAAAATGTTGTGCTCAGTGATGTCATAAACTGGCAGTGGATGGTGACCACCTCTTCAAACTAATGAAAAGTTTAATTCAGAAGTCTAATAAATGATTGTATGTGCTCATGCCTTGTACTGAAGGCATATGATAAGGGTTGGGGGAGAAATACACCGAAATCGTATTAACCCTTGACCGACCACTGATCTCCTTTGCACATTCATGAGTCTGCACGAGAGCAACAGGTGGTAAAGGTATAAAGTATGAAATATGGAACATGGAAGATAATTCAGAATTGCATACTCTAACTCAGTGTTAAACATGGCCTTGGTTTAATATTTCAAGTGTAAAAAGCTTCTTTTTTTTCAAACTTTAAACTTTATTTAAAGTGGACTTTAATTATTAGCATGTTGGAAACATTCAATATTAAAACCTACAGTAGGTTAATGAGTAAAGTAGAATCACATTCAATGACTAGGTTAATGTCTGACCACTGCTGGTTATTGTGAGATTTACTAGATATTATAACTTGAGGCCAGAGGTAGACACACTCTTTGTGTCTGCTTCAGACGACTGCTTTAAAGTGTGTTGATGACACATACAGTAGCCTGTAATCTGCCAATCAGTCCACACTTCTGCCCTATTTGCGTAAAAATACAAGCATATCCTTCCCATGTCTAACAAACCTATAATAATCGCTCTTTACCGTGGTCGAATACAGATTTTCAGTGGAACTGGTGGCTTGTCATGTTGTATTTTAAAGCAAATTTATTTTAACAGTTCAATAATGGACACTCACATTCTGAGATGATATTCTTCACACCACAATTGTGCAGAGCAGTTATCTGAGTGACTGTATTCTTTCTGTCAGCTCAAACCAGTCTGGTCATTCTCTGTTGATCTCTCTCATCAACAAGACATTTCCGTCTGCAGAACTGCCACTCACTGGATGTTTTTTGTTTTTGGCACCATTCGGAGTGCATTTTAGAGACTGTTTTGTGTGAAAATCCCAGAAGATCAGCAGTTACAGAAATACTCAAACCAGCCCATCTGACACCAACAATCATCCAAATCACTCAGATCACATTCATTCCCCATTCTGATGGTTGATGTGAACATTAACTGAAACTCCTGACCCATTTTTATGCACTGCACTGCAGCCACACGATTGGCTGATAAAAAATTGCATGAATAAGTAGGTGTACAGATGTTCCTAATAAAGTGCTCAGTGAGTTTATACAGTATCTAGTAATTATATCTTGCTGTCTGAAAGGTCCTCAGCATGTCACAGAAGGCTCCATCCACAATGTGCAATTTGCCAAAGAAATGTGTGATGCAGCCGTATCCTTCACGTTTATCATGTTCAACCTAAAAGAGAGAAGCCTAAAAAATGTATTGTGATAAACTATTTAGGCTGTGGTTTTCTAAAAAACCCCAAAAAGAAATATTGGAATGAAACAAACCGGTTATTAAATGGTTCCCAACATTGAAAAAAAAAAAAACAGTTTTCATTCCATAACAGTTGAAATGGACTTTGTTCATGTTTTCAGTTTTCATTCCTGGGAACGAATTCAGTCCTCGAAGAGTCCAGAGATGAGGACATTCAACCTTGTCTGCGCTCTCTTGTTCTGGTTTGACTAGGCCTAATTCAGATAAAGTAAATACTTGAAATGGCATTCCATACTTATGGTAATACTTATGTGTACAGTAATTGTGTAAATGTGTAATAGAAATACACAACTCTAGGGCACAGGCTGCTGGTCAAAATGAAAATGGGAATTAACTGTCCTCATAGGAAAAATTCAGATAAATTTAAGGTAAGATGTAGGCCTACCTGTGGCGTCGCTAGATCCCTTTTACTGGGACACGAGCCCCAGTAAAATTTTCCTGATAAATCACGAGGTTGAACCATGTACCGATCTGGGATATATGGTTTCCTATTCAAAATAAGAGACTAATTATGATGCCTATGATGCCTCCTCTCCTCCTGGATCTGGAGAATCTTACAAACAGGATTTCCGAATCAGTTTAAACTAGGACAACAGCTTTATTGGTTCACAGGTTTGAATTAATGCTGGGTTGCTGTGTAAAGAGTAAAGCATAAAGTTTATCAGGAAAGGCACTTACAACAATCACATGCCATATTTCAGAAATAACAGGGAAGAAAACATGTTAATTTGTTAATGAGTAGACACTACTGAATAAATTCCTTTCAGAACTGAAGAGGGAACAAGAACTGATTTTAGCACATCTAATACATGCAAAGTACAACATGACAAAATAAATATGACATTTTGGCGCACACACGTTCTACTTTTAATGTGATTGTTAGCTACCAGATGTTGCTCATCACTACCTTTACTGAGGTTAATTTCTTTTATAAATATAGAAACCGGACATACACATACAATGACAGCAAATACACAAACACATAGAAAGAGATGACAGACATCTCTTGGTTTCTGAAGATGAACTCTGATAATATACATTATAAAACTCTTTATGAAACATAGTTCTTTATAAAACACAAATGAGAAACAGCGCAAGATTGGCAAACAAATCCTTTAAGTGCTTAAAATCTCCTTCAAATCTTGTCATGAAACATCCTTTCTTTTTTAAGCAGACAAAATACTCTATAAAATCCTTTTTTTTTAGATTAAAAAATATCTGAGTCAACATCATTGGTTGATTATGGCTGAATTTTTTTTCCCGATTAAATTAACTACTGTTTTTTCCACAAATAAACAGCTCATAGGTATATGAGCAATGGCTATAAAGGCATAGTTCACCCGAAAATGAAAATTATGTAATTGACTCACCCTCATGTTGTTCCAAACCCATATACTGCTGTTTTTGTATATACATTGTATATAACACCATAAAAGTAGTCCATTCGATTTTTGCGCTAAGAGTATATTCCAAGTCTTCTGAAGTCATACGACAGCTTTAAATGAGGAATAAACTGAAATTGTTTATTTGCTGGAATTTTTCTCTCCTTGAAAATCTTATCTAGCAAATTGCAGGTCAATGTGTCATGGCAGATTGAATGTGTCAATGAAAAGACACTTTGTTTTGTGTGTACCATAACCAAACGTGATTGGCCGGTTTGAAAATGCAAAATGCAGAATGTTATTTCAGAGCTGCAGCGAAAGTGAATATTATCAGGAATAATTACTTCAATTGATCTTTAAGTCTTTAAGTTACATTTATGATGCTTTTTATATAGTTTTTTGTCCTTTTTTGCAGTTGACAGTTGTGGTCACTATAAACTGTTGTGGTATGGAAAAGAGATGCTTGAACATTCTTAAAAAATAGATATTTTTTAAGTTCCCTGAAAAAAATATAAATAATCATATTAATAATGAATAATGACAAAATTTTCAGTTTTTGAGTGAAGTACTCTAATTACGTGGCCATTATGTAAAGAATGAATTGCTTGTATTTGCCAGTTGCTTTGGGAAAAGATTATCTTAAATGTATATTGGGTGAGTTATGTGAGCGCAGCGTAGTTCTAGCGGGAAGACTAGCAGCTGTACATCATCACACCATTAGCTGGGTAATTCCTAGCCAATCGCAGGTAAGCCATTGCTTTATACTGTAAGTCTGCTCACAATCTATCACATTGCTGTTTCAGTGCGCTAAGATGGCAACCTCCACCACCCCACCACCACCAGTTGAGCCCCGTCCCGCACGGGGGTAGGCTCCTCGCCCCTGCCTCCTATCTCCGGCAGGATATGATGGTTCCGAGTACAACTCCCTCGGTCCGCCAGACGGGGCCTACGCCAAAGAGAGACATTACTTTTCTGTTCTACATTCATCAAATAAATGGCATCTTAAACCTCACTCAAGCCTGCGTGTCTTCCCGATAGAAGTATCTTTACATGTATCTGTAGTTCTTATTTCAAGTATTGACACATCAGTGTGTAGAACTGCGGTCGTTGGCCACATCCTGCAGACGTCTGAGCAGCGCCGTCTGGTTCTCCTGACAGAGTCTCTTGGCGGGAGACTGCTGCTCCTCCTCCAGGGCGATGCAGCGTTTCTTATTGGGCGTTTCACCTGTCCGGATCATGGCGTTAATCTCTCGCAGCCGCTGAGAAGAAATGCAAGATTGTTTGAAACAACTAACCATATAAAATAAAAATTAGAATTAAAGATGCACTCAGTAGTTGATTCGATTAATAATTCTTATGAGTCGGTTCTTTTTTGAATATAGAGTGCGAAACATACAGCGCAGTGTAGTGTAGTTATATTCCCAAACAAATTACTCTAAAGAGCCGCTTCTTTTAAATCTACAGTGCAAAACATAAAGCATGACCATGACCAGTGTGAAACATACAGCGCAAACCAGTGTAGTCATATTACCGAAGAAATTACACTTATGAGCTGATTCTTTTGAATCTACAGTGCGACCAGCATAGTCCGATTTCTGAACAAGAGATTCTTATGAGCTGGTCTTTTGAATCTACAGCTCGAAACATACAGCGTGACCAGTGTAGTTTGATTCCCAAATGAATGACTCTAACGAGTAGGTTCTTTTGAATCTACAGAGCAAAACATACAGCGCAACCAGCGTAGTTATATTCCTGAACAAATGACTCTATAAAGAGCCGGTTCTTTTAAATCTCTAGCATGAAACAGAGCATGACCAGTGAAGTTGGATTCCCAAACTAATGACTCTATCAAGCTGATTCTTTTGAACATACAGCGTGACCAGTGTAGCCAATTTGCAAACAAATGACTCTTATGATTCCTGGATTAATAATTCTTTTGAATCTACAGTGTGAAGCATACAGAGCGAACAGTCTAGTCATATTGCCGAAGAAATTACTCTGATGAGCCGCTTCTTTTGAATCTACACAGCAAAACATACAGCGCTACCTCCCAAATGAATAATTTTTATCAGCCGGTTCTTTTAGTGAATAGAAAAACTGAATGTGTATGCACCATTACACTGACACTTAGCAGCGTGGATGCAGCACCACGAACAGTCAAAAGTATTTTTGCAATAAATACAAAATTTTAAAGCAATTGTTGAAAATGACCTATTTTCAATCAGCCATGATTCATTTATTTATATAGACACAAAGATTGATGGCTGGTCATGTGATTTTAAAATGGCGGTCCCCATGCAAAACAATCTTTTATTAGGCTACTGATATGACTAGATTCTCATGTGAGTGTACATGATTTTTAAACATATCTTTACAAAGTACTATTAATTTCTTTACGTGTAAAATATATAAGTGCACCTTAATTCATTTTAATGCAAAAATGCATTTGACCTTGAATGAAAGGATACAGTTTCTACATCGATATTATGTTGATTTACGTTTGATGGGCTGGAGCTGATGTAGTAGAAGACCTTGTCTCGAGGTGAGAGGGGGCTGGTACTCTTGTGAGGAGAGATGTAGATGGAGTGATTGTGGGAGAGGAGGACCCGGCGAGGAGAGCCAATCCGGAGTGAAGGATATGGACAGAGGGGAGGAGCTTCAGCCTAAAAACATTTAAAAGAATATTCCCATTTCTTCTTAAAGGCTCATTTAAAGTAATAGCTCACCCAAAAATGAGAATTCTCTTATCATTTACTCACACTTATGCCATCCCAGATGTGTATGACTTTCTCTCTTCTGCAGAAGACAAATTACATTTTTTAGAAGAATATCTAAGCTCTGTAGGTCCATACAATGCAAGTGAATGGGTACCAAAATGTTGATACTCCAAAAAGCACTTAAAGGTAGTTAACAAGTAATCCAATTAGACTCCATTGGTTAAATCTATATCTTCATAAGTGATTTGATAGGTTTGGTTGAGAAACAGGTCAATATTTAATTACATTTTTGCTAGAAATTCTTCTTCCTGCCCAGTACAGGGTATGCATGAAGAATGTGAATCACCAAAAACACAAGAAGAAGAATGTGAAAGTTATAGCGGAGGTTGACTGAGCAGGGAGGCGAATTTATAGTAAAAATTTACTAAAATATTGATCTGTTTCTCACGCACACCTATCATATCGCTTCTGAAGATATGTATTTAACCACTAGAGTCATATGGATCCCTTTCATGCTGACCTATGTGATTTTTGGAGCTTAAAAATGTTGGCACCCATTCACATGCATTGTATGGACCAAAAGAGCTGAGAAATTTTTCTAAAAATCTTAATTTGTGTTCTGCTGAAGAAAGTCATACACATACGGATGGCATAAGGGTGAGTAAATGATGAGAGAATTTTCTTTTTTGGGTGAACTATTCCTTTAAGTTTTGGATTTTTCTGAATTTCTCAAACACAATAAGCTACAGAAAGGTATGTTAAAATGTTTTAGCCAATTTAAAAAGTGAAAGCATAAAGTCAATATGAAATGGCATTTGAAACCCATTTAAATTCCATAAAGTGATGTATTTCAGAGTGAAATATACAAAGTCCCTTAGGGGAAAGGGAGAGATTTTTTTCCCATAAAACTATTTGTGTTCCCATTCAAGTTAGTCACTTTGACCCTGCATCAGTAACTGATGCTATGGGAGCTCCTCTAAGGAGTATTAAAGTAACTACATCATCACTATTGTCCTGTTTAGGGTCACGGGAACATCTTGTGCTCTGGAACACAAGTCAAATATTATCGTTGTTTAGATCTGCACCCTTTCAGGGTGTGGATTATCTTTCTTCTCCCTGTGTGCTCCGATGGACAGCATATCCTTTAAACCTGTCTGTGTTTTATATTGATTGCATTGTGTTGCTTTGTGTGTTTTTCTTTTAGTGAAAACAAACTACAAGAACCGTTTTTAACAACATCTTTTTAAAGACAAAGTTTTGTATATGTTTCCACACATGAAAATGAGAGATGTATCCCTCTGTCTGGTGCTTTCTTTCTGAAAGATAAAGCCACTTCCCTTACTGTATACAATTTTCTGTCAGCGGCTCCCGAGGGACTGCAGGAGGGAGGAGAGTGAGAATGGGATATACAGCACGGAGAGTTTGAGGATAATTTGCCGACGGCTTGAGCCTTGCATCTATCCTCTTTTCCATTTCAAGCAGCTTTGTCTGTTCAGTGCACTTGTGGCGATTTGCGGCTCGATCTGGTGTGCTGCTATCATTCACGTTCATCAATCATGAATCAGGGATATTTTGCTGGGCTTTCAAGGAAATGCATTCCTGTTCAAAGTCCGGCCCTTCAGCTTGTACCCCTTTATGAAATGTGTCGATGCTGCATCTGCTCTGCTAAGGATGAGCAGTTTTTCGATATTTAACTATGATGATTGGCTACTATAAACTCAATCCAAGGAACAAGCATACAAGCTGAAAGATCAGTTGCTCCTACATCTGGAACATTTGGGCCTTAAAGTCATTTGAGCGAAAAGCGTGTTGGTGCCCACTTTCAATATCCTTCTTGGAATAAATCTCAACTTGTTGGCTATGTCGCCACATCTGACCGACAAATGCACTCAATTTATCCTCCGGTGCTTGACGAGTTCAAGCTGGGGTGGCCCTACAGTTGTGAGAGTTGTAGCAGGTTTTAGGTTTGATGGTTGCCGCAGCATCATAACCCCTATGGACTTACTACCAATGAGAACTGTGCAATGTTTGGTCAACTTGAGAGTTCCTCATCAAATGTTGCGACATGGTCTCCTACATCTCCCAGTGACGTGCCGTTATTTAGCTAGCTATGTGGAGAGTGACCACGTTCTATCAGAAGGGCATTGTGCTCTGCTGAGAGTGCCAGATGAAAAGTTGTTACAGCAGATGCGTCCAATACAGGTCGGGGTTGCCGAACACTGTGAGAGTTCAATCAGGTTTTAGGTTTGAATCCAATATATCCAATAAGGCTGGGAAGCCATATGCGATGGTTGTTCTGTCATCTACACCTTGCCAGGTATGCAACTACTTGGCATATAAATTGTCTAGATCTGTTTGCAGTCCTCATGGCTCTGGGAGCTTTTGGGACAGATGTGCAGGTTTACAGTCTGATCCACATGGACAACACAACAGTTGTGGCTCTGGACACCACGCACTGTCAACACATAACTGAGGCTCCACTGGGATTGGATGCCATAGTTCACAAATATGTATTCCCTCCCGTTGGCTTGCTACACCAAGTGTTGTGCAAGATTCTGGAAATTCCTTTGATGAGGGATCTGCTCTTGCAAGCCAAGCCAAGATCAGGCATCCCCTGCTGGAACTGTGGAGACTTAATGTCTGGCATATGATCTGGCATAATAGGATTGTCGCAGCCGGTGCTCTACACCAAACTACAGGTCTCGACGACACGGCTGGATGCTTTATAATCCCGTGGTGAGGGCCTAGTTATTTTCCCTTTGCAGGTGATACTCTGCTTCTAGACAGACCTCTTGGATGCAGGACATACTCCGTTCTTGCTTAAAACACACACCACTGCCAAAGAAACTGTCCATGACCCTTTGGGTAGTTTTTCTATGTGCAAACTCCCTCTGGTCAGTAAATGTTTGTGTGATGCAAGACGGCTAAGACCCTCGCACCCCACTACCTCCCTGATATTGGACTTAACGGTCATATTGTGCTTACAGGTTCCCAATTTGATCCATTGAAGGCAGTATGCTTATGCATACTATTTTGGAAGACTGTGCTGCTACTTGCTTTGGTATCATTCAAACTTAAAACATCAGGCCTTTACAGTCAATGACTCTTGTTTAGAGCTGGGACAGGCTTGTCAAAAGCCATTTTCAAGCCCAGAGAAGGTTATGTTCCCAAAGTGCTTGCCACTCCATTCAGGGCTCAGGATGTTACCCTGCAAGTGTTCTCTCCTCGACTGAGGCTAATACCTTTGCCAGGTTTTATAACTGGGATGTTTCCATTTCCATTTATGCATTTGGCAGATGCTTTTATCCATAGTGACTTAAAGAGCACTTATTACAGGGACAATCCACCTGGAGCAACCTGGAGTTAAGTGCCTTACTCAAGGACACAATTGGTGGTGGCTGTGGGGATCGAACCAGTGACCTTCTGATTAACACCTGGAGCAACCTGGAGTTAAGTGTCTTGCTCAAGGACACAATTGGTGGTGGCTGTGGGGATCGAACCAGTGACCTTCTGATTAACAGTTATGTGCTTTAGCCCACTATGCCACCATCACTCCATCCTCCCTTCCCAGTTTTTGGATGTGAAGGAGGACTGATGTACGTGTCGCTATCACGACAACGCTTGCCCAGCGGAGAGTGGAGGCTTCACCCCCACTCGGTCCAGCTGATTTGGGAATGGTTCGGCAAGGCACAGGTAGACCTATTCACCTCCCGAGAGACCTCCCACTGCCCGCTCTGGTACGCCCGAATGGAGGCTCCCCTCAGGACAGACGCGCTGGCACACAGCTGGCCCACGGGGCTGCGCAAGTACACATTTCACCCAGTGAGCCTTTTTGCACAGGTGCCTCTGGGAGGACGAGGAACAAGTCATTGTAGTGGCCCCCTATTGGCCCTCTCGGGCTTGGTTCTCGGATCTCGTACTCCTTGCGACAGCCCCTCCCTGGCGAATTCCCCTGAGGAAGGACCTTCTTTCTGAGAGACGGGAAACCCTCGGCATCCGCACCCAGACCTCTGAAACTTCCACATTTGGCCCCTGGACGGGAAGCCTGGAGTTCGGTCCGGCAGACACCCATGTGATCCTAAGACCGCGACCGGGCTACGTGCCAAAGGTTCCTACGACTCACTTCAGAGACCCGGTAGTGAACCTGCAAGCGCTGCCCTGGGAGAAAGCAGACCCAGCCCCTTCGTTGCTGTGTCCGGTACATGCTTTGCATATCTATTTGGACCGCACTCAGAGCTTTAGATGTTCTGAGCAGCTCTTTGTCTGCTTTGGTGGACAGCGGAAAGGGAATGCTGTCTCCAAACAGAGGCTTTCCCACTGGGTCATTGATGCCATAGCATAGGCCTATCACACCCAGGCCGTGCCTGCTCCCTTGCGGGTTCGAGCACACTCGATGAGAAGTGTGGTGTCCTCGTGGGCACTGGCCAAAGACGCCTCCCTAGCAGACATATGCAGAGCAGCAGGTTGGGCAACACCCAATACCTTCACAAGATTTTAAAATCTCAGGGTTGAGTCAGTTTCGTCCCGTGTTTTCTCAAGTCCGAGCCAGTAGAACTCGGTAACACGTTGACAACTGACTGGGTGGACCGCTTGCACCTAGCGCCTTTTCCCTCTGCTGAGGTAATACCGTGCACTCTTACCCTAGGAGATCCCACTAACTCAGCTCCCTGGATGACTCCTCCCTAGCCCTCTGGTCCAAGAACTCAGCGGGGGAATTCGCCGACTAAGACCAATGTGGGTACTCAATTTACCATGTACTGGAATAGGTGCTCCACAGGATGGGCTCCTATGTGGACTTATCCCCCTGTGTGTATTTTCCGTGGTATGGTCCCCTTGCGAGCAGACCCACGGACCCCCGGTCCCGGTGTTTGTAGCCTTTTCTCAAAGTTCAGAGATGCAAAAGGCTCTCAAGAGAGACCCCTAGTGTCACTTCTACGACACAACGTCTCGTTCCCGCCATCAGGGAACGGAGGTTACAACAGTAACCTAGACGTTTTGCTATAGCGACAACATTCATTAGTGGTACATGTACCCTAGTTTTTAAAACCATGGCTCTTAACACAAAAAATATGGTTACTAGAGTCATGGTCACTGCAGTTTCACCCTAGTGAAACCATGGTTAATGTTCGTGTCACTTTTTTGTAAATTAAAAGACCTTTTTTTTTTTTTTTTTAATAGTGTGTCTTAAAAAGTTATTAGGCTCAGTTTAGATTTCATGTTGAATTAAAGAGAAGATTGACCACAACATACTCAATCATGAAATAGTAAATAGTAAAAATGTTACAAAAATAAGTGAACACTGTTTTCATTACATTGACATTAAACTGTGCAAACAGCAATTCAGAAGTACAGTGAAGTCACCCTGTTTTTCAGCGAGTTGCTGGAGTAACGCAGTGCGAACTGTTTGATCTGTTTGATGTAGATGTGGTTGTAGAAATTGATGAGATCTCCTCTCTCCTCCTCCTGCTCTTGAGGGGCCCCAGGGGCCCGGGTCGGGGTAGAGGGGGCACTGCTTGGTTGAGGAATGGGCAGAGTGCTGCTGGAGCGCATGGACATGGGACTGCTCTCACCGCTTGCTGCAGAAACAGAGGAAATCACTATTTACTGGACATAAACTGAATCTCAGTGAACTCTAAACAGTTGTTTGGATGAGTAAAATGACAAAAAGACAAAAATGTCTTCAACATATTTCTATACTGTGTGTTACCTTGTTCTTCTGCAGTGTTAGTGGGTGAGCTCTGTCTGTGTGTGTGTTCACTGTTTCCTATGTGACATCCCCTCCCAGAGATCAACACACTCCTGTACACCTGAAATCATAATTATCTTAATATCATCATATCTTTATCACTTGTTTATGTACTGGTTCCTGTGGGTCAAGTGGTAGACCAAAAGTTAATTACTTTATTTTATACTGATAACACTGTAAACAACTTGAATGAAAAGTTAAAATTTGCTTATTTGACAAGTGACGTGGAAAGTGCAGAATCTTAAATATTTCTTCATTTTACATAATAACAATTTTTAGCCAGAAAAATCCTAAAACTTCCTGTTTATTTCCAGATTTAAATTTTGATTTTCAATGTCAGAATTTCAATGTGGACTCTTGAACCCCACTGTAAATAGATAATTAAATAAATTTGCACTCACAGTGCTGCTGGCCTGAGGTTGAGATCTGTAGCACTTCATAATGTTCTGGAAAGACTTGTCCTCCTTAGTTACCTTCACAATGAACGAGGACATAACAGTTAACTATTGACCAGTTAAAGACATACTTTTGCACCATTTTTTTTTTTTTTTACAATATGAACGTCATTGTTGGATGTAGAGCTGCATTATTATTACAAAAACAGGGTTCCCACACGTTTTGACTATTTCATTTCCATGATATTTCCATGAATTTTCCATGATCTTGCCAGTCATTTGGATTACTGGAAAATTATTTGTTAAATCATTGAACGGAGATCGCACACACTTTTTTGGATGTAAATACCTTGGTCATGACGTAGACGGCACACATAAGCAGCTGGTCTAGATGTCGGTCCATCATGAGTTCAGTGCAGTGCACTAGTGAATACTCAAAACACGTCCAGATCTTTCTGCGCAGATCTGCACTGATGTCCAGTTTAGCACACAGATCTCTGAGCCGCACACTAGCTAAGTGATAAACCTGATGAAGTTGACATAAATAATGTTATTTTGGATTGAATGATGTCCAGTTTTGAAATGATTTGAATGATATAGAAATAAACACCTTGCGGAAGAACAGGCTGAGTGACCCGGTCTTCTGTGCTCGGGTGGGTGTTCCCTGCTGAGGACTCTTCTTGTCTTGTTTAGCAGAGATCGGATTGTTTTGAGCGGTGCCAATGGGCATAGCTGTTAGGTGCTGGGTGGTCAGGGTACCCGTCAGACTCTGGGCATTTAGGGTTGGTAGAGCTGCCCCACTTTGGCCTGTCATGCTCACTTGTACTGGGATAAATGTGATGCCTCCACTCTCATTGGCTATTCCTGAAAATAGAGTAAATGGAAGAGTAAATAATCATACTTTTTTACATAATCATAAACAATCAAAATCATAATCAACATTTATAATTGAAAAATATAATAAAAAATTATATTGCTGTAAAATTTCTCATTTATCAGATGAACAATTTTTTTCTTGTTGCTAAAAAACAAATCAGTACTGAAAATTATACTTTATTTTCAAAACCAAAAAAAGTGGGGCCTGGGTAGCTCAGCGAGTAAAGATGCTAACTACTACCCTTGGAGTCGCAAATTTGAATCCAGGGTGTGCTGAGTGACTCCAACCAGGTCTCCTCAGCAACCAAATTGGGCCGGTTGCTAGGGAGGGTAGAGTTACATGGGGTAACCTCCTCGTGGTCGCTATAATGTGGTTCTCGCTCTCGGTGGGTTGTGTGGTGAGTTGAGTGTGGATGCAGCGGAGAATAGCGTGAAGCCTCCTCAACGTGCTACGTCTCCGCGGTAATGCGCTCAAAAAGCCATGTGATAAGATGTGCAGATTGACGTCTCAGATGAGGAGGCAACTGAGATTCGTCCTCCGCCACACGGATCGAGGCGAGTCACTACACCACCACGAGGACTTAGAGTGCATTGGGAATTGGGCAATCCAAATTGGGGAGAAAAAATAGGCGGGTTGTGAAACTTTTACCACAACTAAAAATAGATTTTATTTTATGTATAGAAGAACAAGTGTGACTCAACTTAAGATTTTTATTTGGACATTGTTTGTGTGAATCACTCATTTTGTGAATAGTTTCACACCTTGAACAGGTATGGTAACTGTATGGCCATTGTTTGCAGTGACTGTTGCTGTTGCCATAGTGACCACGGTTTGTCCAGCTGCAATGGTGCTGACCAGAGATGGTTGGGCCACCTTCACATGTTGGGCAGGGTCACTGGGCGTCTCTCCATCAACAAAGAGGCGGCGCCGAGCCGTGCCAGAAGGGGGCGAGCTGTAGCGATCATGGAGAGAGGTGGGTGATGGAGAAACTCCTGGAGGAGGAAACAACAAAACAATTACAACTTTTGAGATAATTTGTGTATATGCATGTCTACTGAGATCGTTTACCATTGGTCTACTCTACAGCCCAGGGGCATCACTTTATTTGAAAGAGTGGTGGGAACAGTTGGGGGGAGGGGTTAACTGATTTAATATAATAAACAAAGATTCCATCGGTATGTCAGTAGATGTATATTATTAGTGGGAACATATCTGTTTGCATTTTGCTTTGTGTTAAGGGAAAGGAGTTGTGCAACAGTGTAGCGAATAGAGTGTTCATCTGGATGCACGAGAGAACATCTCAGCGCCACTGATAACAGTCTCATCATAACATCATAACTTAAATTAAAACTTAACATATCTTAAAAAAATAAAAACACAAACTAAATGGAAACTAGACTCAAGAGCTGGAGATGTTTCTTCTGCTTTAGACACTTTCCTGACGAAAACTTTTCAAAAAGTGGTAGAGACATGTCCCACCTGTACCACCCATAAATGATGCATATGCTACAGCCACTGTAAAGTCTTTTTAGTGTGCTCCTTACCTTTCCCTGCTCCTGTGATGTTACTGCTCAACTCACTCTTGTTGGGAGTGTGTGTGCTGTTTCCAGAACTGTCTTCAAAGTGTTGAGGTGGCATTACCTGTCATACACATATTTAAACAATTTCATATAAGCCATTCTTCACTGCAAATCACTATTTACTGGAATAACCAGTATCATGCTTTACATGCTAGGGGGCTGTATATGGTTGTCAGGGTGTTAGTATGCAGTTGCTAAGGAAGTCTGTGAGGTTTCTAACATGTTGCTAGATGGTTGCTAGGGTTTTGCGGGTGGTTGCCAGGTCATTAGCTGTTTTTCCACTATCCGGTGAAATGAGGGTGTGCTAGTGTGTGCCAGGGTCAATTGAGTTCCTAATGATTTCCAGGGCTTTATCATGCCGCTTCAGGGCTTTGGCCGAGGGCCAGTGTCCTTTGGCCTGTCGATTAGCATTGGAACAAACAAGCCCAGCTGGGGATATTGCCGTGGTCAGGGCTGGACTGGGAAGAGAAATCAGCCTGGGATTTTACATGGCAACTGGCCCAAAACTTGTTGAGCGGGTGGCGTGTCGGTTGTCCTTTTCTGCATATTGCGGCAACATTTTGTGGTCCGTTGTGCATAACGCGTGTCTCATTTTAGCTTATCACGGCAAACCCACCGGCTCACTCGATTCTCCCGATGGCCAGTCTGCCCCCGTTCAACCCCAAAGTGCGTCGGCACACCGGGAAAATGCCCGGTATGCCAGATTAAAAGTTCAGCCCTGGCCATGGTCAATGTCAAAGGCGGAGTTTCGCCGAACATACAGGTTGTGTATCCAGCACAACCTTTGGGAAAAATTACAAAACTGAGGGTACAGTACAAATTAACACACAGTGGACAAAGTGGTGCCCAAAGAAAGAATGTTCCATGCCTCGAGATCATGGATGAAATGCTGGGACATTGTCCCCGTTTGTAAAGAGACCACTCGGGACACCACGTAATTTACAGTTGGTGAGTTGTCAATGCTAAATTATCTTCCTAGCTAACAATTGTTTACAAATGATATAATCTTGATATTCTAGATAACTAGATAACATAATACATCAGCTTGAGCTTACCTCTTGCTTGTGAAATGGGCGGGGTGTGTGACGTTGACACCAGAGTAGCATGTTAAGGGTGGATTTTAGGGCAACACTGCGGGGCTATTGGCCCGATGGTCGGAATGCAGATCAATTTTGGTCTTGTGGCTCAAGGTCAGAGGCTATTGGCTGGCCAGTTCATAGCTCTGGCTCATACTAGCCCAAAAGTGAAAAAAGTGCTCTGAGTGGTTTTAATGTGTTGCTATATGGTAATTTGGGTGTTGTGGGTGGTGACAAGGTCATTGAGGTTGCTAGGGTGTTCTGGGTGGTTACTAGGGAGTTGCAAGTTTGCAAGGGTGTTCTCGGTTGTGGCTGGGTCATTACAATGTTTTTTGCTAAGGTGCTCTTATTGGTTTTTAATGTGACGAGGAGGATGGCGTGAATCCAAGAGAATTTACGCATGGTGCTAAGTTGCCCAATCAGTGAGAGAGCGATAGGAGAAAGGAGGAGCCAGGGACACCAGAGAGTGAGAGATGCACACAGCAGTGTTTTGTGTCTGTGCTTTTATTATGTTTCAGTTCAGTGTTTTATGTTGTATTAAAGTCTTTTTGATTTTTAATCCAGTTCCTACTTCCTCCTTTCCTTTTGATGAACGAGAGGAGAGGCTTGTCTGCCGCAGTGTTGCTATTGCTTTTAGTATGTTGCTATGCGGTTGCTAGGGTGTTTTAGGTAATTCAGGGTTGTTAGGGTGTTCTGGTTGGTTGCTAGGCTTTTGCTATATGGTAGCTAAGGTGCTCAGATTGGTTTTTAACTTATTGCTAAATGGTTGATAGTATGTTGTGGGAGGTAGAAAGGGTATTGCTATAAGGTTGCTAGAGTGTTCTGGTTGGTTGCTGGGCCATTGCTATATGCGGTTGCTTGGGTGTTCTGGGTTGATGATTGAGTATTGCTAGGTGGTTGCTAGGACTTTGCAAGGTGGCTGGTAAGATGTTCTGAGAGGTTGCTATTTGGATGCTAGGGTGTTCTAAGTGGTTTCCACAACACTGCTAATACTAGAAATAGTAACAGCACACCTCTCCTCAACACACCACATGATTTGAGGTATTATTCATGTCCATAGCGCAAATGGTGCGGGACAAGGAACTGTACATGCTGAAGTTTAATACTAGTAGTAATAGCAATGCCACTGATATTGTCTATGATGACTTAATCAGTTGTATTGTTCTGACCTCCCGACAGGCAGGAACACAGTTCTTGGCTTCGCGGATACTGTCCCACAGCGGCGAGCTCTCTTTCCATGCCAAACACTCCAGTACCTGCTCCTCAACATGATTCAGATGCTTCACCACCTCCCGGAAAAGACCCTCCTCTGCCCTCACCAGCACCTCAATCACCTGAGAGACAGAGAGAGACTGTTTGAGGCTTATAAATGAATGAATGCCTTTTTAATAGTTTTTTCTATCTCTACATTGTTTACCTTGTAAAAGTAAAAAGCAGGCAGGTCAAAGATCTGTAAGACTCGTGGAAACTCTCCTGGTGGTCGGTATGAGTAAATGACGATCTCCAGACAGCAGGCAATCAGTGAGCGCTGGAACACATCCTGCTCGAGAATACCCTGAGACCCACAATATTACACTCAGTCGATATGATTTAAAAAATTTAAATACGGTCACTAAATGCACTTTTACATGATTGGTCTTATACCAATTATACTTAATAATCCGACAATGTGTAAAGTAAATTTGTAAAGAACTGTGTTCTTTTGTCTACAAAAAAACTAAAACAAATCATAAATATGTTAAGTTTGGAATGACATGAGGGTGAATAAAATGATAGCAGAGTTTAAATTTTTTGGGTGAAATACAGTTTAAACAGGTTATAGATTACATTCATTTTAAATGAAGGTGCAACATACTGTCAGGTCCACCTCTCCAAGCCGTTTCTTCTCCTGGTTGATGATGACTTCCAGTGATTTGTAATACAAAGCCTCAGCCAGGAAAAAATACTTCACAGCAACATCTATGAGACAGGAAGCCAAAACATTTTTGATATCAGTATTGTGAGAACAGTGATGAGCTACAAGTTAAAGCACAAAGAAATAATGTGATGAACAAAACATGACATGAAGAATGAAGATGCACACCTCTGGCCAGACTCTTGTTCTCCTCGCCTGTTCCCTCATAATTCTGAAGAAAGATCTCTGCCATATCCTTCAGTCTGGCTGATATGGACTCACTTGGGTCTCTCACACAAGATCTGTGTGTGATTACAATAGTGAATGCAAAGTGTTTCTGAAATTACTGCAATCATTATAATCACAGTCTCTAAAATAATTATTAAGAATTATTATAATCACAGTTTATTGGAATCAGTAGATTCACAATTAACTGTAGTTACAGTTCACTGGATTCACTATAATAACATTTAGCTAGAATCACATTTTACTGGAATCACAATAATCACCATTAACTGAAATTACATTTCAGTTAAAACACATTTAACTGGAATCACAATAATCACCATTAACTGAAATTACATTTCAGTTAAAACACATTTAACTGGAATCTCAATAATCACAGTTCACTGAAATCACTATAATAACATGTAATTTAAATCACATTTAACTGGAATCACTAAATTAACAGTATACTGGAATCATTGGATTCACATTTTGTAATAACAGTTCATTGAAATTACTGGAACCACATTTTCCTGGAATCACTAAAATAACTGTTCAATGGAATCAAATTTACTGGAATCACTTTAATCACAGATCACTTGAATCACTAGTTCACTGGAATTACATTTTACAGACCAATGATTACAGTAGAATGTCTATGATTATAAGTACTCTACAGCTTGTATTAGGTTGTATGTAGCAGATTATGACAAACAGATGTGAAAATAGTTTGAAATGAATTACCTAAATGTGTCTTTCAGTGTCATGCTGGGTCTGTGTTTAATTCCAGACAGAAAAGTGTGGAGACGGCCCACACTCTGCATTGCCATGGAAACAGGGGTACCGACGATACTGTCCGGCACGTACCTCCTTCCCGTCAGAGGAGTCGATAATTTAAGAGCAGACGCCTGTGTAACAAACACACAAACACACACATGTTTATTGATGAAGATGACATCATTTATGTTCATAAAGTAATTAAATACAAATTCGGTTATGAATATATTTAAAAATGTCCTTAATTCAAACTTTTAATAATTGTACTGAAATGAGTGAATGTTTAAGAACACACGTACTGTGAAAGAGTTTTGAAGTATGTTGGTGGGTCCTTCCTGGTTCTCTATCCCCTCACAGAAACAGGGTCCTGGAGAACCAATGTCTCTTGCTGCTTCTCCCAGAAAAATTCTGTCATCAAGAGTACCGGACGATAACACATGTTCCTCATACACACGGTTCAGAGACGTGCTGCAGAAACAAAGAGCAAGGATGCGATCATGAACTACTATAAGAACATTTGAGGAGTTTCATATGAAATAACTGTTTAACTGTTAATATACTCACAGACTGTCACCAAAATTAACTGGCTCCAAGAATCCTGTCATTGTGCCTTCTTTACCTTTCAATACCTGTTAAAGAAAAAAAAAGAAAAGAAAAAGGATAAAAAATGTTTGCATTTACATGTATAGAACAACAGACAAGATTGAATTCAAGAGGCCCCAGTTTATGCAGCAACGGCTAAAGTAAAGAGACTGCAAAAAAAGACAAATTCATACATACATCCTGAAAATGGACATCAAACGCAACATATACACTCTATGTTCACTCATATAACTATTTATGTTAACAACAGTTGTTTGGTTATCACAATAATTCATAGAAGTTGACCAATTATATATATAAAAAAAAGTATGCCTGAAAATTGAACTATTCCTTACCATATTTGGATTCGTTTAGAAAATTGCCAAGAGTACTTTGAAAGTGGTTTGGAAAGTGAATAATGCTCAGGTAAAACCATAAATGGTCATGAAACACTACAACACATTTTTGTACAATTGTGGTGAGAAGAATAGCATCTCAGAATGCTATTCTGAGATGCAGGTTGGCGCTGTTTTGGCAGCACAAGAGGTATGGCGGCACTGCCCAGTATTAGGCAGGTGGTTTTAATGTTGTGGCTGATTGTTGTGGAAGAGAATTTCAACATTAATTATTTTTAATTTCAAGAGGAAAAGGGTTAATTATGGGATTTTTCTGCTTATTTTCATCTTCCGGGTTTGAAATGAACATCAAGTCAATGTTACAGAACATGACGTATAAGGTTTAGGCTGTAATGGCCAAAGGTGGGCAAGTAGGTGGAACTGGCAGGACGGAACGGCTCCTCCCCTTCCTGGCAGATGGTAGTAGTTCCTCTGACTCCGAGCGGCCGGCAACGACTCCTCTGTCCCCTGGCGGACAGCAGCGGTGAGGACTCCATGACAGCGCATCCCTCCTCCCTCCCAGGTTTCGGCACCAGTGTAACAGGTAAAGGTGGGTAAAGAGGTGGTGGGAACCAGCAGAAGAGTCAACATAACTTTAATTACATAAATTGACATAAAACAAACACAAACACACACAGTGTCCATGTGTGTGTCTCTCTCCCAAACTGGCATCTCTGGCTCCTCTTTATCCTACTGATTAGTTTACTCAGCACCGGCCGTGAACCCTTATGGTCTGGCCACATCCTCATCCTCGTCACATAGACTTTCCATTGAATTTCAGCACCTTTACGTCATGGGTAAGCTTGATATTATTCATGAGAAGGCTTGGCCCTAAACAAAGAGTGCAATAGGTTTGTCAGTGTCGTTACCACGCATGTAACCAGCGCTTCAAACTCTCAAGCACCTCAGTTGAGAGAGTTGATAGTACCGTTACGTTATATCTTTAATTATAAAATAAAGAGTCACAGTGTTAAAATGTCAGATTGTGGAGCGGAATGTATGTATTCACAAACCGTGAAGGAAAAGCATGCAATATTATTTACATGTCTACAACTGTTATCTCATGTGCACTGTTTTAACCTGGCTGGCAGAACTAGTTATTGTAAGTAACGAGAATAAAAGAGGCTCTTTACAGCTGCAGTAATCATACGTGTGGAGGATTAGCTGTCTATGATCATATTGTAGAATTAATTCTTATTTTTGTGTTGTTGGGCAGAGAATTATTTCATAATATCAGAGCAAATTACAGGTAAAAGATATAGGCCAATGTATTTTGAAATGGAGGACATCGATATTTGTTTTTATGCAAACATTGACTCTTTTTTTTGTGCTTGGCAAAGTAATCTTGTGTTAAAATGTATTTCAAATATTTATTTTGTTTTTCCACACTGGCATGTCAATCACTGTAACTTGTGTGATGTTGCTTGTTGCTTGCTTCGATGTTAAGCATAGAGTGTTGTAGGCTAATATATTAATTTTTAAATATTTTTGCTTGGAATTAAATATTTTAAAGTGATTCATTTTAAACCTGGTTGATCAATAAAAGGACAAACGCTGGCTTGTAACTTGTGGTCTAGGATCAGCTTCCCCACCTCAAATTCTAACTTTAATTAGTAGTGAGAAGTGGAAGGCTGACTCAAGATCAATGGCTGTGGACGAATTCATCTTAGATCGCTTGAGTGGTTTCGGCCGATCGCTGCATCCATGCGATCATGGATGTGGAGAATGTCTTTAATTAATATATGTTGTAAAATGTGAAATTATTTAATACTTTTCAGGTAAGTCAACAGTGATATAGGGATTGGTAACTTAGCTTAGAATGACAGAGTTTGTGTTCCCAGGGAAAATGCTGAAGGACCACCACTCCAGGGAGAGGAAGCTGAATGTGGAGTGAGAGAGGTAATCCAATATGAATGTGACAGAACCCCCCAGCCCCACCCCATAGGGCGAATCCTGGCACCTAAAGCTGGATGAGGAGGGTGGGAAGACATAGATTATGAAGCCAAGGAGGATTTGGCGGACGATCCGGTGGCCAGGGAGGAGTCTGCGGAAGATCAGGAGGCCAGGAAGGTGACTCCAGGCCAGGAGGTCTGGGAGGTGGCCGCAGAGCATAGACAGGGTCAGGAGGCCTGGGAGGTGGCCACAGGGCAGGGACGGGGTCAGGGGCAGCAGGCTTGGGAGGTGGCCATAGATCAGGCACACGGTCAGGAAGCTTGGGAGGTGGTTTGGTTGCAGGAGGTGGAGACTTAGAGGGCAGAGCCATAGGCGTATCCGGAAGCGGAGCAACAGAAGTAGGAGGTTTAGGAGGTGGAGGTGGAGCATGCTGAACCGTATGAGGTGGAGTTTCTGGGGTTGAGGGCAGAGCCGTGGAATGTAATTGCTAGCATCGACTGGGAAGCAGGAGTCCCTTTCCTTCTCCTCTTCCGGACAGCTGGGTGTGTTGTTGCAGGAAAGGTCGAGGCTACAGGCATTGGCTCTGGGACGGTCGAGGCTACAGTCGCTGGCCCTGGGCGGTCGAGGATACAGGCGTTGGCTCTGGGACAGTCGACGATACAGGCATTGGCTCAGGTGATCGAGACTACAGGCATTGGCTCTGGTTTGTTAAACTTGGAAGGAATGGGCACTGGCTTGATAACGTGGCAGGCATGGGTGCTGGCTTGTTTACCGTGGCAGGCATGGGTGCAGGCTTGTTTTCCTGGCAGGCATGGGCACTGGCTTGTTTACCTTGTCAGGGATGGGTGCTGGCTCTTTTACCATGGCAGGCATGAGCGCTGGCTCATTCACTGTGGCCGGCATGGGCGTCAGCTCGTTTACCATGGCAGGCATGGGCGGTGAAGGGGAATTGACCTCTTTGGTCGTTGCCGCTGATCGCGGTAGGGAATCGATCACTGGAGCTTTGAGAGTGTTAGCCCCCCTCAAAATTTATTTAGGGGGAATGGTGGGAGGGGAGTCACCTTGTGGGTTGTGGTGATGGGAAAGACCTCCTTAAAATGTGTGATCAAAGCACTGTAGTTATGGATCACAGGGCCATTTTGATTCCATAACGTCGTAGCCCACTGTAAAGCTCGCCCAGAGAGCAGTGAGATACGATAAGCCAGCTTTGCTCATTCAGTGGGGAATCTACCAGGCTGCATCTCCATAAACATTGAACAGAACAGAGGGAATCCACTGCAGTCCTCCGCCGATCCAGAGAAGGGTGCTGGTGCAATGGAAGTGGGGATGTACGTCAAAGAAGAAGATGCGAAAGTTGGGAAGGCCATGCTGCTGAAGTCTCATTCGGGTTTTGTTGCAGGGACATAGCTGCAGCGGTGAGCAATATTTGTCGTAGTTGATTCACCAAAGTGTCAATCGTATTATTAAAGATGCTCCAATCGGCTCCCGTTGGATTCATAGTTGGGATTTAGTGTTCTGTCATGACACAGAGACACAGATGACAGGTTGAACCCAATTGCGGGAGCTTTATTGAAGATATACTTTTCAGGTTAGTCAACAGTGATATAGGGATTGGTAACTTAGCTTAGAATGACATAGTTTGTGTTCCCAGGGAGAATGCTGAAGGATCGCCACTCTAGCACGACGGAGGAAGAAGATGAAACCTTGGGATATGGAGGATGAGGGGTTCGAGGGCATGGATACAGCTTCACATAAGGATTCAGACAAGCAGGTGAGTCTGAGCATCCCTTGCAGAGACTAGACATCGATGGAGTGGCGGGGTGAGAATTTATGGAGTGAAAGTGATTGAATGCTGGACTGGTATCAGGTGTGAGCAGTGGTTCAGGGAGAGGGAGCGGAGTTTGGAGTGAGAGAGGGAAACCATAGTGGATGTGACATTGTCAGATTTGTAATTTACATAATTCCCCTATAAGCGTGCACGCGTGTGTGTGTGTGTGTGAGTGTGTGTCATCAATCCATGCATTATTTTGGCCATTCCTATGGCTTTGTTGTGTATTTATTGTCAAGTGTCAAAATTATTGCTATATTATTATGACAAAGTTAATAAATGGCTTTAGTTTATCTTCAGTTTATCTATTTATTTCCATTAGATCAGAGAACGTTGATAGAAGGGAATTTTTAATTTATAAAATTATTTAATTCAAATTTAATTCTTTATTCATACTAATTCTTTATATATAATTTATAAAAATAGCTCCACATGTCATATGTCATGTTTCAATGTGCCCTTCAGCTGTTAAAACGCGTCCCGCCTATGGGGCACTTTGTAACATTTCACTTTCCTTCTTTCCAGGTAAAAAAGTATATGCTGTATTCATGAAAAAAGACCACATATTTGTACCAGACATGAGTAAAATTAATGTGAAAAAAGAAAAAAACTTTGAACCCCAAGTATATTTACACAAACTTAAGAAAAACAAAACTCATGTTGGCACCGAGCATGGCTGCTCCGTTGCGAGCTCTGACACAACACTGCAGTTTATTGTTTGTTTTGTTTACAGTTTTTAGTTTTTTTGTCTTGGATGTTGTCTGCCTTATTGTATACAACAGACAAATGCTTTTGGACATTGGTTCAGCAATATCACACCCTGAAAACCGGACTTCAAATTCGTCAATGCCGACCCTCTGTTTACAAACACGCCAGTGGAGCCCTTTGTCTGGGCTGCCCGGCCATGGAAACACAGAAGGAAAAGGGGAAAAAGAGCCGGCGTTCTCATCAGAGTAAGACGTCGCGCAACTTGACGCCCGCTACCCAGTATACTACTGGCAAATGTTCAGTCTCTGGACAACAAGCTCTGCAAGCTGAGAGTGCGGATCTCTTTCCAACAAGAGACGACGGACTGCTGCATTATCTGCCTTACGTAAACTTGGATGTCTGTGGAGATTCCAGACTCGGCCATCGAACCCGCGGGGTTCTCCGTGCACCGAGCGTACAGAGCAAAAGACCTCTCAGGTAAAAGCAGAGGTTGTGGTGTATGTTTTATGATCAACAAATCATGGTGTGATCAGAGGAATGTAAATTTTATCAAGACTTTCTGCTCACCTGATCTGGAATTTCTCATTCTTCTTTGTCGACCATTCTGGCTACAGAGGGAATTCACAGCGGTCACTATCACAGCTGTGTACATCCCCCCACAAGCCAACACAGACCGGGCACTCAAGGAACTGTATGTGAGTATAAGTGAGCAGGAAACTGCGCACCCTGAGGCCATGTTCATTGTTACCGGCGACTTTAACAAAGCCAATTTTAAAACAATCGCACAAAAATACCACCAACACATCAGCTTTAACACACGAGGGGACCGGGTTTTGGACCATTGCTATTCTCCTTTCCGGGATGGCTACAAATCCCTCCCCTGCCCACCATTTGGCAAATCGGAACACTCTTCCATTCTGCTTCTGCCTGCTTACAGGCAGAAACTGAAACAGGAAGCACCCACCCTCAGAACGATCCAGTGCTGGTCGGACCAATCTGACTCTATGCTACAGGACTGTTTTGATCATGCAGACTGGGAGATGTTCAGGTCCGCCTCTGATGACAACATCGAGATTTACGCTGATAGCATAACGTGTTTCATCAGGAAATGCATAGAGGACGTTGTTCCGACCCAAAAAGATACAGATCTACCCCAACCAGAATTCATGGGTTAACGGCGATGTTCGCACGGCACTTGATGCGTGGACCTCCGCTTTTCATTCCGGGAACGCGGAGGAGCGTAAACAAGCCAGTTATGCCCTCCGTAACACAATCAGAGCAGCCAAACGCCAGTACAGGCACAAAATTGAAGGACAGTTCAACACCACCGACTCTAAAAGTATGTGGCAGGTAATTAACATCATCACAGACTACAATGTGAATAAAAACTCGCCGTGAACACAAATGCCTCTCTACCGGATGAGCTTAATACATTTATGCTCGTTTCGAGGAAAATAACACCGCCCTTGCGGAGAGAGCACTCGCAGCCAACACTACAGAGGATGGTTCACTCTCTGTCTCTGTTGCGGATGTAACCTGATCCTTCCGACGGGTGAACATCCGTAAAGCCGCGGGTCCAGACAGCATTCCGGGCTGCATCATCAGAGTGTGCGTGAACCAACTGGCTGGTGTTTTTACAGACATTTTCAACCTGTCCCTCTCCCTGTCTGTAGTTCCACCATGCTTCAAAATGTCCAAATGTCTGTACAAAAGCAATCAAAAATGACTAGCGTCCTGTTGCTCTGACCCCCATCATCAGCAAATTCTTTGAGAGGCTAATCAGAGATTACATCTGTTCTGTGCTGCCCACCTCTCTGGACCCATTGCAGTTTGCCTACTTCAACAACCACTCCACTGATGATGCCATTGCATCTACAATACACACAGATCTCTCTCACCTGGAAAAAAGGAACACATATGTGAGAATGCTGTTTGTAGACTACAGCTCAGCATTCAACACCATAGTGTCCACCAAGCTTGATGTGAAACTCCAGGCTCTGGGCTTAAACAGCTCACTGTGCAGCTGGATCCTGGACTTCCTGTCAGGCAGACGTCAGGTAGTCAGAATGGGCAGCAACATCTCCTCATCACTGACCCTCAACACTGGAGACCAGCAGGGCTGTGTTCTTAGCCCACTCCTGTATTCCCTATACACACATGACTGTGTGGCAACACAATGCCATCATTAAGTTTTCTGACGATACGACGGTGTTAGGTCTGATCACTGACAATGATGAAACAGCCTACAGAGAGGAGGTGCACACTCTGACACGCTGGTGTCAGGAGCACAATCTCTCCCTCAACATCAGTAAAACCAAGGAGCTTGTGGTGGACTTCAGGAAGAAAGACAGAGAACACAGCCCCATCACCATTAATGGAGCACCGGTGGAGAGAGTCAGCAGCTTCAAGTTCCTCAGTGTTCACATCAGTGAGGAACTCAAATGGTCCATCCACACAGAGGCCATTGTGAAGAAGGCTCACCAGCACCTCTTTGTCCTGAGACGGCTGAGGAAGTTTGGAATGAACCACCACATCCTCACACGGTTCTACTCCAGTACTGTAGAGAGCATCCTGACTGGCTGCATGACTGCCTGGTACGACAATAGCACCGCCCACAACTGCAAAGCCCTGCAAAGGGTGGTGCGAACTGCAAGACACATCGTCAGAGGTGAGCTTCCCTCCCTCCAGGACATATATAACAGGCGGTGTGTGAAAAAAGCTCGGAGGATTATCAGAGACTCCAGCCACCCGAGTCATGGGCTGCTCTCACTGCTTCCATCAGGCAGGCAGTATCGCAGTATCGCAGCATCAGGACCTGCACCAGCCGATTACATGACAGCTTCTTCCCCCAAGCAATCAGACTTTTGAACACTTGATCTCTCACGATCAATATAAATCAGCTCTGCACTTTATTAATCTTATATCTCACACTGGACTGTCATAATTATATTCTACACAATACTGTATATATATTTTCTATAAACTCTATTTTTTTTTTATTGTATGTGTATTCTATATTGTGTGTATTGTTACTGTACATTATATATTATCATTGTGTCGTGTAATTATGTGGACATTTGATATGTAAATTGTGTTTTGTAAATCTGTTGTTTATTGTAATTGGTATATGTCTCATCACTGTCATGACTGCTATGTTGCTCGGAACTGCACACAAGACTTTCACCTACTGCTGCACTTGTGTATATGGTCGTGTGACAATAAAGTGAACGCCGTTTACGCACATCCTAAAATTCGGAAATAGCGTTTACCCACCTCCAAAGTGCGTTTATCCACCTCTAAATTGCGTTTATCCACCTCTAAATAGCCTATAGTTCCTAAGCCATTTTAAATTAAGCTTATGCCGTTTTAGTTTTATATTGTTCATTATTAGTTTCATAGGTTGTTAAACCCAAGACGAAGTCTTTCATATTGCGCTGCATTACTGTCTGTTGACCAATCTCTTGCGTAGCCAGCAAGCAGCAGACTGCATCAAGATTCATCAGTTTCACTAGCTCAAAGTATACATAAGACATGATTTTTGAACACTTCATTGAGTTTTGTTTTGTAGAATAAATATTTGTAAAAGATTTTCGTTTTGTATAAATTGTATCTTAATTTTGATCAATGTTTTATCAACCAACTGCCTGTAGGCTATTTAATAAATAAGAAGCAAATATATAGCAGACAATGTAAGGCGCCGGCGATCACTTGCATTGCACGTGAACTGGAGGGCGCTGAAACTCAGCTTGTGCCTCACAGATTTGAGAAATATAGGCTATGGCTATCTATTATAAAAAGCTTGAAATGTTTTACTATTAAACGAAACTATTCAAAACTAAATGAAATAGGCTACTCTCTGATTATGTAATCAAATGTGCATTTCTCTCTGGCATTCATGGCGAGTCCGCATCGTCAACTTCATCTTTGCAGCCACACAGAAAACACCAGTTTATTAATAAACAATTAAATGTCTCCTTGCTATTTTTGACACATTAATAATTACTTTCGTCGGTTCTTTGTGGCAAGCTTTATGCGTGCGGGCGTGCGCTTGAGTGCGGCTCTATTAGGCTACGTTAACGCTCATCCATCCTGTATAGCCTATTTAAGTAATTAAATTAATATAGGGGCGATTTGTCCACTAATGGCTAAAATGAACAACTACTAGTCGATTAGAAAAAACTTTAGTCGGAGGCAGGCAGCCCTTATTCTACATATTTTCGAGCGTAATGAGCGAGCGGAGCAGAATATTCAGAAATGCGCTCTCCGCGCATGCTCTGATCGGAACAAACCAAGCATGACAAATTCAAACTTTATTTCATTTTCTCCGTTGCTTGAACACTCACTACATTATCAAACACAGTATGTTATGTCTATTTTAATTTATTTATTTTTATTTCACGTTTCTAAGTAGGCTACAAAATTGATTTGATTTTTTTTGTTTTATTGTTTTTTTAGTTTTGCAAAATCATCTGTTAATGTCGGCAGCCATTACACTTGTGGAAACTACAGTGCAACTTATATTGTCTTTCTTCTGTTAATTACAGAAACTGAGTTTTCTTTAAATTAAAATATGTGGCACCAGATTCATCCTTCTGTCGTTAATCTGCACCTGCTACATTAGCAATTGGAAAAAACTGTAATCGACAACTATTTTGATAATCGATTAAGACAAAAGTAAAAAATTCTTTGATTCCAGCTTGTTAAATGTGAGTTGTGGACAAAACGAGACATTTGAGGACGTCATCCTCCTGGGCTTTTGGGAAAAACTGATCCACATTTTTCATGACTTATTATAGACCAAACAACTAATCGATTAATCAAGAAAATATTCAACAGATTAATCGACTATGAAAATAATCCCAAATCCCTAATCAGTACAAGTGCATTGCATTGGAAGACCTGGATATAAGCCTCCCTCTCTATCTCTCTTAAATATTTTAGTTCTCTCTGTTTTGTCATTTAGTAAACTTTATAGATTTCAACCATATTATTCCTTCTTGAGTCTCTTTAACAAGAACTTAAATGAATGTATGAATTGAATAGTGATTGTGTGACCTATGATGAGGGAACAACCAGTGATACCCTTGGAAGTACCATCAAATGATAGCCTATAGCGATGTCATCAGGATACACATACACCGGTAGGCAGTGGCCCACCTTACCGGGTGACCACGTCGTGGTCCACCAGAATTTATAGTTTACCCACCTCTTTTTTTACCACTACACCTCTGATTGAAGTGTTAGTTTGTGCCTGCCCTCTCCTACAGATGTGTGTATGAATTAGACGAATTTTAATTGTAAGAATTGTAGAAATATTTGTAGTTTAATGTTTTTAATGATTTAAGCCCTATCATAAAGGGGGGGGGGGGGGGGGGGGGCTTTTTCTATTATTGTCATGTTTAGATGTGTTTTTGTTCATGTTTTGATTCCATGTCTTTTATTTTGAAAAGTTTAGTTCCTGATTCCCTAGTCATGTGATGTCGTGTCTTGTTTTCATTGGTTTAGATTAATTGTCTTCTCATCTTGTTTAGTGTTCTTTTTGATCATTGGTTTATGTTCCCCCATGTCATGTATTTAAGCCCTCATGTTCACTATTGTCCTTGGTCTAGTATTGTATGTGGAAGTGTTTATGTAACTCTGTTTTGTCAAGCCAAGCTCAAGCTCATGTTTATATTTTGTTTAATAGTTAAGTCAAGTCAAGTTCATGTTTATGTTATGCTTTTGGTTCTTGGATTTATCACAATCTGAAATAAACTGCACTTGGGTTCATCTTCACGTCTTCGTCTTCATCTTCATCATTGTCCTTGGCACCAACACTACAATTAATATTATTATTATGTTTATTATTTTGTACAAAACAGCATAAAAAAAATTCTGCACATTTTTTTCATTCCCATTTCCTCTGGCATTTCCCCCCCCTTCATTCACAAGTGGCGCCTTATGGGAAATATCTGAAATATACTGTATATGATATAGGCCTTCGTGTAATGGACTAAAATAATGCCCAACTAGAAACAAATTTCTCTCTCTTCACTTGTCTAAAACATGATCTACTGCTAAAAAAAAATCATGGTAAGAAATATTTTTACATTATGCCAGTCATTCCTAGAAGTTCGAGGAAATCGCTTGATGCGGCTTGGTTTCTCTTCACAGGAAAAATCCTCACCAAAACACACTTTGCATTTAATTGGGTCATCCATTAGTTTATAGTTAGTTTTCTTATTTCAACCAAGGCCACTGATGTTGTTTTTTCTTTTTAACAGTTTTCTATGGAAAAATCTTGACACAATACTAAACACTTTGTGATTATGAGCTCTTGACGTTTTTAAGTAATAAAATGTGTTTTCTTCCTGGTCATTGTTTTGAGTAGCAATAAAGCCATGTTAAGCATTTTAGAATGTCCTTTTAACTCCATAAACTGGAGCATAATAAAATTGAGCACTATATAATGCGCATATTTACAGTATGCCTCAATATAACCAGAATGTGCATACCAAATAAAATAGCTTTTAGTAACTGAATCATTAGTGGTTTATCTGCATGTGCACAGTATACACACACCATAAAAATGGCTTGTCCACATTTGATGTGCATTATGGTTGCGAGAGAGATTAACATATCCCCGGCCGAGCACAAGCCGTGCATTGACTTCAGTACGAGAAAGGACCGGTGAAAAATGAGTATAGACTAATTAAATATTATTTATACACTTTCATACATTTATAATCATAGTCAGTGATATGTAGTCAACAATAGTTTTTTTTTTTATAATTGCTGATCAGCATGGCATGCTGTGCATTTTTTTAAACTGGCAAAGGTGGTCCCATGTGAGAAATTAACTCACTGACTAAACCATTAGCAATCGGTGTTGGGTCAAAGAATGAAACATGACTGCCCTCTACTGATCATGTCTCTCCTGCACCGCTAAATGACGCGTCGCACAGCGTGATGTCACAGGATCTGATTCCTTTTGACATGCATACTCAAAGGCTGCATCTGTACTTTATGCTGATATTTAGTGAGAGCCAGCACAGGCAACTGATAGATGACAGATTGCTCACCCCCCTCTTCCTCCCCTGCACCACCGACTAGGGCCCTTGTTCTTACAGCTGTCCATGCCCAGTTGAGTTGCATTTTTTAAAACAGAGAGGCAGACTTGATCTAAAAGAGGACTGTTTAATGACCCTTTAAAGACACTATACAAATTGTGAACTTTAGACTATGCAAATTAGTTCCAGACTGAGAAGGAAGGGTGGACCAAACTGTGCGTTTTATCTCTGTGTTCCTCTGTTAACATTCAATAAGAACACTGGAACAGGAAGGCACAAAATTACAATTACTTCCTCATAAGAAAGGGATAAAAGAATCCATTCAATGAACACACCCTGTTCTTGGTCTCAGGAAGACAAGGTAGTTCTGAGTCACTCTAAGTTACAGAGGGACACTAACTAAAATATGGCACATCAGGTTCCATGAGTCTCCACTCCACAGAGACAAAATCAGATCACCCAAGTTCTGAGTGTTCGGACTGAACGATGGGAGATATTAACAGAAACACCCACAACTACTGTAGGTTTAGCTCTTGTGAGAAAACCATCTCCTCAGTTTTCCTGTATCTGCATGTTCCAGATTTGAAGGACCCTCTCTGTGCTCCAGGAGATCAGCATTCCTCAGCACGTCATGTTCAAGGCTGTTAAAACAGAACCCAGCTCCTTACAAACTGCAACTTGACCCAGTACAACTAGTGGAAGAAGTCGTCATCATTGAGCTCATCACTCAATCAAGCAGAACATAAAATTCACTATCCAAACTTCATTCCAGAGAACTTGGTATTATTGTACATTACCCATTTCTGATCATCTAATTTTCTATAGTTTGCATAACCTGTAAATAAAATGTTTAACAAATTGTCTTTGGGTTATATGTTTGATTAGAGATAAGCTCTTTAGCTATAACAGACATAATCCAACCCAACCTGTTGCATCTTTGATACTATGCACTTTACTTTCTTCACCTTTTGTAGTATTCTTAAACATGTTAGTACCATTTACAGATACAGTAAGAGGTGTATTTTAAAGATAAGGCAGAATTTCACGAAACCATTAGAGTATTCAGATAACCAATGCCCTCCAACTTACACATTTCTAATTTATTGAATGTTCCATTTGGATTATTCTTATACTGCTCAGGTAAATTCCTTATGTGGTGTCCCATGGAAAATAGAGGGAGGGGCCATCTGACATTAAAGTTGCTATAAGTGTTTTTAACTGTTTTACTTCCTTAAGACTGAGCCGTTGGATTAGCTACACCCCCTCTTTCCAAAACCCAGCATTCGAAAGATGCTTTATTCATGCAAATTAGCTTTTTTTAAGACCAACATCATGCAGAAACGGTTGTTAAAAACAACAGCAGCAAAAAAGCGTCCTCAACTGACAACTGTTTTGAACAACATGGCTTAAAAATTGCAGTAAGTCTCAAAAATTCACTGCAGCTACAATACAATGAGAACATGTAAAATGATTGACAGGTCAAAAGCGTCATTGTGTGCAGTCCGTGGAAACTTTTTGTTTGCTGTTTAAAGAGTCCAGAGCTATCACAGAGACAGGTGAGATATCTTACAACACTTATTTCATTAATATTTCTCAGGGAGTAGGACATCTTTTTGCGTTCCTTTCCATGAAAAAAATTGCTTACAGCACCTTTAATAAACACACACACACACACACACACACACACACACACACACACACACACACACACACACACACCATGTTGGTGTGGCTATCCTTATGAAGACTCTCCATAGACAAAATGATGTTAATACTGTATGAACTATATATTCTATCCCCTAAACCCAACACAACCCCTAAACCCAACACAACCCCTAAACCCAACACAACCCCTAAACCCAACACAACCCCTAAACCCATCACAACCCCTAAACCCATCACAACCCCTAAACCCATCACAACCCCTAAACCCATCACAACCCCTAAACCCAACACAACCCCTAAACCCATCACAACCCCTAAACCCAACACAACCCCTAAACCTAACACCACCCATAAACCTAACCCTCACAAAAAAAACTTTCTGCATTTTTACATTTCTAGTAAGATCTTTGATAGATCATAATTTTTGTATTGTTTTCCTGTAAAAATATCTAAAAATCCTTTAAACAAGATCAGTTTGATTTATCTTGTTTTATAAACAACACTGCATAAGATATTTGGGTTTTTCAGACAATGTATTTTTAACATGTGTATTTTGTCTTACTGTACTGACAGAATTTTTATAGTCAAAATTCAGTGCTGAAGAAGTAATCCACAGTATTTACAATACGTTACTGACCTTGAGTAATCTAACGGAATACATTACAAATTACATTTTACAGCATGTAATCTGTAATCTGTAGTGGAATACATTTCAAAAGTAATCCTCCCAACCATGGTGACATGTTATAAAAATCACCACATACTTAGGTGTCTTGTGTGAGGTCCACTACATAATTGAGTGATCAGGTAAAAATCACTTCTTTTTTTTCATTTTGATTTCATGTTGCAGCAGACAAAAATAAAAGATTTATGGAGATATGTGGAATAGATCTTTCGTGTTATTTCCAGTACCTTGCGTTCAAAGAGTTTCTTGATGAAGGGTTTCAAGAAATGTTCCTTCACTCCTTTGGCCTCCAGCACCAGACCATCATGCAGTTCACATAGCTGTTCTATGAAACATAAAGATCCCGGACCTGGTTTATAATCTTTACTTTTGAAGTCCTCAGGCAGTCCTGCACACAAATTCAAACATAAACACCAATGTTTCATTGATCTTCAGTAATCTCCTTATGTCTGGACACTGAGTCCTAAAGAAATGGTTTGTTTTGGGGTTTAAAACAGTGAGTAAATGTGTGTGTGTGTGTGTGTGTGTGTGTGCATACGGCACCTTTAAATGAAGGGTTGAGCAGATCTTTACGGCTGGAGCACAGCAGTGAGTTGCAGTAAACCAGATCCAAAACGCACAAAAGCAAATGATACGAGTTCACCAGATCATCACTGATCATCGGGAAATTTCCTGAAGAATAGAGGAAGAGAGAGAGAAAATAAATGATATCTATGTTGCCTAGCTGAAAAGGAAATGTACAAAAAACAATACGTCCTTAAGTGGTTGTTTGCAGCACACTAAAGGCCTCAATATACTTCCTATGAAGTCGAAGAACAAACAGATGTGATATAATTTAAAAGGAAATCTGTCCAAAAAGAAGCTGTTTTTGCATTTGTTTCTGTGGTTCGTAACAGCTCGCCAAGGCGAACCTTTAGCAAAACTTCATAACCGGCTGCTTAAAACCATCTTACTGCATTTGTCCACATCAGCGGTAGGTGTGACCTGATCTCTTCCTACCTTAAGGCCAGCAACTACTTCCCGTTCAGTAAGTTAAGATCAGTCAACATGAACACATTGGCGTGCAAAGTTATTAGCAAGCTAGAGCAAACTTTATGTACCTACAACTGTACAATTGTTCGCGTAGAGACAATTCCAAGAAAATTTCATGAATATTTTTGTTTTGTTTAATTAGTGACAAAGTAGACAAATCTACTCATACAATTAAGTGCAATTTACTATTCACTCTTTTGTTTTATATGCTGCTTTACTCATGTTTTCTGCAATAAAAGCCATTCACATATCTGCCCATGCCTATCATTATTCTTTTCTCAGTTTTTTCCCCATTAACACTCTTTTATTCACCAATCTTTGCAGTTGTATCAGTGTCATCATAAATTACAGTAAGAGAGTGTAATCAGCACACACTATGTCCACATACAGCATGTTAGCGCATTAGCATCATGACTTCACAATGTAAATGACAAATTGTGCATTTTCTACTATATATACTGTATATATATATATATATTAGTGCTGTCGATTTAATGTGTTAATTCAGTGTGTTTAATTTTACAAAAAAAAATAACGTGGTGCGGCGGGTGTCTGAATGTTTGCAAACAGTATACCGTTGCTCGGCTGTTTTGAACTTTTTTTTACACCTGAACGAAGAATAACTTCTGCATAAGTATATCTTTATAGACTTAAAGGTACAGCAAAGACAATTGTTCTTATTGCAATTAATCCCAATGCCCCCGGACCATAATAATGAAGATTCCTTAGAAATGCAGGCTTGCAGTACCACCTGTTTACTCCAGAGGGCAGTAAAGGAAATTTCAGCTGTATGAGCAACAATGTTGCCAGATGTACAATAATTATCGTATTTGTACGATCATTTTGACCTCTGTACGATGTACGATCAATAATGAAAAAAATCACATAATGTACGATAATTTCAGAGTTTTCAGTCGTTCGTCCAAACACACATCCTACCGCTTCTCTCTCGGACCCCGAATCATTTTGCAGGCTCGCCTGCACGCAAGCACGTACACACACACACACACACACACACACACACACACACACACACAGCACAAGTGGATGTGGCATCCGATGATGACAGCGACTTAGAGATCGAATTTGAATCTTTTTTGTGTTAATTGTGCACTTTTTTCTTTTTTGTGCACTTTTTTTCGGCATATCTTTTGCACTTTGGAAAAAAAAGTTATTCAGACTTCCTCCAGTTAATGTGAGCGTATTATACAGCTTGTTCAAATTGGCTGTAAAAATATTTGGAAAGTAAAATTGTTGGAAAATAACTATATTTTATGCGTTTGGTTTGTGTACGATAATTTTTTTTAAAAAACGATAATTTTGAGGTTTTGGTACGATACTTCGACATTTCTAATCTGGCAACACTGATGAGCAATGCCCAGTTTAGAAGAAAACACTTCAGTAGCAGAACAACACAAACATGTATTGCATTCTTGCATTCAAAGCACTCGAAGGAGCGCAAATGCAATCTAAGGGATTTCAAGATGTTTAAAGATTGAGTATTAAACTATATTTAACTTGACACAGTGACAATATATAATATAATAAATCTCCAACTGATTGATAAATTCACTTGTGAAATGGATTGCTGTGAACTGTATGCCAATGATTGGATTATGATCAATAATATGGTAGTAAACAATACATTGTATTCTAAAGCTGCTTTTTGTATTGTCTTATCAATGATTAACTCTTCTACTACAGGAATGTAATGCATTTTAATTATCTGAATATTTGTTAATTTAATATATATATATATATATATATATATATATATATATATATATATATATATATATATATATATATATATAATCGTATAATATATTGAGTTATTGTTATATGAGGGGCTTTCTCAGCAAATATTTGTATATGCGATTAATCGCGATTAATTAATGGACACCATGTAATTAATTCTATTAAAAATGGATTCATAATCGAGTGCTTAAAAACATATTTTAATGATATAGGGGGAATACTACTCATAGAATGTGGCATAAAGTCATTGATAACACATTTTAATCTCACATTAGTTAAGGTTTTACTGAGTGTCCTCTTATTTAAATGTACTTTTCAACGCTTCACACAGCAGTGCAGCGGGTGTCTGAATGTTTGCAAACAGTATACCATTGCTCGACTGTTTTGAACTTCTTTTTATGCCTGAACGAAGAATAACTTCTGCAGAAGTATATCTTTATAGACTTAAAGGTACAGCAAAGACCCTTGATCTTATCGAAACATATTTTTGATATACATGTTTCTTTGGAGTTTAATGAAGTTCTGGATCTTTCAGTATAGGTTCTTCATATCAGTGTAGTGCTTTCTGGATTCTTTAACAGCACCACAGGGTATAGATCAGTTTCTAAAATGTTCTCTTCTTAACTAGAATATAAGAAGTTCTCTGTGGAACTAACAGGTTATCCAATGACATCAGGCAGTAAAACCCTTTTGGGTTTAATTGAAAACTTTTAAGCATGTAGTTGTGTTAGAGCATAAAAGTTTCCTCAGCTGAAGCTATATGGTTTTCCAAAATATCAGTGAAAACGTATTAGCAGAACATTACTGTTGACTGAACTACAAACATATATCAAAGAGACAGGCAGCCAAACCTACTTCAACAACAGGAAAAGTCTGCAAAAAATATATTGTGCTGTTAGGCCACTGTGTTTAGATTTATAAGTTCCTGTTTAATTCATTTGAGTTACCTGCCAGTACAATGCAAAGAAAGCAGTCTGAATATAAAAATTGTTAAATCACAAATAAGGCTCCATCCATGAAATCAAAATAAACGTTTTGTGGCTTTTATCCCATGTCTATTAGCTTTGAGCCAATCTATATGATAGTGTACTCCTAAAAATCAACAAAATTCCCATTTAGCAAATACAGTATGTACATTTACAATTTACAGTCTAAACTCTATATCTTCCAGGAAAATGGACAAAAAAAGAATCCGACATCTCGTTTGCAGGAGTGTATGAATTTTGAACTCCTTTTTGACTACTATGTGTGGCTGTGGCTCAGTTGGTAGAGCGGGTCGGCCACTAATTGCAGGATTTGTTTGAATCCTGGCCCACATGACACTGAACCCCAAGTTGCTCCCAATGGCAGGCTCTGCCGCCATTGGTGTATGAATGTGTGTGTGAATGGGTGAATGAGTCACAGTGTAAAGAGCTTTGAATAACGTTAAGATTAAAAAGGCGCTAAATAAGTGGAGACCATTTACTTCTTTGATCAGAATTGAGTAATACAACAATAGAATAAAAGTAATACATTTCCATGATGAAAACTGGATGCTACTCGTTAAATTAAAAAAAACAATGGAGTCATGTGACAACAATATAGCATACAAATGTTTGAAACATTTATTGTTGCATATAGCATACAGTTCCACATACTGTAGCACCCCAGTGCTGGGAGGAAAAGCCTTTGGCCAAAAGAGAAGTTCCCATCTAAGAGAAGTTATTAACCAGGAGTACTCCAAACATGGCACATCTCACAGCTGAAGCCGGTGATGGGCTGATGGAGATCACCATAAAAACTTGAGCACAGTATCACTCAAGAGATGTGCCTATTCATGTGAGAAGCCACAACAGGGCCATGTGGCCCAGATGCTGGACGGTCACTGAGGAATCAATGGATACCCCGGTAAGGTAAGAACTCCAGATCAACGTAAGTCCCACTGCCCCTTTGCCCATTACCAAGTTGTAGTCTGAATATAATAAAAAAATTACTTTTCATTTGTTAAAAACTACTTCCTCTGATTCTGGTTATGCTGCCTTCATGTGCTATTGACTTAAACAAAAGTAAACAACTGACTAGCAACCAACCAGAACACCCTAGTTACTGCGTAGTAGCATATTAAAAACACTCAGAACACCTAAGCAACCATATAGCAGCATCTTGGCAAAAGCACATGACACCCTAGCAACCACATTTTAAAGTCCAAATTATGTTTAGATTTTCTGTGTGCTGCTACTTTCACACACATTATGCGCAACTCAAATTTTGAGCACAGTATGCACAGACTTTGCATGTAATTTACTGTCCTAAAAGTAGTCGAAGTGCGTTGAGCGCTTTGGTATGTGCTCGCAATCTAAAAATATACTTTGAAAGATTGTTTGAGATGGAATGGCACGCTGAAAAACTAAGTATACCGTAGTCTTAACAATCGTAATACCTATGCACCCATATAGCAACAACCTGGCAACCACCCACAACACCAAAACAACCAGTGTCAGGGAGTCACTAAATAAAGTAGCGACACTACTAACTTCACAACATTTTTCAGTTGCGTGAGAGTAGCTCAGCTTTTTTCACAATAGTGTTGCTTTTTCAGTAACGGGATACATTTTCCAATGTAGCGCTGGGAAATCTGATTCATATAAGTGAATCGGTTTCTTTAGAATGGTCAAGTAAATTTACACTTTCCAGTAAAGGATTCAATATTTAGAGTTGGGAACTCCAGTTCATTTTAGTGAGTCAGTTTGTTTCGATGCTGAAGTAAAGAAACTAGTTCACATAAATGACTCACTAGCTATGTTCCCATCAACATCTTGTATGCACATTTTCGAATATCACATAAAAACATCAAGATGCAAATAAAATCTCCAAAATGCACAGAAAAAATGTATACGCTCACTTGATGTGGATACATTTTTTTTTTATTTGACAAGAAGAAAAGTGCATAAACTATGAGGGAAACACATATACTGAATAAACTCCAACTGAATTTATTAGGAATGCAAGATATCCATACATTTTTTTATTGTGACTGAATTACTTGCATAACTACACTAACCAGAGGAGCAACTATCACATCTGGATTGCAGAATTGGTCATCCTAAAATAATGTTGTCCAGAAAATCCATATAAATTTAATACAAACATGAACTGTGCCGAAGAGCAGGTTTATTGATACTTTTGAAAAATATATTATTGATCTGCACAGCAAAGACATAAGGAAGGAGGAGGTGGAGCAGACTAGGATAGAGCCGGCAGGAAAAGCCAGAGTGGCACTGGTGAAGCAGGGCAGGGTTGAGCGCCTCAACTGGGCTTGGTGACTTGACTAGGCGACTTGACAGGGCTTGATGACATGGCTGGGCGAGCAGACCTGATTAGGCAAGCAGACTTGACGTGACAGTTAGATCAGTTGAGACATCTTGACTTGACCAGGTGGCTTGACTAGGTATGAAGGTTTGGCTTGACTTGACTGGGCTGCATGACTTGACTTAAAAGTTTAAACTGATGAGATGAGTTGACTTGGCAGGGTGGTTTGACTTGGCGTGGTGTCTTGATTAGGTGTGATGGTTAGGCTTGGTGTAATGGCTTATCTTGATTTGCTGACTAGACTGGGCATGGCGGCTTGATTTGGTGTGATGGTTTGAATTGGTGAGATGACTTGACTTGGCGTGGCAATGACAACTTGACTTGATGTGTTTGTTTGACTTGACGTGGTGATTTGATTAGGAGTGATGATTTGGCTTGGTGTGATGCTTGGCTTGGTTTGACAACTTGACTTTGTGTGATGACTTGACTGATTGACTGGGCTTAGTGACTTGATTTAGATTGTGATTTGATTTGGATTATTAACCTAGGAGATAGTTTATGGGAATAAGTGGGATCAGGTGCCTCTAGGACAGTCACAAGGACAGATGGCTCCAGGATTGGAGCGAGGACAGAATGTTCAAGGATGAGAGTGGAATCAACCAGGGAAATGTCTTCCATGGCCATGAGCACTGGCAGTGACGGGGGAATGGCCTCCGTGGCCATGGGCGCTGGTAGCGGTAGGGGTGCGACTTCATTGGCCGTGAGTAGAGGCTATGACAAGGGAATGGCCTCCGTGGTTGTAAGCACAGGCTGTGACAAGGGAATGGCCTCTTTGGTCGTGAGCACAGGTTGTGACAGGGGAACAGCCACTGTGGTCGTGAGCGCTGGCAGAGACTGGGGAACAGCCTCCATGGTCGTGAGTGCTGGCAGAGACTGAAGAATTGCCTCCATGGTCGTGAGCACTGGCAGAGACTGGAGAATGGCCTCCATGGCCATGGGCAATGGCAGAGACTGGGGAACGGCCTGCACCTCCTGGCGGTCAGTACGGAGCCCCTTTTGCTCTCTTCTCTGACAGCGACACGCAGCCAGGGAAGAGCCAGAGGACTGAAGGGGCACCGGCTGAGAGGGGTTTCGGGATTTGGGACCCCACGCCTGCAGCCTAAGATCCACCTCTGCAAGTCAGTAGGTCCACCAAATCCCAAACGGGGGATTTCTCCCTCAGAATCTCCCACAGCCCCTTAGGACAGATGGACTTGTCCAGGCCCAAAAGGAAGAGGTGTTTGAGGGCGGTCTCATCAATACACAACCTGACGGCCGCATTGGAAAGCTACTCCGCAAAAATGCCAATGGGTCAACCATGCAGGTCAGGATGTTGAGAACCTGGGTGGTGTCTTGGAAGACTGACTCCTCCTGGGCAGGAGCTGGGTTCAATAGCAAGACCATGTTGCCTCTGCTGGGTCCAAAGGGGTCAGGATTATTATGTCACTGTTTGTAAGGAAGGACCCAAATGCGGGAGGCAGTTTCGCAAAGATTTATATCAAACCAAACAAAATACAAATAAAAACTATCACAAGGGAGATAAACAAGATCAGAGAAGTGAAAACTCAAGGAAACAAACCGACAAGAACTAATACAATAATCAGACACAAGACTGAACACGAGGAGTTTAAATATGCAGACTAATGTCAGATTTAAAAGAGAATTTTGATGCATCATAAACATCATATCTTGAGGATATCTGAGTAGTTTTGAGACAGCACCACCTATAGTTCAAAAGAAAATATATACTTGTGTGCTGACTATAACCTTGCAATGTCTCTTTGCTATCAGCTTGACATCTCTTTAAGGGTCGTGGGTTCAAATCCCTACCTCAACAAATCATGCATTTAAAATTTCTGGTGTTACGTAGATCTTTGCTTTGGGATTACTAAGTGGTTGCTGGGCTTTTCTCCAATCATATTTTGATTTTCTTTTTGTTATAAGGTAATATGAATTCAAAGTTGATTATTGTGACTACAATGATTGGCTGTGATTGCTCTATGCTTGGTATGTCTCTTTGGTAACTCCCACTGTTGTGGCTCTGAGGTGCAGTAGACTGTGTAGTGACTTGTTGAATGGAAATTTGTAGGTTAAAATCTATCCTGAGGTGATGTGTAATGTTGTGTGTGTTTGCGCTTTGTCATTTGTGATCTTTGGGTTGTGGTTAATGCTGTGCAATGCTTGCCATTTCAGTGCTTGGCTCTGTAATTGTTGCTTGCAGCTATATTTATAATTTGTCTGCTTCTTCTTCCTCCTAATGGGAGTCTATGGCAGCCCATAGAACCGTTCATAGTTAAATTATGAAATTTGGCACACTGATGGGGTGGTCACGAATAGACCCCATAGCAAATTTGGGACCTCTAGAACAAACTCCATTTCACCACCACCAGTCCAAAAAATAACATTTTCTTTTGCGTGAACCTGAACCATTTGTCCAAGAAACAAATTTGTTTTTGTCCGATTACTCTCCTCTAAATGTTTCAAAATGTTCACATCCTTCAATCTTTGTCCAATTTTTCCAAAAAAATGGCTCAAACAAATCTCCAGACCGAGCCACACAGAAATTATAGTAAAGAATGTTGATTTATACTAAATATTTTTTTTTTCCTTTGTTTAAAATGTACAGCAGCGCAAGAGACAGCGACGTCTCTTTGCTATGGTTGAGATAGGGCGTTGGACTATGGCTCAAAAAGTCCAGCAAAGAGCAATTTTAAAAACTGTACATCTGTTTTAGCTTGATACTATGTAGGATGTACAACACTGAATAATTCCTGCTTGAATACAAAACCACTTTGCATTAAAATCAAGATAATCTAAGTTATCTGTATTTTAGCAGTCAGCTTGGAATGTTGGCATTGCCAAGATGTGTCAATTGAGTGGACCAGTGGTTAAAGCATTGGGTTATGGCTCAAAAGGTTGTGAGTTTAAGTCCAGTAAAGTATAGTTTTAAAAATTGTGCTTCTGTTGACCTCTGAGTCTTCATGTTTAGCTTGATACTATGTAGGATGTACTACATTGCATAATTCCTGTTTGAATTCAAATCCACTTGGCTGTAACAATATTCTCAGCAATCGCTTGGACAGTCTCTTTGGCATTGCTGTGTCAGCTGATTGGCCCAGTGTTTAAAGCATTGAAATGATGTTCAAAAGATTGTGAGTTTGTGTCCAGCCAAACATTTTTTTTAAATTTTGACTTTAGTTGACCTGTGAGTCTTCATATTTTGCATACTATAATGTAGTCATTCCTTCACTGTGTAATTCCTGCTTCAGTTTAAACCACTTTGATGTACCAAAATGTTTTCTAAGCAATAATGTTGTACTCTCAATTTTGAATGCAAATACTAAGCTGACTGTGGTTAACTCTATGCTTAGGTGTGCTGATTCACAGCTAGGTATGTCTCTTTGGCGGCTGTTCACCTTGTGGCAGTGTGGTGAAGTGGATTTAGCACTTAACTGTGGCAAGGAAAGTCATCAGTTCAATCACATTGAAGGGCAACTTGTGAAGTAGCGTGGGGTTGCATTGTATGTAATATACACACATTGTGCTTACTATTGTGCAATTTTTGCTTGGCCCGTAATTGCTTCTTGCAGATATATTTTCCATTGTTTTTATCTATGAATTAAAAAAGTGGGGCAATTCTGGTTTTGTGTATTTTGACCAATTAAGTAATTCAATTAATTATACTCTTATCATACTACACTGCCAAATTTAAAATAAATGGCTACAAATGTGTAAAAATTTACTTCTATGTAGAAATAATATGGTGACTGATCTGTTACCTTTAGCATGTATGAAGAGGATCCAGCAGAAGTTGAAGACTTCAGTGACAGTGCAGGGATATCGTCTTAGGACACAGAAAATATCAGTCAGCACAAACCTCTTAAAAACACATAATACAAGGCTCAATGTGTAGGTCAGCCGTGTCTGTTGCACTGTATTTAGAGGCGGTTGTGGCTCAGGGGGTAGAGCGGGTTGGCCTCTAATCGCAGGGTTGGCGGTTTGATTCCTGGCCCACGTGACTCCATGTGCTGAAGTGTCCTTGGGCAAGACACTGAACCCCAAGTTGCTCACAATGTCAGGCTAGCACCTTGCATGGCAGCTCTGCCGTCATTGGTGTATGAATGTGTGTGTGATTGGGTGAATGTGTAAACAGTGTAAAGCGCTTTGGTAACCGCCAAGGTTAAAAAAGGTGCTATATAAGTGCAGACCATTTAAAGGTGCACTCAGTAAAAACAAATTCTCATTTAAAAAGTTTTACTTCAACAGAAATAAATTGTAATTTTGAAACATACATCTAAAATCATGACAACTCACATGAGATGAAGACTCCAGTCAAATCAGTAACCTTTTGAAATCGGTTTTATTCTAAATGGGGCTGCCATGTTAGAATCACAAGACCAGCCGAATACTACCCGCTTAATCTCAGTAACTGCCCGGTTATTAAACACTTTCACTCAGTGATTTAATTAATCATGACTGACTGTGAATAGTGAATTTCTACAATGACATCAGTAATTGAAAACTATTGCGTTTGAATGATGCTGCATCCACGCCTCTAGGTGTAAGTGTAAGTCGAAGACAACGTCAACAAAAACTCACTGAATGCACCTATAAATGTTTATTTCTTCCATGCATCAATACATTTTTATTTAAAACTGAAGATTTCATGTTTAATGTATTAGTTTGCTCATTTACATCAGACAATTGATGTATCCTGGGATTCTTTATCTTATCCGACAGTATGTTTAACATTACAAACAAACACATAATGCAGTTCATGCAGTGTTCAAGTCCTTGCCAACAAACTCACCTCTGTTTCCGGCCTCTGTGTGGTCTTGGTAATTCTTCTGTGGGTATTTTAAAGATGTCTTTGAATATGGGCACATATTTCTTAAAGATGACAGCAGTGACTGTGAAGTTTCTCTCTAGTTTCTCGGTGCTCTGCTGGAACTCTTTGTGCAGGTTGGCCATGTCCTGCCATTTCTTCATTTTATTAAAAAACTCAATCAAGCTGGAAAAAAAAGGGTAAAACTGTTATTCAAGGGGTGAGAGTGGACATTTAGGACTTTCTATAAGTGCCCGTACACTTTTTGGTTGATAATCCAATGCCCCCATTAGACTACAGAGTAACACAGTCTAACTGTACAATAGGTGTGTGCAGCGAAGCCATTATCTCTATCTGCGTTTGTTTACATGACAAAATTATTTGTATTTGTCTCTGTATTTGGATCGAACAGAGAGTGGGCGGGACTTAAACCGGAAGTACGTCAAAACTAAATGAAATACCCATTTTTAAATGTTACTCTTACATTTATAGCTTATACTAATAAAATATGGCGTGTATATGCCTTTTCATAATAATAGCTTAATAATAATAATAAGAAGAAGAAGAATTTGTATTATTATTACTATTATTAATTATATAATTATTTAATTTAATTAAAAAAAAATTACCATATGAAGCTGAATTTGTGTGCCACATTAACTGTGGAATATGTTGTTATATGTGGTTTCTCCTGGTATTTCTTCTCATCAAGCCGGACAACTTTCATGATTACAGTCATTAGTTCCGCACAAGAGGAAGTCACCATTTTTGTTTTTTATTTTTTATATTGCAGTCTCTGAACTTTTAAATACTCCTCCTAGGTGATTCATGAGAATATTGATTCTAACCATAAGGGCTAGAATCAATATTCTTTTTTCCTCTGAATCCTTGAGTCAAGGCCGATTTTATTTCTTCTGGCATTTTTTAGTCTGTTCGGCACAAATTTGGTATACATCATCTACAGAAAAACCCTGATAAAAAGTTATCAAAAGAATTTTGATACATAAAATTGCCTTCTATTTAACATGATTTGAGTAATTGATCAATATCTACACAACGCAAACTTCAAATGTAACCAAACCCAGTATAAATAGCTAACAGCATGCTTAGAAGATGTCAGCAAAATTTCATATTATTCCGACCTTAGGGAGTGCTACAACTAAAAACCTTTCATAACTTCACAGCCGTTTGAGCGAAAAATCAACAAAAATGGCCACCAACGGCCAATCAACTTTCAGCACATTATAACTCATATTGTGAATAGCAGAGGGTTGTGGAAATTACTATACACAAACAGGGTGTCAATTGGAAACAGCATATCAAATTTTGTGACAATCGGCCACATACTTATAGCTCATTTGCATTTTTGCTAATAACTCCAGAACAGTACAGACAACAATAACATATTTTAGCTTCACTGAACACACCAGTGCCCCCCAGTTATATGGTCACATAGATTTCCATTCCCACAAGAACCAGACAAAAAGTTAGCAAAATTATTTTGATGATATAATCAAATACATTTTGGGCTGTATCTTATGAGCACAATTTTCAAACTTAACAACTTAGTATAGATGGACAAAAGAACATTTTAAGGTAACATGCAAGTTTTCATCAATTTAACAGCTATAACATAAAAAAATAGCTATTTTTACAACCGTAATTGATGCTGTTCTACTTTTGTTCGCCAGAGGGAGTTATATTTTGCCATTCAGCCACTCCTAGTAAATCAGATAAATAAATTATTAAATTAACAGCTTGTAACACTGGGTTCATGGAGTGGAAGAGGAGACGCAGAGAATAGAAACTTCTTTTAATGATAAACGCTGGAATGGAGTGAAACAAAATAATAAAGCTAAACATCACAAAAAAAAAACATTAATCATAACACTTTGAGCACGCGCGCGCGCAAGATAAGGGCAGTGCACTATGGGAGATAGATTCTGGAGGAAACCTTAAAAATAAGAGTACTTGAAGAACATTAGTGAGACAGACTGTGACATTATCCCCTAGGAGATGCTCGACGAAGGCAGGCGGGGCCATGGAAGGAGGAGCTGTGGGAGGCGGAACCATGGAAGGCAGAGCTATGAGAGACCCACAGGGTGGAACCAGGGAACTTGGTGCCCGGAGAGTAGATGACGGCTCGAAGGGCCAGTGTGCAGCCGAAGGTTCGGAGGACCGAGGTAGCGCCGAAGGCTCAGAGGACCGAGGTGGAGCTGGGGGATCTGAGGACAGAGGCAGAGCCAGTAGGACTGAGGTGAAGCCATAGGGAAGGAGGTCCCCGGTGAAGCTGGAGGCTCGGAGTGACTAAGTGTTGCTGGAGGATCAGAGAACCGAATCAGAGCCAGGTGACCGACTGACCAAGGTGGAGCTGGAGGGACGAGGGACCAAGTCCAGATCCATTAACTTGGCGAGGGGCGGTCAAGGCAACAGGCTCTGGGACAGTCGAAGCTACAGGCACTGGCTCTGGGATGGTCGAGGCTACAGGCACTGGCTCTGGGATGGTCGAGGCTACAGGCACTGGCTCTGGGACGGTCGAGGCTACAGGCACTGGCTCTGGGACGGTCGAGGCTACAGGCACTGGCTCTGGGACGGTCGAGGCTACAGGCACTGGCTCTGGGACGGTCGAGGCTACAGACGTGGCTGCTGGCTCCTTAACAGTGGCAGGCATGGGCACTGGCTCGCCAACCATGGCAGGTGCGGGCACTCACTTGTTAACCGTGGCAGGCGTAGGCGCTAGCTTGTTAACCGTGGAAGGCATGGGTGATGGCTCGTAAACCATGGCAGTTTGGAGGGAGGAGCCATGGAAGGTGTGGAGCCGTGCTGGAGGCTGTCCGCTGTGGGAGGAGATTCAAAGTCCTCATCCTCCACACCCACAGTGAAAGGTGAGCCGCAGAGCTACACCCACGTAATTTAGCCTTTTAATGATAAATGCTGTGGAACAAACGCTGGAGTGGAACAAACGCTGGAGTGGAACAAACCAATAAAGCTAAACATCACAACAAACCATTAAACGTAACAGTTCAACCTTACAACATAACACTTTAAGGACTGAACAATCGAGTGAACAAAACTAGAGGGTATATCTACACAAGGATCTAAATGAGGGAATGGAATACAGGTGAGAATAATGAGGAGCAGATGGAAACTGATAAGGGCATTGCACTATGGGAGATGTAGTCCGGAGGAAAACTTCAAAATAAGAGTCCTTAAAGAACACGAGGAGACAGATTGTGACACAGCTTTTTTCTTTTTAATTTCTCCTTTGGAATAATAGCTTCTGTTGTTCTTATTTGTCAGTTGCTTTGGATAAAAGCATTTGCTTAATGAAGAAAGGTAATAAGCATACATAAGCTATAGATCTTGATTTTTTGAGGAAATGAAAACAAAGGCTGAGGGGTAGATTTAAACACTATTCAGACAGGATTACTTTTATATGTGGATGTGGGGGAAATTAATAATTACCAGAGTCAGTCAATAATTAACATGTCAGTAATTTTATTCAGACTTTTTACAGTGTGCACGTGTTCCCGCACTTGTAAAAAACAAATATAAATGCAGCATGTTTTATCTACTAAAAAATGCCCTGTAATAAAAAGCCTAGGTGATATTAATTGCCTGCGAATTGAAATGTTGGTAAAAAGCCTGTAAATCAGCACATTCCAGCGATGTAGGTTAACAAAATGCCAGAAAATGTAAGATGCACTTTTTGCTTGTGAGTTCACTCCACAAACCTATGTAAGATTCGAGTTGGGCTCTCTGCGCCATTATTCAAAACTGTTTACATCCATTTGATCAAAGTAAGTTCATAGGTTTTGCTTCTTCCCCGAACAGATGTACGTGTGCTATCTGGGTAACATTTGCACTCTCACAGAAGAATATAACTCATGGACCAGCAACCTCTAGATATAGATAAACTAAAACGGAAAAGGCAAATAGATTTATCCTAATTAATAATGTAATACTATTAAATTAAAATGATTAACAATGCTTTAAACATATAAAAGTAATTTAATGTTATCAGGTGAATTAAGTGGTAAAAACGCTGGCTACCACACCTGGAGTTTTCTAGTTAGAATCCAGGGTGTACTGAGTGACTCCAGCCGGGTCTCCTAAGCAACCGAATTGGCCCGGTTGCTAGGGAGGGTGGAGTCACATGGGGTAACCTCCTCATGGTCACTATACTGTGGTTCGTTCTCAGTGGGACGCTTGGTGAGTTGAGCGTGGATGCCACGGTGGATGGCATGAAGCCTCCACGTGCGTTATGTCTCCGTGGCGACTTCTGATAATTGCTGATTGCTGCTAAATTTTACAATTGTAATTCTCATCGCTGTTATCAATTTTTTTTATTATTATTTAAATCAGCATACATTAAAGGAAGAATTTAATAATAATAATAATAAAGAATAACAAATACTACCACGATGTACATGTATACTGTACTTCAGAATTTAAATAATATATGATTATTTTTGTAAAACTAACATTACCATTAGTTAATGCATTAGATATCATGACCTTTTTTTTTTTTTTTTACAGCATTTTATGAATCTCGGTTCATGTTAATTATTAAATTCTAATACATTTTTTACATTAGAGGTTTTATATGTTAGCATTAGTTATTGTAATAAAAACTAGCTTGAACAAACAATCAACAACAATAGTGTCTTGATGAATTAACATTAACCAAGAAAATCCTTTTGTTAGTATGTAATAATTAACATGAACCAAGATTCATAAATTCTAGAACATAATGTTCATTGTTAGTTCATGTTAATTAACTAATGTTTACGAATATAACCTTATTGTGAAGTGTTACCATTATTTAAATGAGTTATTTTTGCCTACTGTACAAAGAATTTTCATTTAAAAAATTGTCATTTAAAATAATCTCATATTGCAAAATCTCAATGATCTTTAAAATAGGTTGCATTTTATTTAAGTAAAATATTAAATGTCAATTCTATTTTCGTTACCCTTTTAAATGCCTTATGAAGGTTTTTTATAACCAAAATGTAACTGTGTTAGTAAATATAAAGAAATGTTTGCAAGCAAAAGCAGGACCTTTTTCTATTTCGTCATATCAGTGTTTTTTTCTTAAGCACCTGCTGATAACCAATTGGCTTTTTGTTTGCTCTATTTGTTGTTGTTGATATGGGGTGACAAATGATCCAGACATATAATTTACAGGTTTCACAGGATTCATCCATATGTATTCCTTTATGGTATGGTGTAGCCAAATGGCAAAAATTACATTTCTTTTACTTTCTCACCTTTCAGAAAAAACTACAGCACAATGCATTGTTGGAAAGGAAATGTAACCAATAATATGCAGTTTAAAAGCCACATGACATTTGATTTTGTCTCCTTACAGTGGAGAAGTGTTGCTTTAATTTTGCTCTATTAAACACTTTTCAGTGTGTTTGTTTGACATCATGATTCTATGATAAATTAATTAGATGCTGCAACTTAATCTAAAATAGTATTAAAGATAATCGAACAATGTTGCCATATGGCAACAATGTACTACAGTTATACTGTATAAAAATGAACAATTCCTTACATTAATATAGTGCTTTTCTAGGCACTCAAAAGTACTTTACATAATATAGGAGACTCTCCTCAACCACCGCCAGTATGCAGCATCCACCTGGATGATGTGACGGCATCATCAACGGAATTGCACCAATGCATTTTCTCATAAAGAATTTTATAGATGGTGCCATCTATTATATTTTTTGCATTTATTCATTTATTTGGGAATGTTTACAATAATATAACTGCATTTATGCATTACTAACACACATGATTTGTATTTCTTCTTTTCAGACAAAAATTAAGAGCAATGTGTTATGGAAAGGGCAAGAAGAGTGCACAGTGCTCAATTTAATGATGAGCTTTATGACAGTGAAAATAATCAAAAATACTGAAGAATTAATTTTAGTTATAATTATTTAATAATTAAAAAATAGAGATTTCTTTTTTATTTAAATTTTATTTAAAGGAAAAAATAGGATTTGGACAATTTTCCACTGTGGTGCATCATTCCCCAATTTAATTTTTATTTATTTATTTATTATTATTATTATTTAGCAATTTATTATTATTGTTAATATTATTATTTACATTATTGTTAGTAGATCTGTTTATGTAAAAAAAAAAAAAAAAAAAAAAAAAGTGGAAAATGTATTTAACCATTAGAACATAACTTGTACTATACTGGGTTTTCTGACCTCTGTTTTGAAGAGCGCAGGATCCTGGTCAGTGACACATAGTTGCCCTCTGCTGTGCCTTTACTAACAGTGGGCACTGAAGCTCTACAAGCCACATACAGAGCACACGCCAACCAGTGCAGTTCACTACCCTGAGACAGAAATACACAATGTTAGTACCGCCATAATACTTTTTGTAAGGGTATTCTATGCTAACCCAAAGGTGACTATAGGGAGCATTAGCCCCTATATAAGGAGCATATCTGGGGCAAATGCTATCAAGATGTACTATTCTTTAGGTATCACTATTTAAATTTTAAAATACTTTCACTTTTGCTGTTTTTCTTTTAAGAAGGTGTTCATTCAAATAACGCCTCTGATGATGTCACAGTATGCCCTCACCCCCTTACGCGCATTCTGCACTCATGTCAAATAGACAGTATGATCTATTCACACACGCACGCTTGTAAACATTTACGAGCACACGTGCAAATATTCATGTATATATTCAAGTACAATACTCGTTATTATTCAAACAGAAAAACAGCATGATGCATGAAAGGCACATGCATGTTTGCACGTATATCGAGTGCGTGCATTAGGCCTATACAAGTACAGTTTACCTCGAGAGTGTAATTTTTGCTGATATTCTCATAGCTTCTCCATGCTCCGTTACTCGACTCCTCGTCCATATTCAGACCTCGACATAGATCTTCAAATTCATGTCTAGTTTTCTGCAATGTGTCTTCCTCCTCGGTCATTTTACGGCTTTTCGTGCGTATATATATTGAGACACAAATGATTTGAATGTATGTTTGCAATATAAGACATGCAGAAAAGAAATCAGCTGTTAAATTAAAAGGAATTATGTTATTTCATGACAGCGCGAGCGAGTATACAGATCTGCACGGTGTAGCCATTTAAATGTCCTTTGATTGACAGTTCATTCCTGCTGCATTTGAGTTACGCGGAGTGCGTGCCGACGCCTCGGGATGAAGAGATACGCCGAGTATTTGACGTAGGTATGATAGCAAATGTGCGCAGATCCTGTCACACGGAAGTGGAAGCCCCGCCCACTTTCTGCCTGTTTAATGCCATTTTCCCCTTGGCATTACACATCATAAATCACTATTTTATGAGTCTGAACCTGCATTTCTGCTTTCAGGTGACGGCTTAATATAGTTTCAGGATGTGACATGTGAAAATAAAATTGGTGTGTTAAGTTTGGTGCATTAGTCCTTTTTTATTTGACTGTATAGCACAATACATTGCAATCCCATACCAAATTAGTGTTAATATAAATAAAATAATAGATTTTGATTGAATGTGTGGAATATTGTCAAACAGGAGATTATTTTTACTCTTTTACTTGCTGTAGTGGGATTTCAGATAAACTGTTTTCGAGCGGTTCATTTAGTTAGTAGGCGAACGCGTGATTCCGTTAAAACTACATTTCCAATAACCTCGTTTCCGGAAGTTAATAGCTTTAAAGAGGAAGTGGAAGATGTTTGTTTGTTAGCAACTGTCGCTGTGGTCTTTGATGCTTTTGAATTGGTGAGCGATTATGTTTGGATTAAACGATTTTATAAACATTTGAAATGACCTGTAGATATATGTGTGTTTACACGCGCTTCTTGTGCTCGACTTCTTTTATTCTTTTGAAAACTGTTTGTTTGAAATTAATGACATTGTAACCATGAGATTACGGTACAATAGTTTTTAATCAGATGTAAGTGCCACAGTTAGTACTGAATGATTAGGCTACTATGATTCTTATGTGCTTGCACCATGGTACTTACATGGTTCTCCGAACTACTTGTAAGCATACCGTGGAATTACCATGGTACTATATATAAAATCATAGCAATATGGTGCATTTGGTGCTCTTTTGTAAGTCATTGTAATTTACGGTCATGAATGTAATATTTGCAAAGTGTCTAACGTGTCTACTGTGTGGGGTTTGATCTTTGAATCACACGCTGTTTCAGGTAGTATCATGAGAAATATTGATTGTAAAAGTTTAATTTTGTATTATTATTGTTAGCGTTTCTTACTTTATGAAAAAATACCAAAAATATGATCTTTCTGTTTTTTGTTGTTTTTTTTTCTCTCTCCTGAATAAACTGATTGCAATGCTGTATACATGTTAGGCAAACATTGCTTATGAAAGGAGTATTGTTTGATGTTTTCAGATTGAATGATGTTTGCTCATGCTGATGAGACGGCTGCTGATATTCCTGTGAAAGACATAACTGTCAACACAAATGGAGGAGTCACATTATCAGGTCTGGAGAAAACTCAAATCATAAGATTTTCTTTTCTCTGTACAAGGTGTCAGTATACTGAACGTTGTAGCTTTTCTGCCAAAAGGATCACAATATGACCAGGTTTTACTGTTTGTTTGTAGAGGCTTTACTGTCTCAGAATGTCAGAGAGAGACAGAATGTGTCCAAGTTCAGCAGGGAGGAGCTGGAGGACAAATATTTGCGTCTGCAGGAGGAAATCCTTATACTTAAACAACACGCATGCAAACAAGAAGATAAGATCCGAAGGTATATGCATGTTTGTTTTTGTTCATTTATCCAATCAATCTGCACAGTTTCATCACACATAGTCTGGTGGACTGTGATTTGAGAGCATCCAAAATGACACCAATCATTCAATAGTAAATATTTTAGATGGATTGGTTTCATAAGTATTATTGATGTTATTGAATAATCGATGATCGTCAATTAATCAGTTTCAGCTCAGAAGCATTAAGAAATCATGCCAGCAGGTAAAGAAAAAGACTCAATTCTGTATCTTCTATACAAGCTTTTATTAAAAGTCAATAAAAGAATTCACAAATTCGTACTAAACTCTGAATGTATTAAAATACACTGAACTGAATATATATATATATTAAGAGGAAAATATCAATACATGCATTGATGTATTTAAATAATATTCAAACAGTAGGCTACATGTGCATACTAAATTCAGTGGTTGTTTCATGTTTTCACATTTGCTTCTACAAGGAATTTATTTGTTCCTCTGAGGGACTCCCAAATTATTGTATTGTTCTTGTGCAAAATGAATACATCATTCAAACATTCACAGTGTAGGTTGGAAAAAGTATGTGAACCCATAGGCTAATGACATCAACAAAATCTAATTAGTCAGGAGTTGGCAAACCTGGCATCCAATTAATGAAATGAGATTGGAGGTGTGGGTTAGAGCTACTTTGATTTATAAAAAGCACTCAAACATTGAGTTTGCTATTCACAAGAAGCATCTGCTGACATGGACCATGACTTGCAAAAAAGGGATCTTGGAAGACCTACAATCAAGAATTGTTCCTTTGCATAAAGCTGGAAAGGGTTACAGAGTTATCTTGAAGAGTATAGATAACCATCTATCCACATTGAGACAAATTGTCTTTTTAATAGAGACAATTTAGTAACGTGGCTACTCTCCCTAGGGGTGTCTGTCCAGATGATGACTCAAAGGGCACACTGCAGAATGATCAATGAGGTGAAAAAGAACCATAGAGTGATAGCTAAAGACTTGACGGAATCAATGGAACTGGTTAACATCTCTGTTTATGAGTCTACTATATGAAAATCATTAAACAGGCATGGTGTCCATAGCAGGACATCATGAAGGAAGTCACTGCTTTTCAACAAAAAACATTGCTGTGTGGCTGAATTTTGCCAAAGACCACTTTGACACTCCACATCGCTACTGGGAAATGTTTTGTGGACTGATGAAACTAAGGTTGAATTGTTTGGGAAAAACACGCAGCACTAAATATGGCGAAAAAAGGCTACTGCATATCAGCATGAAAACATCATCCCAACAGTTAAGAACGGTGGAGGTAGCATCATGATTTGGGACTTCTTTGCTGCTTCGGGGTCTGGACCGCATGCCATTAGCTAGATATCTTACAGAATAATGTCAGGGTGGACAATAAGGACGATGACCCTAAACATTGAATTGAATCCACTACAGAATGGCTTAAAAGAAAATCCACCTTTTGGAGTGGACCAGTCAGAGCCCCGACCTTGACCCAATAGAGATGCTGTGGAATACCTCAAGAGAGCAGTTACTGGAAACACTTGGTTGAGATTATTGCTGCCAAAGGAGGATCGACCATTTATTAAATCCAAGGGTTTACTTACTTTTTCCACAGCACTGTGAATGTTTGATGGGATGTGTTCAGTAAAGACATGAAAAATTATAATTGTTTGTGTGTTGTTATCTTAATCACATTGTGTTTGTCTATACTTGTGACTTTGATGAGATCACATTTTAAGACCAATTAATGTAGAAAACCAGCTGATTTCAAAGGTTTCACATACTTTTTCTTGCCACTGTATTTCATCTCAAGCATGCTCTTTGCTGACACTTTTGTCAACTTGGTTAACAAGTACACTTACTTTTGAAAAGTTTATCAAGGGAGAAAATCTTTGGTGTGGTGGAAATGACTCAAATGTGGGACAGTCATAATCTTTGAAAAATTGATAGAAATTTTTCAAACAATAAATACTGAAATGGTTTATTTCACTCTGTTTAGATTATCATAGTTTAAAACATAATCATTTGTTTTTTTTTTTTATAATGGATTTGCATAGTTTAATATTGAAAGTTTGATCGAGGACAGTAAAATAAATACATTTGAAAGTACCAAAAAAAACAATGATTTCAATTATATGGTTTAGATCCATAACACTCTCTTCCAATTATCTGTTGTCCAATGTCTGTGTTTCTTTGCCCACTCTAACATTTTCTTTTTGTTTTTCTGTTTCAAAAGTGGCTTTTTCTTTGTAATTCTTCCCATAAGTCCTGCACCCCTGAGTCTTCTCTTTACTGTTGAAACTGAAACATGAAACTGGTGTTGAGCGGGTAGAATTCAATGAAGCTGTCAGCTGAGGACATGTGAGGTGTCTATTTCTCAAACTAGAGACTATGATGTACTTATCCTCTTGTTTAATTGTACATCTGGTCTTCCACATCTCTTCCTGTCCATGTTAGAGCCAGTTGTTCTTTGTCTTTGAAGTCTGTAGTGTTTCAAGCATTGTATAGCCGTCTTTCCTCAAAACAATGATTGACTGAGTTTCTAGATAAAACTGTTTCTTTTTTGCCATTTTCGACCTAATATTGACCTTAAGACATGCCAGTCTATTGCATACTGTGGCAACTCAAAAACAAACACAAAGACAATGTTCAGCTTAATTTAATGAACCAAATATCTTTAAGCTGTGTTTGATATAATGACAAGTGATTGTCTAGTACCAAATTAGTATGATTACTCAAGGATAAGGTTTTGGAGTGATGGGTGCTTGAAGTGGGGTTTGTCTAGATTTGATCAAAAATGACTTTTTTTCAAATAGTGATGGTGCTGTTTTTTTACATCAGTAATGTCCTGACTATATTTGTGATCAGTTGAATGCCACTTTGGTGAATTAATGCACCAATTTCCTTCTGAAACAGCAAAATCTGTACATTATTCCAAACTTTTGGAATGTTATATTATACATATAATAATTCAGATACTTAAAAATACATAACATTATTTTGGCAAACAAGTAATTAGACAATGCATAAAGTAGCTTTAAAGGCAATAAGATTGTTTATTTCCATGTAATTAAACGTAAACCATCATTGCCTACTGTCCACAGCAATCAATTTTTTAACTTGCAACTCCAGGTGTGGTAGTCAGCGTCTTTTACTTGTTGGTGCCAGATGGACTGCTTTGAATATTTCTGTAACTGCTGATCTTCTGGGATTTTCACACACAACATTCTTTAGAAGTTACTCAGAATGGTGCCAAAAACAAAAAAACATCCAGTGAGCGGCAGTTCTGTGGATGGAAATGCCTTGATGAGAGAGATCAACAGAGAATGACCAGACTGGTTTGAACTGACAAAGTCTATGGTAACTCAGATAACCGCTCTGTGCAATTGTGGTGAGAAAAATATAATCTCAGAATGCTACACTGAGATGTGCGTTGGTGCTGTTTTGGTGGTACGACGGGGACCTACACAATATTAGGCAGGTGGTTTTAATATTGTGAATGATCTGTGTATGCACACACTTTAGTCTGATGCTTTTGGAGTGTAACATTTTGGTTGTGTTGCGACAAACACATCTTGTGCTGTCTGCTGTCAGTGTAGTTTGATGCCTGCACAGCTGCTGTTGCGCTTACTGCCCTCAAAGTTATTAATCACACTGAATTAATGCATTAATTTGACAACCCTCATTAAAATGATATATTGTAATAAATAATGTATGCACATATATCTGTATTAATATATATATATTTATTTATTTATTTATTTATTTTAGGATGGCGACCAAGTTGATTCGTCTGGTGAAGGACCGCAAGCAGGGCGAGCGGGTGGCGTCTGGGGGTCGTGTAGCAGGTGTTCGTGATGTTGAGAGTGAGGAGATGATTGAGGAGCTGCAGGAGAAGGTTCATGAGCTGGAGAAACAGAATGAAGGGCTCAAAAGGCGTCTGCTGACAGCTAAACACCAGTTACAGGTGCAAACCCGCAGACACACTCCATACAGCCACATACAGCCACGCATCAACTCAGGCCTGCGCGGACTCAGAGATGAAACACCCATGACACCATCAAGACCACACACCCCCAAAACAGGTGCTCACATTCTATTCCATTCGGTGTTCTTTATTCTATACCGTGTTCTACATTCTATCCTAAGATCTGTTTTATATTCTATTCTGTTTTCAGTGTTCTATATTCTATTCTGTGATCTATTTTCTATTCTGTAAAATTGTATTCTATACTGGTTCTTTGTTCTATTCTGTTTTGTGTTCTCTTCTATTCTGCGATCTACAGTATTCAAGTCTGTTCTGTGTGTTGTGCATTCTATTCCAAGATCTATTTTCTGTTCTGTTCTGTGCTGTCTAATATGTCTGATGCTATTTTCAGTGTTCTATATTCTGCTTTCTTCTATTCCAATCATTTCTGAGTTCTGTATTCTATCCTGTGTTCTGAATCATGTTCTGCATTCTGAGATTTCTATTCAATTCTGTTGTTTTCTTTTCTATTCTGTGTTCTATAGAGCTATTGTTATGTCCACAGTATGGTTCTGTGTTGTTTCTCACTCAAAGGTATGAGGCTTGTTGACGGGGACATAAGTGCAAAACCACCCCAGGGTTTGTTGCCCCGCTATGGACAAAGTCTGCTGGATGAGTCCCGTGCTGAAATCCGCAATCTGTGAGTACAACACAAGATGCAGTACTTTAACTAATGCCAACACAACACTTATCAAATAGCATTATATATGATGTTTTTCCAGGGAGAATGTAATTGAGAGTCAACGAGCTCAGATGGAGGAGATGGAGAGATCAGTGGAGATGTTGAGAGATCAGCTGAAGAGGAAAGAGAGAGATTTTGAGGACTCGTACCTCCAGATGAGAGAACATCAGGCCAGTGGACAGAGGTGATGCTTTCTACTTCTAAACATGGTCTACTCTTCTCCAGCTCTGATTCTGCACAGGAACTGCTCTGACTGAAGACTTTTAATTGTAAAGCCTCTTCACTGATGTGATATTTGTTTTTCAGGTTGACTATAAAAGATAATGTGGAGATGATAAAACTACAGAAGCAGCTGGCAGAGAAAGCAAACACACTCACAGTGCTGGAGGGAAGATTTCTGCAGCAACAAGAGGTGAGGGCAGTAAAACAGGGGAACTCCAGTTTCAGGGACCCCAAAATGTAAAAATACTTGACTCATTTCATCCTCTTTTAGCTTCACAAGGATAACTTTTGCCATTCTATCATGTCCACCAATGTTATACTGTATAATAAGTAATACTTTTCTTCTTCATTGGTTCATTCTAAACTGTTTGGTTCTTTAAAATAAGTCAATATGAATATGTTTCAGTTTATGTGATTAAAAATGTTTGTTGTTGCCAAAGCATCTGAACCTGCAGTATTGTAAAGTTATTTTGCGCCCTCTGCTGGTACTCATGTCAATAGCAGGTACTGTGTGTGTGTGTGTGTGTGTGTGTGTGTGTGTGTGTGTGTGTGTGTGTGTGTGTGTGTGTGTGTGTGTGTGTGTGTGTGTGTGTGTGTGTGTGTGTGTGTGTGTGTGGTGATTTGTCTAGAGTGTGAAGACTCTGAAGGCCAGTCATGATGCAGCATTGATGAAGGTGGATGAGGTGAGCGGACAGCTAAAGGAGGAGAGACTGAAGAATTTACAGCTGCAGACACAGCTTCAGTCCAGGGCTCTGGAGCAGAGACACACTCAAGAGGTACAAATGACATCATACACACATATTTTATAAACAGAAGGATAACTGGTTCATAGTGCAATAAAACATAGGCATTACTTGAATGCAGGTTCAGTTTGTAGTTGTTTAATGTAATAGTTGTAATCAGGTGTTTTTTAGTCTTAAAACCCCTTAAACTCTGGTGCATTTTTAGGCTACCACCCGTAATTTTTTTTACACTCAAATTTAAAAGCTCAGCATTCACATACTGTGGACTAATTGCAAAAAATTGGCCTAAATTTTCAAAGAACCCCCCCAAATAAAAAGAAAAGACTCAAATTATTTATAAATAATATTTTTTGTTTATAATCATATGATAAACAAAGTAAAAAAATGTATTGTCCTGACTTTGTAAACATGGAATTCTGGTTCTGTTCACTCTACCTCACTTTGAAAAGTCTCATTTTATTCCACTACATGACAGCAAGCACTAGAAAAAAATATATTTCACATCACAATATACAGATCTGATATGTAGGTGGTGCTCTAACACATTTTATCCCTCACAGATGTGCTCGTTCATAGACATTCAGTCTAATTTACAGTTCAAGCAACACCCTCATTATTTCATTGAATATCTCGGAGACTGAGTGGACTAGAAGCTCAATCTAGGTGTCATTAGAAAGCTGAGAATCTCCCCTTTGTGATGTTCATTTTATCATCAATAGTCAAAAATATAATTGAAAACTTGACTTTTTTTTTATGCTTTTCCTTCTGGTTGGCTTATTTTGTTCTGGACATCTAAGATATAACATTGGATTATTCAACCAAGCTAGCTCACAGACAAGTGGCTCTTTATTTATAAAACTTTCTAATGTAAAAGCAGAAAAGTTTTTGGCCACTTGGCACTTATAGCAGAAGTGATTGGAGCATAAGAGAGTTGTTTGTATTTGATGACTTACAGACATAATTTTTCATATTGTGATTCTTTTGAAAATCATTCAAACTGTGGTATTAGTGCAACATAATGAACTGTACAGTCACATTCTTGAGAGTTAAAGCTTTCATTTAATATATGACTTGTCCATTTATGTGCTATGTGAAGGACTTTTATTTTCATATTAATACTGTATTTCTACACCATTACATCTAGGGGTGCTTATTTGGGACACAAATGTTTTATTTTGTTATTTTAAGTAATATAAATGCAGAAGTGATGTTATCTCTGAAAATTTCAGATTCGAAGATGTCAAATGATGCCTCATATGCCTGACTTATATAGACAGATCCATATAGTTTTAGGACTTAAGCCATGAAACATCAACCAAGTTTAATGTTCATGTTTTTTATGGTAATTAAAGAAGAGTTTTCAAAGCTTAAGACATTTTTTTTGTTCACAGTTACAAGAACAAATCCAAGACTTGGAGAAGGAGAGAGACTTGCTCAAAGAAAACTGTGATAAATTTGTTAAAAGGTAAGATTATAAAAGATTAGCCTTTATCTACATTTAACAATTAAAAATGTTAAATCATATGAAAGTCCAAACAAACATATTTTTTCCTTAACATATGACACATTGTCAAAATGTAAACTATTGTTTAAGACTTGGTGAAATGGCCTGACAGGCATCTTTTTTTCCCCTGTCCTGATGTAGTTCCTATTGAAACAGGAAGTTGTGGTGGGACATATATCAACAGCCTGATCCTTTTTTTTAAATAGTCTTTTGTTTATATTTTAGCTATATGCCGCTTTGTAAAAGATGAGTTATCAACATTTTTGGCCCGTATCCTAGAAGAGAAAATTTGCTAAAATGTTATTTTGTCAACTTTTAAAAGAATACTAGCATACAGATGACCTCAAATCCAACGTATATGGACTAACTCCAAGTTGAAGTTTTCACTGAATATTTTTGATGATTATTCTGTTGTATCAGTGCGTTTGATGTGAGTCTGGAGCAGAAATGGAAGTCGAGAGAACAGCAGCTCAAACTGCAGATTGCTCAACTGGAGATGGCTTTAAAATCTGACCTCACCGATAAAAACCAGATACTGGATAAGATCAAGGCAGAGAGAGGTAACTGAACACTTTAAAACAGATGTTTTAAAACTATTGCTGTGTGAGACTCATTGTTGTTTTATTCTCTCTGAAGATTTGAATGAAAATTTGATGCAAGAAAACAAACAGCTTCAGTTGCATTTTCTTGAGCAGAAACAACAACTGGATGAAATTAAAGACCGCATGAAGTTCTTTACCAAGGTAAAATGCTTTAGTTGTAGCAGAAGAGAAAAATTGTAATTTAAATAAATAGTTCACCCAAAATAACAACTCTGTCATAATTTATGAATGATTCATGTTATTTCAGACGAGTTTGAAATTCTTTACTCTGTGGAAGACTTAAGTAGACAACCCCAATGGAATGGAATTAATTTCCATTCAGTGAAAGCATATAGTGACCATGGGTTATTAAAGCACCATAAAAATGTTGTTAAAGTATCTTAAAAGTTCATACAACTCATATGCTATATTCCAAGTCTTCTGAAGTCATATGATAGCTTTAATATGTGATAGATTTGACATCATCAATGAAACCAAATGGCATTCGTTTTTCACGTCACGTAAAGCCTAGTGTACACTACATGACTCAAGCTCGTCTCGTTTGATGTTTTGTATCGGCGACTGGCCTGTGACGAGAAGTCTCGGATCTCACGACGAACAGTCTTGTTGTGTGCGCACTCCTGCGAATGGTCAAGACGAGTCCCAGACACTACGACAGTTTTCAAAACTGCTTGATATCTAGATGTCTTTTCATCAGGTGTGCGCACTGTCCCATCGAGCGAGAGACCAACAATGAGCCACAGTCAATGCAATATAGAGAGAGCACAAGAGGAGGGCAAGGTATTAGTAAGTAGAAGACCAAAAATAATTAGAAAATGAGATGAAACTTCACCCGCATCTCCCTAATCTCTGTTTTTATTTCAGCTATTCTTGTTTTCTTTTGCAAATAGCAAAATGTGTGCAAGCTGTTCTTTCATGTTTTTTTGAAAGAGGAGAGCAAGGTATTGGGTAGCAGTAGACAAAACATTATTAGAAAATAAAATAAAACATCATCCACATCTACATTATCCTACCTGCTGTATATATTATTTTACAATGTTTTTATTATTTTTTTCCTTTGCAAATGTTGCCAATAAGCATGAATTGTGTGAGAGCCTTTCGTTCATGTTTGTTGACATGTTATCAAGAATAAACTGCACGAGTTTGTGAATGAATTTCGTTATCGTAATTTTAAGATGCATTTTTGGCGATTCGTTTAAAAACGGGACGAATCTAACAGCAGCTGTAACGACCAGTTTTCGCCGGTTACGTGCGGATTTAAAGGGAAATAAATATATAAAAAAGTGAATGCATGAACATGTACAATAGGGACAAAGATATGAGCAGTGTGCATATTAGAATCTTAGTTACATTTACAGTTACTGCACTAAAATAACTCTGAATTCTGCTCTAAACATCACGTTTGGGAATATTAAGAGAAACTGCATCGCTTTTAGTGCTTTCTTTCTCAACTTTTACTCTTATGCTCTTTATTGTCATTTAGTGACGCACAGATGTAATGACTGATTAAAATTAATTAAAATTATGACCAAAAGTTTGGAATAATGTACAGATTTTGCTGTTATGGAAAAAAATTGGTACTTTTATTCACCAAAGTGACATTCAACTGATCACAATATATAGTCAGGATATTAATTACATGAAAAATAACTATTACAATTAAAAATAAATGTTCAGAACAAAAAAATCCTCCATGTGCAGCAATGACCGCTTTGCAGATCCTTGTTATTCTAGCTGTCAGTTTGTCCAGATACTCTGACATTTCACCCCACACTTCCTGTAGCACTTGCCATAGATGTGTCTGTCTTGTCGGGCACTTCTCACACACCTTACAGTCTAGCTGATCCCACAAAATCTTAATGGGGTTAAGATCCATAACACTCTTTTCCAATTATCTGTTGTCCAATGTCTGTTTCTTTACCCACTCGAACCTTTTATTTTTGTTTGTTTCAAAAGTGGCTTTTTCTTTGCAATTCTTCCCATAAGTCCTGCACCCCTGAGTCTTCTCTTTACTGTTGTACATGAAACTGGTGTTGAGCGGGTAGAATTCAATGAAGCTGTCAGCTGAGGACATGTGAGGTGTCTATTTCTCAAACTAGAGACTCTGATGTACTTATCCTCTTGTTTGGTTGTACATCTGGTCTTCCACATCTCTTTCTGTGCTTGTTAGAGTCAATTGTTCTTTGTCTTTGAAGACTGTAGTTACACCTTTTGGATGAAATCGTCAGTTTTTTGACAATTTCAAGCATTATATAGCCTTCATTCCTCAAAACAATGATTGACTGAGTTTCTAGATAAAGCAGTTTCTTTTTCCATTTTTGACCTAATATTGACCTTAAGACATGCCAGTCTATTGCATACTGTGGCAACTCAAAAACAAACACAAAGACAATGTTCAGCTTCATTTAATGAACCAAATATCTTTCAAGTGTGTTTGATATAATGACGTGATTTTCTAGTACCAAATTAGTATGATTACTCAAGGATAAGGGGTTGGAGTGATGGCTGCTGGAAATGGCGTCTGTCTAGATTTTATAAAAAATTATTTTTTTCAAATAGTGATGGTGCTGTTTTTTTACATCAGTAATGTCCTGACTATATTTGTGATCAGTTGAATGACACTTTGGTGAATTAAAGTACCAATTTCCTTCCGAAACAGCAAAATCTGTCCATTATTCTAAACTTTTGACTACCAGTGTATGTCCTCATGAAATAAAAGACACTCTCCTTAAAATCCAAACACAAGTGGTAAAAAGGGACGACCAGATGTAACGGTGATGTCTTGCTTGTACATTTGTGATCGGGTTACCCAAAATGCATCTTTAAAGAGTAGTTCACCCAAAAATTCTCTCACCCTGAAAGACTCACCCTTATGCCATCCCTAATGTGTATGGTGTTCTTTCTTCAGCAACACAAAAATGAAGATTTTTATAAGAATATCTCAGCTTTGTAGGTCCAGACAATGCGAGTGAATGGGTGCCAAAATTGTGAAGCTCCAAAAATCTCATAGGTCAGCACAAAAGTAATCCACATGACTCCAGTGGTTAAATCAATGTCTTCGGAAGTGATTTGATAGGTGTTGGTGAGAAACTGATCAATATTTTAGTAAATATTAAAATAAATAAATAATTAATGTCCTCCCTGCTCAGCAAATCTCCACTTTAACTTTCACATTCTTCTTTATTTTTTTTGTATTTATTTTTTTTATTGAAAAAAACAACACATTACACACACACACACACACACACACACACATAAAACAAGAAAACACAATTATAGATGAATTGATATTGCAGTGTCTTCAGGTACTGTGATACATTCACAGTCTGCTTGTGTTTTTGATGATTCATATTCTTCATGCATAATTTTTTGCAAAAATGGACTTAAATGTTGATCTATTTCTCACCTATCCCTATCATATCACTTCTGAAGATATGGATTTAACTTTACTTTAATGCAGCCTTTGTGCTTTTTGGAGCATCAAAATTTGGCAGCCATTCACTTGCATTGTATGGACCTACAGAGCCTAGATATTCTTCCATAAATCTTAATTTGTGTTCTGCAGAAGAAAGCCATACACATCTGGGATGACATAAGGGTAAATGATAAGATGATTTTCATTTTTGGGTGAACTATTCCTATAATAGCAGTATATACATATATACACACCACCAGAAAAACAAGACGCGCCAACTTCAAGTCATGTAGTGTAAGCTTGGCTTAACTGAACATAATGTGCCATATTTTAATATACACAAATGATGACAGAAGTTTCATTTTTGTGTTAATTTTTCATTTATGAAAATGTCCATAAAATCACTTTTAAAATAACTCCTTTTATTTGTTTCACTTTGATGCTTGAGTCCGATTGTTTTCTCTACAGGAAAGTGAAATAGATGCTGCTGAACTCAGTGAAGCTCTGATGCTCATAAAGGTAAATACTTTGGATAAGAAACTACCAAAAAACTGCAACAAACTGACAAGATATGGCATCTACTGTGTTTTTGAACATTTTAAAGAAACCGACATTGTTTTTTATTTGTATTATTTTTAATTGCTGTGTAGGTACGCAGGAGTCAGAAGAGTGGAGATCTGGGTTTCCTAGAGAAGGTTGAAGAAGGACTGAAAGAAGATATGGAACGTTCTCTGAGGGAACTGCAGGCCACTCATGCTGAGACTGTCCAAGAGTTGGAGAAGACTAGAAACATGCTCATCATCCAACACAAGATCAATAAAGACTATCAGGTCATGAACGATACCTGCTCTGATAGTTCACTGATCTTTATAATCAGCATGACTACCACTGTGTGGGTGAATCTGATAAAAATTGTCAAGAACATGTCCAGGTCACACCAAAAGAAAATATAAGAAATAATTTTTTGTATAGGGAAAGTGAAGCCTGCTTTTAGGAACATTAATATTTTTGGGATAGTGAGATTACTTTCATGACTATGGAAAGATTGTGAAAGATTGTTTTATTTCATTCTCTGTTCTGTAATGCACAAATATTATTCTCATTATCATAATGCAAAAAAATATCCATCCTTATTATGGTAACACACACACAAAAAAAATAATTCTGATTACTGTATTTCGTAAAAAAAATAATTCTCGTTACTGTAAGACAAAAGAAAATTAAGAAAAAATATATATAAGATTAATACATAATGGTAGTTGTTTTCTATTTAATTTATGCAGTTCAATTTTATATACACAATGATTTTAAATACCATATTACAATTATAATGAGGTTATTTTTGCATTGCTGTAAAGAGAAATTGTGCTTTATTGACATGCAAATAATGTCACGGTGTAAAAAATCTTAATGGTCCAAAACAGGCTTTGTTTTCTTTGTGGTAAATTATTGATTCTTCTTTATTTTTCATTTGTTTTTGGGAGGATGTATGACCTGGGAATTTCTTTGTGAGAATAAATGCAAATAAATCATTCAGTAAAGTAAATTTAATTTATAGCGAATATCATTGATCATCTCATAACAAGGCCACATGTCAAGGTCTGGGTAGATTAGATGATAAACGAACAATCAGTTCTCGTAGTCACATGTTGAATGCTGGAGAAATTGGCAGAAGTAAAGACCTGTGTGACTTTGACAAGACCAAATTGTTATGACCAGATGACTGGGTCAGAGCATCTCTGAAATGTCAAGGCTTGTGGGGTGCTCCCGGTCAGCAATGCTGAGTACCTACTGACAGTGTTCCGGGGAGGGACAAACTGCAAACTGCGACAGAGAGTCTTGGGCGCACAAGGCTTATTGATGCACGAGGGCAACGAAGGCTATCCGGTATGGTTTGAACTGACAGAAGGTCTACTGTGGCACAAGTCACAGAACATTGTAATGATGGTTAAAGGAGGAATTTGTCACAACACAGTGCATTACACCCTGCAGCGTATGGGGCTTCGTAGCCGGAGACCGGTCAGAGCGCCCATGATGACCCCTGTCCACCGTCAAAAGCACCTTCAATGGCAAGCGTTGGAGCTGGACCTTGAAGCAGTGGAAGAATCATGTGGACGGCTGTGTACGTGTGCGCCGTTTACCCGGAGGAGTGATGGCACCAGGATGCACTGTGGGAAGACGACGAGCCGGTGGAGGGAGTGTGATGTTCTGGGCAATTTTCTGCTGGGAAACCCTGGGTTTGGCCATTCATGTTGACATCAATTTGACATGTGCCACCTACCTAAACATTGTTGCAGACCAGGTACACCCCTTCATGGCAATGGTATTACCTGATGACAGTGGCCTCTTTCAGCAGGACTATGCACACTGCCACACTGCACACATTGTTTGGGAATAGTTTGAGGAACATGATGAGTTCAAGTGGTGCCCTGGCCTCCAAATTCCCCAATCAGATTGAGCATCCGTGGGATGTGCTGGGTAAAAGTCCAATCCACGGTGGCTCCACCTCGCAACTTACCGGACTTAAATTATCTGCTGATAATTTCTTGGTGCCAGATACCACGGGACAACTTCAGAGGTCTTGTAGAGTCTATGTTTCTGTGGGTTGACGCTGTTTTGGCGGCACAAGCAGGATCAACCACATATTAGGCAGTTGGTCATAATGTTTTGGCTCATCTGTGTATATTGCCAGATATTTCTCATTTAAGATTTTTACCCTCTCCATTTCTTTAATCACAGCTTTTTACCCTTGAAATTGTTAACCCAGGATAATTCGTAACCATAAAATCCTTATTTGTTTGTCTTTAGTCCATGTTTTACACTGTTCTTACTTTAACTTGGGTTAGTAATTATTTCTGAGATTTAACACAGTACAGTATGTATGCAAACCATGGGGTAACATTCTTCTTTGTATGTTTCTATTCGGTTTATGGTTGACTTTTTGCAAAAACTGTCTGTTATATTCTAACAGTGTCTGCATCATTTTACATTATATACCTTTTGGAATCACAATCCAGGGTTAGCGCCACAAAAGCAGTGCTAATCCTGCTCTTGATTTTGAAAAGTTTTTAACCCTTTTTAAAAATTGAAAGTGTGAAAATGCTGTATCCCATGGTTTAGTGTATTGTGGAAATGCATTTAAATGTCTGTGTTGTTGCAGGCTGAGGTTGAAACAGTCACTCATAAGATGGACAATCTGAAGCTTGAACAAGAACTGAAATCTGAGAAACTGGCTCAACTTCTGGACATGAGAGCTGCCAAGATAAAGAAACTAGAAGGTTTTGCTGCATCTGAAACATTTTCGTCATATTGCAGTTATTAGTGATGTATAACTAATGTTTGTCCTTGGTAAACCTGATTCATTGTGTGCCCATGCAGCCCAGCTCAAAGACATTGCCTATGGCACCAAGACCCACGTTTTCCATCCTGATGTTACCAATGAGGACATCACAGATGAGTTTGATGAAATGATTCACATGGCTCGAGGAGAAAACCTTCTAGATATCCACCTAGGAAGAGCTCAGTTCTCACCTGAAGCTGTAAAGAGTCTAAAGGACGAAGATCCCTCCACCTTTTGCACATACGCCTTCTATGACTTTGAGCTGCAGTCCACTGCTGTGGTGCGAGGTGCTCGTCCAGTGTACAGCTTCACATCTCAGTATCACGTGAAAGTGGATGAATTCTTCTTGAACTATCTACACGCCAGCTCTATTACTGTGGAGATTCAGCTCGCAGAGGGCTTGAGCTTCCGTACGGTTGCTGCTGGTCAGCTCAGGTTAAATCAGCTGCTGGAACAAGATGGGAAGGTGTTTGGCACAATAAACTTAGTAGGTGAGTATGCAGACAATCAGCAGTTATTTGTGTAAAGAAACTTTTTCAGGAGAGGTCAACCAATATGGATTTTTCAGTGGCTGAAACATGTACAGCTTATATAACAGTGTAAATTTGCTGTCCCCTCAAAATAACTCAACACACAGCCTAAACTATTATTAATGTCTAAACTGCTGGCAACAAAAGTGAGTACACCCCTAGGTGTAAATGTCCATATTGGGCCAAATTAGCCATTTTCCCTCCCGGTGTCATGTGGCTCGTTACTGTTACAAGGTCTCAGGTGTGAATGCGGCGCAGGTGTGTTAAATTTGGTGTTATCACTTTCACACTCCCTCATACTGGTCACTGGAAGTTCAACATGGCACCTCATTGCAAAGAACTCTCTGAGGATCTGAAAAAAAGAATTGTTGCTCTACATAAAGATGTCCTAGGCTATAAGAAGATTGCCCTGACACTGAGCTGCAGCACTGTGGCCAAGCCCATCCCTTGGTTTAACAGGACAGGTTCCACTCAGAACAGGCCTCGCCATGGTCGACCAAATAAGTTGAGTGCATGTGCTCAGCGTCATATCCAGAGGTTGTCTTTGGGAAATAGACGTATGAGAGCTGCCAGCATTGCTGCAGATGTTGAAGGGGTGGGGGGTCAGCCTGTCAGTGCTCAGACCATATGCCGCACACTGCATAAAATTGGTCTGCATGGCTGTCGTCCCAGAAGGAAGCCTCTTCTAAAGATGATGCACAAGAAAGCCCACAAACAGTTTGCTGAAGACAAGCAGACTAAGGACATGGATTACTGGAACCATGACCCATTACCTGTGGTCTGATGAGACCAAGGTAAACTTATTTGGTTCAGATGGTGTCAAGCGTGTGTGGTGGCAGCCAGGTGAGGAGTACAAAGACAAGTGTGCCTTGCCTACAGTCAAGCATGGTGGTGAGGCTGTCATTGTGTGGGGCTGCGTGAGTGCTGCCGGCACTGGGGAGCTACAGTTCATTGAGGGAATCATGAATGCAAACATGTACTGTGACATAATGAAGCAGAGAATGATCCCCTCCCTTCAGAGACTGGGCTGCAGGGCAGTATTCCAGCATGATAACGACCCCAAAGTCACCTCCAAGATGAACACTGCCTTGCTAAAGAAGCTGAGGGTGAAGGTGATGGACTGGCCAAGCATGTCTCCAGACCTAAACCCTATTTGAGCATCTGTGGGACATCCTCAAATGGAAGGTACAGGAGCACAAGGTCTCTAACATCCACCAGCTCTGTGATGTCATCATTAAGGAGTGGAAGAGGACTCCAGTGGCAACCTGTGAAGCTCTGGTGAACTCCATGCCAAAGAGGGTTAAAGCAGTGCTGGAAAATAATGGTGGCAACACAGAATATTGACACTTTGGGCCCAATTTAGACATTTTCACTTAGGGGTGTACTCACTTTTGTTGCCAGTGGTTTAGACATGAATGGCTGTGTGTGAGTTATTTTGAGGGGACATCAAATTTACACTGTTATACAAGCTGTACACTCACTACTTTACATTGTAGCAAAGTGTAATTTATTCAGTGTTGTCACATGAAAAGATATAATCAAATATTTACAAAAATGTGAGGGGTGTACTCACTTTTGTGAGATACTGTGTATATATATGTATGAAGTCAGAAGATTACATACACCTTAACCAAATGCATTAAACTCTGTTTTTCACAATTCCTGACATTTAATCATAGAAAGCATTCCTTGCCTTAGGTCAGTTAGGATCACTACTTTATTTTAAGAATGTGAAATGTCAGAATAATTGTAGAGAGAATTATTTATTTAAGCTTTTATTTCTTTCATCACATTCCCAGTGGGTCAGAAGTTTACATGCACTTTGTTAGTTAGTATTTGGTAGCATCGCCTTTAAATTGTTTAACTTGGGTCAAATGTTTTGGGTAGCCTTCCACAAGCCTCTCACAATATGTTGCTGAAATTTTGTCACATTCCTCCAGACAGAACTGGTGTAACTGAGTCAGGTTTTTAGAACTCCTTGCTGGCACACTCTTTTTCAGTACTGCCCACAAATTTTCTGTTGGATTGAGGTCAGGACTTTATAATAGCCACGCCAGTACCTTGAATTTGTTGTCCTTAAGCCATTTTGCCACAACTTTGGAGGTATGCTTGGGGTCATTGTCCATTTGGAAGACCCATTTGCGACTGAACTTAATGGCTGATGTCTTCAGATGTTGTTTCAATATACCCACATAATTTTCTTTCCTCATGATGCCATCTATTTTGTGAAGTGCACCAGTCCCTCCTGCAGAAAAGCACCCCTACAACGTGATGTTGCCACCCCCGTATTTTACTGTTCGTATGGTGTTCTTTGGCTTGCAAGCCTCACCTTTTTTCCTCCTAACATAACAATGGGTATTATGGCCAAACAGTTCATCATACCAGAGAACATTTCTCCAAAAAGTAAGATCTTTTTCCCCATGTGCACTTGCAAACAGTAGTCTGGCTTGTTTATGGTGGTTTTGGAGCAGTGGCTTCTTCCTTTCTGAGCAGCCTTTCAGGTTATGTCCATATAGGACATGTTTTCCTTTTGATATAGATACTTGTCTACCTGTTTCCTCCAGCATATTCACAAGGTCTGTAAAGGGATTTCAATGGAAAGGAGATGGGGCTTAGGGCATGCCCCCCCCCCCCCTCTTTCCCTGGGGGAGGGCATGCCCTAAGCCCCATCTGCCTTCAGGTCATCCCCGTCTACCTGGATGAGGGAGGGGACAAGGGGAGGGAAACTGGGGCAGTAATTCCTGTTACAGTTGAGAAAATGTGCATCATGACGGCTATTGGTAGATTTTGGAGTAGACACAGTAGATTTAATTTTGTGTAAACTTCTATTTACTCTCCTTTTTATACTGATAGTTGGCCAAATGGGCATGTTAGGGCATTTAGAATGTATTCAGACCCCTTCATTTTTTTCACATTTTGTTATGTTGTAGGCTGATGCTAAAATGCTTTTATTTTATTTTTTTCACATCAATCTACACTTCATACCCCATAATGACAAAGTAATAACCAGATTTTTGATAACTTGTGCAAATTTATTAAAAAGAAAAAACTTAAATATCACATTGACATAAGTATTCAGACCCTTTATTCAGTACCTTTGGCAGCGATTACAGCTTCAAGTCTTTTTGGGTATGATGCCACAATCTTTGCATACCTGGATTTGAGGATTTTCTGCCATTTCTTCTCTGCCGATCCTCTCAAGCTCTGTCAGGTTGGATGGGGACCGTCAGTGTAAAGCAATTTTCAGGTCTCTCCAAAGATGTTCAATCGGGTTCAAGTCTGGGCTCTGGCTGGGCCACTCAAGGACATTTACAGAGTTGTCCCGTAGCCACTCTTGTGTTGTCTTGGCTGTGGCTTAGGGCCATTGTCCTATTGGAAGATGAACCTTCGGCCCAGCCCGAGGACCTGAGCGCTCTAGATCAGGTTTTCATTCAGGATATATCTGTATTTTGCTGTGTTCAACTTTCATTCAATCCTGACCAGTTCCCCTGTCACTGAAAAACACCCTCACAGCATGATGTTGCCACCACCATGCTTCACCTTTGAGATGGTATTGCGCAGGTGACAAGCGGTGTCTGGTTTCCTCCAGACATGATGCTTGGAATTGAGGCCAACTGTTCAATCTCCGTTTCATCATACAAGAGAATCTTGTTTCCAACAGTCTGAGAGTACTTTTTTTTTATGTGTCTTGCACAGAGGAGTCTTCTGTCCAGCCACTCTGCCATAAAGCCCAGATTGGTGGAGTGTTGCAGTGATTGTTGTCCTTCAGCAAGTTTCTCCCATCTCCGCACATGATCTTTGGAGCTCAACCAGAGTGACCATCGGGTTCTTGGTCACCTCTCTTACTAAGGCCCTTCTCCCCGATTGCTCAGTTTGGCTGGGCAGCAATTTTAGAATTATGGAGGCTACTGTGCTCTTTGGAACCTTCAATGCAGCCAACATTTTTTGTAACTTTTCCCAGATCTGTGCCTTGACACAATCCTGTCTCTGAGCTCTGCAGGCTGTTCCTTGGACCTCATGGCTTGGTTTTTGCTTTGATACCTTATATAGACAGGTGTTTGCCTTTCCAATTCTTGTCCAATCAATTGAATTTGCCACAAGTGGACTCCAATTAAAGTGTATAAAAATATCAAAGATGATCCAGAGAAATGGGATGCACCTGAGCTAATTTTCAAGTGTTATAACAAAGGAATGAATACTTGTGTGATATTTCAGTTTTTTATTTGTAATAAATTTGCTAAGTTATCAAAAATATTTTTTTTGCTTTGTCATAATGGGTTACGGAGTGTAGATTGTTGTAAACAAATGATTTAAATCATTTTAGCATAATGCCGCAACATAACAAAATGTGAAAAAATGAAGGGGTCTGAATACTTTCTGAATGCACTGTATATGCCAAAGCAACTAAACAATTGGTAGATTTTGGAGCAGGCATAGTGGGTTTACTTCTGTGTAAACTTTCATCTACACTTATTTTTATACTGAAAATCGGCCAAGCGGGCATGTAAAACCCATACATAGGCCAAACCAACATAACTGTTAGTAGATTTTGGATGAGACAATGTGGGTTTACTTCTGTGTAAACTTCTGTTTACATTCTTTCTATGCCATTTATTCAGCTAAGCAGTCATGTTTTCAGTATAACTGATATATAGACCAAGCCAACTAAACTATTGGTAGGTTTTGAATGAGACAGTGGGTTTACTTCTAGTGTGTAAACTTCTGATGTTTGACTGTCATTTTCACATATCTGTAGGTGTTTCAGAGGAAATCCAGGTGTTTGGTACTCTAGAGTACTGGCTCAAACTCAGGGTTCCTATGGAACAGGCCATTCGCCTTTATAAAGAGAGAGTCAAAGCACTTGGATACATCAACACAGGCATGAAGCACAGTCAGGTACTGTTCACAATCACATTAATGGCTTAGAAATATGTTTAATCTGTGGTTTTGTAATGACCTTGTAGTTTGCTGGTGGAAGACATTTTTTAACCCTGAGTTGCCAATGGGGTAAGAAATGTATACTTAATTCAAGATATGGGTGTTTTTCCAACTGTGGTCACCAAACCAATTTTTTATTAAAATGTTTTAATACAATTTTCAATGTAAATCGATCATAAAAATATTACATTTTTAGATCTAGGAAAATCCAAAAAAGATTGAAGTAAACAATTTAATAATTATTGTGTGAAAATGATTTAAATTATGAATCATACATTATGACCCATAGTTGCGGCGTAATTTCTACCATGATTAACAAATTTACCATTAATAATGTTTTTGTACCTGGTTACCAGAACATGCTATATATAAAATACAAAACATGTTTGGTTTTTAAAATCAATCAATTTGATTTTCATTCAAGCTTTTAATGATCAGTTTTTTTACATAGGTAATTTACTAAGTAATACTAATGAACTACATGTATTTACTGAGTAATTATTTTGTAGAGCTGCTTGTACTTTATTACTGTATTGTTATTGTTATTACTATAGTAATTCATAATAGGAACATATAATATGTGTAACACGGATACTGTAAATACAGCGTTACTGAAGATTTTTGCTGTGTATTTTTTAAGTGTTCTAACATTGACAGCTCCTCTCGTGGACTCCCCCTTCAGGTTTTATCAGCTCCTGCCCCCAGTTCTTCATTATTGATGGGTGGGGATCTAAATGAGCTAAATGTCACCGTACACTCCTGCTGTAATCTCAGATCTAAAGGTCCACACTCTCAACCCAGCCCGTACATCATCTACAAACTCTACGACTTCCCCGATCACGACACACCAATTATATCCTCCACCAATGAGCCACAGTTTGAAGATCACATGGTCTTCCCTTTGGCCATGAACTCAGAGCTTGATGCGTTCCTGAGGTCAGAGGTTCTGGTGCTGTATGTGTTTGATGATCAAGATGTTGAGGATCAGATGTATCTGGGTAAGGCCAGAGTACCGCTCATCTCACTGGCCCACGATAAGAACATCACTGGTGAGAAGAAACACTCTGGCTCTAGTTCTATTAGCTTTTGAGGTCATCTGTATGCCATTGTACTCCGAAAAGTTGACAAAATGTATTTTGAGCAGATAGACACAATCAAAATTCTCTTCCAGGAAAATTTATTAAAAATATACTATATACATGTGTTTCCCAATAATACCACCTGCCTATGACTAGAAATAGGAAGTAGAATATGTGTCTTTGGTCATTTTTTTATTTATTTCTCTTTTTTTTTTTTATGCATTTAGTTTTGTTTTCTTTCCTGAAACTTCAAATGGTTGTAAAGGATATGGGTTTATGTGGTTTTGCGGAGTTGTGATATCAACTATTTGTCAATATATATATATATATATATATATATATATATATATATATATATATATATATATATATATATATATACACTACCGTTCAAAAGTTTGGGGTCACCCAAACAATTTTGTGTTTTCCTGAAAAGTCACACTTATTCACCACCATACGTTGTGAAATGAATAGAAAATAGAGTCAAGACATTGACAAGGTTAGAAATAATGATTTGTATTTGAAATAAGAATCAAAGAATCCTCCATTTGCAGCAATTACAGCATTGCAGACCTTTGGCATTCTAGCTGTTAATTTGTTGAGGTAATCTGGAGAAATTGCACCCCACGCTTCCAGAAGCAGCTCCCACAAGTTGGATTGGTTGGATGGGCACTTCTTGCGTACCATACGGTCAAGCTGCTCCCACAACAGCTCAATGGGGTTCAGATCTGGTGACTGCGCTGGCCACTCCATTACTGATAGAATACCAGCTGCCTGCTTCTGCTCTAAATAGTTCTTGCACAATTTGGAGGTGTGTTTAGGGTCATTGTCCTGTTGTAGGATGAAATTGGCTCCAATCAAGCGCTGTCCACTGGGTATGGCATGGCGTTGCAAAATGGAGTGATAGCCTTCCTTATTCAGAATCCCTTTTACCCTGTACAAATCTCCCACCTTACCAGCACCAAAGCAACCCCAGACCATTATATTACCTCCACCATGCTTAACAGATGGCGTCAGGCATTCTTCCAGCATCTTTTCATTTGTTCTGCGTCTCACAAACGTTCTTCTTTGTGATCCAAACACCTCAAACTTGGATTCATCTGTCCACAACACTTTTTTCCAGTCTTCCTCTGTCCAATGTCTGTGTTCTTTTGCCCATCTTAATCTTTTTCTTTTATTGGCCAGTCTCAGATATGGCTTTTTCTTTGCCACTCTGCCCTGAAGCCCAGAATCCCGCAGCCGCCTCTTCACTGTACATGTTGACACTGGTGTTTTGCGGGTACTATTTAATGAAGATGCCAGTTGGGGACCTGTGAGGCGTCTGTTTCTCAAACTAGAGACTCTAATGTACTTATCTTCTTGCTCAGTTGTGCAACGCGGCCTCCCACTTCTTTTTCTACTCTGGTTAGAGCCTGTTTGTGCTGTCCTCTGAAGGGAGTAGTACACACCGTTGTAGGAAATCTTCAATTTCTTAGCAATGTCTCGCATGGAATAGCCTTCATTTCTAAGGACAAGAATAGACTGTCGAGTTTCAGATGAAAGTTCTCTTTTTCTGGCCATTTTGAGCGTTTAATTGACCCCACAAATGTGATGCTCCAGAAACTCAATCTGCTTAAAGGAAGGTCAGTTTTGTAGCTTCTGTAACGACCTAAACTGTTTTCAGATGTGTGAACATGATTGCACAAGGGTTTTCTAATCATCAATTAGCCTTCTGAGCCAATGAGCAAACACATTGTACCATTAGAACACTGGAGTGATAGTTGCTGGAAATGGGCCTCTATACACCTATGTACATATTGCACCAAAAACCAGACATTTGCAGCTAGAATAGTCATTTACCACATTAGCAATGTATAGAGTGTATTTCTTCAAAGTTAAGACTAGTTTAAAGTTGTCTTCATTGAAAAGTACAGTGCTTTTCCTTCAAAAATAAGGACATTTCAATGTGACCCCAAACTTTTGAACGGTAGTGTATATATATATATACCGCTCCAACTTCCAGTTTTAACAGGAAACTGTTCATCAAACCATTTCATGGGGTCATGACATGTTCATTATATTAAAAATATTGTATTTAAGCATTACATACATCTTTTTCAAAATATGGAATTTTTAAATTATTCTTCACCACTGAATAGCGTAAATTAATTTTAACCTACCGATAAGCTAATTAATAATTATTAGTTGCTATTTAGTTAACTGTTTTATTAAAATATATGTAATTTTGTTTTGTATGGGAACACTGCAAAACTGTTGAAAAATAAGAATGAAATGATACATTTATTATGTTTTATGCTTCCAACAAGTGGAACACTTATACAAGAAAATGCATATCTAAATAATAGTCTAAAGATCGTATGCAACTTTGCTTCAAATTTACAATGGAATGTATAAAATGTAAAAAAAAAAAAAAAAATGTAAGGATGTTTAGATATTTTTTGCTGGAAAACAGGACAAAGATACTGATAACATATTTGCAGTGAAGAAATACCTTTTAATATTGGCCTTTTTCTTCTGATGTTATTAATGTAGGTATGTTTGAGCTGACGGATCCCGCAGGACTGCCCAGCGGCAAAATCAGTGTGACTCTGAAATGGAAGTTGACATACCTCCCTCCTCTGTCCTGTGCTATCACAACCCAACAGAGCAACATCACCAGCAGAGGGACACTAGAGAGACAGACATCACAAGAGAAGAACACAACAGAGAGACAGACATCACAAGAGAAGAACTCAACAGAGAGACAGACATCACAAGAGAAGAACTCAACAGAGAGACAGACACAACCGATGACCAAAGACCCTCCACTAATACCTCAGCCTACTCCCTCTGAGGTGATGTCATTTAACTCTAGCCAATGATTATTCAACCAAACTTTGTTTTACTTTTGTAAGTAATAATAGTATATATGTTAGCTTAAGCCACCATACTGTTCTTATACAGACTTGGGGTTAGGACTTCAATTAGGCTTTAACAATCAATCAGAACACCTTTGCAACATGCTTGTAACGCAAGTATAAAGACAAGATGTATTTGGGGCAATAACATTACAATATATCAAAAATACATTCAAATGCAATTCACTCAAACAATTACTTGAATACACTTCTAATATGATTAAATAGTTTCAGTTTCTGAGTTCAAAGTCATTTTGATATGATATTTTGTTTAAAAGTTCAAAGTGGTGTAACCTTCCAGAGACGGTTAAAAAAAAAAGTCTTATTAAAAACTGAAATTCTTGAAACAAGAATCGTTGGAATAAGTAGTTTGGAATATTAGTTTATTATTATTGTTTAAAATAAGCAGTGAAACAATTTTGTTTTAAAATATTATTCATATTTGAAAAACGTTTGTCCTCAAATGATCAGTGTTCAATTAGCAATTAGCGCCTTTAAGTGCATGTGCTACAAAATATTAGGCATTATTTAGATGGCATAGAAGCACCAAAAATGGAAAAAGCATCAAAATTTTCAGCAACATCGGGTAAATAACCATAGAGATAACCAATTTAACATTCTTGACTGTTATAGTGCCACCTATTGTCTGATCTCCACAAAATGTTGCATTTTTCAGACTTGTATGTCACATAAGTTTACAAAATTCTTTTAAAATTAGATTTTTGTTTAGGAGTTATAGGCTTTTGGTAGACTATGCCCATACTTTTAAATGTTATAAACATGCCAAATGCTAAGTTAAAGATTTGTTTGATAATTATTGATCTAGGCTGTCCACACGGATTCTTCCTGAACTGGTTATCTTGACGTCAAGTGAAAAACCTAGAATTTGTTTGCAAAAATAAAATGATCAAGTATTTAACAAACGATTTGATTGGCCATTAGTTCTTGAGGCAGAGTTTTTCAGAATTAAAAGAGCTATCAGGTAATATGAACATCACAGAATATACAAATATTTTCACACATGTAAATCAAGATGGCGCCTCCTTTTTTAAAATATTTTTTTATTTGCACAGACCTCATGGACCAAGAGTCAAATAGGCCCACCACTTTTCATTCCGATTGGCTTTTGTTAACCTTGTCTAATAGCTGCTGAAATTTGATTGGTCGATGGCACTCATGTTTTCAAGATATGCGACTGTTCTCACAGACATTGATGGCACCTTACATTTTTGCATGCAGTGTCTAAATCGATCAGACCAAAAGTTTGAAGTGTTTTTTTTTTTTTTTTTTATTATTATTTTAGTGCCACCAAGTGGTCATGATGTGCATTTTTCCTCAGATTGACCCTGCACAGTGTCCCAAATTTTGTGAAAAATATCTAATTCTGTTTAAGAGATATAACCATTTAAGTAACAGTGGCCACACCCGCTTACGTTTTTGCAAACGTTAATGTTTATTATTATTATTATTATTATTATTATTATTATTATTATTGATATTAGGACTTGAGAAACTCTTTTTGCCTTGATTTGGTTCTGATCGTGCAAATGGCCTAGGACTAGAAGTAGGTTTAGCAGAGAACCGAATATGGTGAGGGGAAAAAAATCTGAGATATACACTGAGCACTTTATTAGGAACACTATGGTCCTAATAAAGTACCCGATGTGGTCGTCTGCTGTTGTAGCCCATCCACCTCAAGGTTCGACGAGTTGTGCATTCTGAGATTGTATTCAACTCCCTACAATTGTACAGAGTGGTTATCTGAGTTACCATAGACATTCTGTCAGTTTGAACAAGTCTGGCCATTCTCCATTGACCTCTCTCATCAACAAGGCATTTCCATCCGCTGCTCACTTGGATGTTTTTTGTTTTTGGCACAACTCAGAAAGAATGTTGTGTGTGAAAATCCCAGGAGATCAGCAGTTACAGAAATACTCAAATAGCCCATCTGGCACCAACAATCATGCCACGGACCAACTCACTGAGATTAATTTTTTTATGATGGTTAATGTGAACTTTAACTGTATCTTCTGGCTTGTATCTGCGTATTTCGTATTATGCATTGTATTACTGCCACATGATTGGCTGATTAGATAATCACATAATTAAGTAGGTGTACAGGTGTTTCTAATAATGTGCTCAGTGAGTTTACATTTTGTTTGTCTTGAGACAAGGATTCAAATTATAAATGGTAAATGGTCTGCACTTATATAGCACCTTTTTTTTAACCTTAGAGGTTTCCAAAACACTTTACACAGTGTCCCAATCACCCATTCACGCACACATTCACACTCACACTCATACACTCACACTCACACTCATACTCCTACACCAATAGCACTAGCCACAGCCGCCGGTATATAAGGCAGTAATGACTTGAGTCGTTTTAGACTCAGTTTGTCTTGACAAACTTTTCTTTCATATATGTCTATAGGTGCCGATGCCCAAACCCAGACAGCGGACACTGACGAAATTAACAACAAAAAGAGTCTCTTTTGTGGAGGTTTCAGAACTTGAAAAACAGGTAAATGAAGTCTGCAGCGTGCTCTGGTTTAATTATTAGAGCTGTTGCAGCTGTCTTCGACTTCTGTATATGTATGATTCTGTATGATGTATTTTGTACATTTTTGTTAAAATCATAAGATGGAGCCGACAGCAGCCTCTGATGATCCTGAAGATGATGAAATGGGGTCATCTGTAACCCCTGCACCAAAGGTATGCTATAAATACTGTTTGAAATCTTTAATGAATGTGTGTTGATGGGTAAGCAATGTGTCACTATTTTCCTCAGAATGTGAGAGTGATGGAGGCCGGACAGTCTGCTGCTGTGAGTGAGGAAGATGATGAGGACGAGTCTCAGTTCTCTGAAGGTCAGGTGATCACCACTACCACCACCTCTCAATCTGATGAGTCCGACATCTCTGAGGAACTGCAGGAACCACTAACAGGTGTTTGTTCATTTACTATTAATTTTTATTCAAGAAATATTTCACTCAAAAATAAAAATTCTGTCATTATTCACTCACTCTCATATATATGTTTATGTATATGTATATATGTGTGTATATGTATATATATGTGTGTGTGTGTGTGTGTGTGTGTGT